>CAWUFW010011684.1:0-527500 GCA_963921515.1 Calotriton arnoldi
GGCACCAGAAATAAGCATGTGAGCACTGAGCAGCTCTAAAGTATAGCTCGAGATCCGGGGCACCTAGTCCACCCATAGAATATGGAAGCGTAAGCGTGTCCATCTTGACCTTGGGGGATTTTCCTGCCCACGCCAGCCTAACCATCAAAGCTTTGAGTCTTTTAAAAAAGTGCTGCGGGATTACCATAGGTATGTTGTTGAAGAGAAATAATAATCTAGGCAAAACAATCATCTTCATCAATGATATGCGGCCCACCAGGGAAAGTGGTAACTTGATCCATTTCTCTATATCACCCTCTAGCTTAGTGATTGCCCTTCCGTAGTTGTCCCGCAGCACTAACTCTGAGTCAGTGTGCACCTGTATACCCAAGTATCTGACCGAGTCAGTGGTCCACTGTAGTGGGAAATCTAGGTCAAAAGGGACCATCGAGGGTGTTAGTGGAAAAATGATGGATTTGTTCCAGTTGATTTTTAACCCTGATATTCCTCCGAATTTTATAACTTCACGAATTAAAGGGGAAAGGTTGGTGGCGGGATCACGAGTGTACAGCAACTTATCATCAGTGTAAGCTGACATGATCAAATTATAGTTGGGGAAGCAAATTCCCCGATGCCCATGATATACCCTCCGTGAGCGCGCCAAAGGTTCTGCAACTATGGCATATAACAACGGGGATAGGGGGCAACCCTGTCTAGTACCCCAAGATATTAGAAATGGGGATGAGACATAATTACCAGTTCTAACTCTTGCTGTCGGCTGATTATTTAGTACGGAAACCAATCCTATGAAAATCTCCCCCAAACCAATTCTACGCAGCACCGCTATCAGAAAGGTCCACTCAACAGAATCAAAAGCCTTTTCGGCATCCAAAAAAAATAGCAGCAGCCTTGAGTTCAGGTCTAACATGTTGTATAACACCAAATACCGTCCGTAGGTTTTGGGTTAACGTTCGTCCGGGCACAAAGCCAGCTTGTTCTGGGCCTACGAGGATAGGGAGAAGAGGGGAGAGTCTATTGGCTAGAATTTTAGCGAATATTTTTGTCTCCACATTGAGAAGTGAGAGTGGTCTATAGGATGAGCACATTTGGGAGGGTTTGTCTGGTTTTAGTAGTGGGACTATGAGCGCCTCCCTCATTGATTGCGGCATTATTCCAGTGTCTATTTCTTCAGATAATCTACTAAGATGGGGCACCAGCAGATCCATGTAGGTTTTGTAGAAAGGGACAGTAAGTCCATCTGTACCCGGAGCGCTACCGTCCCGCATAGAATTCAAGGCAGTACGGATTTCAGTTGCGTCAAGTGGCCTCATTAGTTATTCTCTGTGGGAGTTGGTTAACCAAGGTAGCTGCACATGCTCCAGATAATCTAGAACAGCAGACTCATTCACTGTGATGTGTGAGCTATACAAATCCCTATAATACTGACTAAATTTATTTGTAATATCAGAAGGGTCTTTTAGGATAGTGCCATTTCCGTCATCTAATTCTGAGACCCCCTTCACTTCCCTCTGGCGTCGAGCTAGAGCAGCCAGAACCGCCCCCGGCCTGTCTCCCTCGCCATAGGATTTGGCAACAGCGTACTTCCCCATGTGTTTAACTTCATTGTCATCCTCTATGCTATATTCTTCAAGCGTTTCTTTAATAGCGTCCGCTATCCGAGGGTCACCACACCCCAGGGGATCTGACTCCAATTCAGCAAGTTTTTTTTCCAAGCTAGAAAGTCTACCCCTAATTGAGAGTAAAACTCCTGCATGCTTATTAATAGCGACCCCCCCTGATGTACACTTTGAATGCCTCCCAGACAGTGGCGAAGTGCTCCACAGAATCTATATTGATATAAAAAAAAATCAGTGATAGCGGTGGCAAGCTCGGCTTTGAACACCGAGTCTAGTAGTGAATACGGAGGAAACCTCCATGTGAACGGAGCGACAATCCGCTGCAGTATTTCAAACTCTAGGATAATTGGAGAGTGATCTGAAAGAGTACGGGGCATTACTGTGCAATTACGAACACGGGGGAGAAGCGATCTTTCCAGCAAAATGTAGTCAATTCTAGTGTGTGTATCGTGAGGGGCTGAATAGTGGGTGAATCCGCCCGCCTCCGGGTGCCTAGCCCTCCATACGTCTATCAGATCTAACTGCAATGCAATATCAGTAAAGGCTTTGGCAGCGGCCGAGATGCAACGTCCCTGACCGCCAGACCTATCTAGTAGGGGGTTCAAGATACAATTCAGGTCTCAGCCCCAAAACTGAGGTAGTGTTGGACAGTTTGAAATCTGAGCGAGTAACGATTTACAGAATAAAGGGTCATCATAGTTTGGCCCATATATATTTACAACTTGAATATCCAACCCTCTGCTGCAACACCTGGAAACAGTATATCTACCATCGGGATCTGTCTTTAGCTCTGTCAATGAAATACCAGATCTGGGGTTGATCCAAGTAAGGACACCCCTGGTGTGGGAGGTAAACACCGCCGCATGGAATGTGCCCTGCAGTCTCTTGTTGTTAAGCAAACAATTGTTAGGGGCTAGGTGAGTTTCTTGCAGTAAAGCAACGTCAATTTCGTGGGGCTTGAGATAGGCTAATATTTTACGTAATTTCCTAAAATCGTTTAAACCACGGATATTCCAAGTGATGAACCTAACTTTACCTGGTAAGTATCGGGGCGCATCTCCTAGCATCTGCTGCTGACTACTCATTATGAAACTTGCGGATAGTTGTAGGGAACAATCGCTTGAGATCCCTGCGCATCATTGATGTGTACACTGACTGTGGATACAAAACAAAAACCCGACCCCCCCTCCTCCCACCACCCACGCAATGCATACCCCAACTAAGCATTTACGATCTGTGTCCCACCCTACATAACAACCTATCACAATAATGTGAGTAAATAAACAAAAAACAGAAAAGGTCCATGAACCACCCAGGGGGTAACCCACGGAGGCGGATGTGGCCAGACATAGTGTTTTTCAACAAACCAAACATTGCCGTCTACTCAGAAGAGATATTCCACCCACAGGGATAACCGTGCCATACAATAATGGAGTAACCTTATCCATCTGGACGTAAGTGACACCCTTAGTACCTATGTCCCAGATCAAGCCCGACCCCCAGAACCATAAAGAAATTAGGCGAGAGTTACTGTGGGTCACAGTATTAGAAATATGTCCCAAACATCCCTAATATACAGTTCAAGAATGACAACAAGTAATCAGAAAAACCAAACCCTGAAACATTAGACCATCAGATAAAGTTAATCATTGTCATCCAGATTTCCACTTGAGCCTGCTTCTTCTTCACCGGAGCACGTGGTTTTCTTACTCTGTTCTACCATTCTCCATTCTTTGAGAGCCTTTTGAAGCGACCTGGGGTCTGTAAAGATCTTCGTCGATCCATTAACAACTACTCTAAGTCTTGCTTGATACAACATCGCATATTCAATATTCTGTTCTCTCAGCTTACGCTTCATCGGGACAAATTGCCTCCTGGCTTCTTGGGCTTGAGCGTAAAGTCTGGAAACAGCGAAAATGAGGAACCCTCGTGTCTTAACTCTCCCAATTCTCTAGCCCTCTTAAGAGCTGCGTCTCTGTCTCGATAATTAAGTAGCTTAGCGATGATGGGGCGCGGGGGTGCACCTGGGGGAGGCCGGGGACCCAAAGAACGGTGTGCGCCTTCCACCACAAACATAGGCGAAAAAGCCTCCGCGCCCAGCAAATCTGTGAGTAGTTTCTCTACGAAAACTTCATGACCCCATTAGCAGTGGATTCCGGAAGGCCAGTGATACGCAAGTTACAGCGCCTGGATCTGGCTTCCAGGTCCTCAGCCTTTTCCTGAAGCACTGTCAAAGCCTTTTCCATCTGTTTCTGCGTGCTATGTACTTCCGTTTGCGCCTCCTCAACCTCCGAGATGCGTCGCTCGGACATATCGAGACGTTCTGCATGTTTGTCAAGCCTTTCGGACATACGGTCCATTCTATATGATAAGGAGTCAATTTTCCCGTCTATTGTGGAAAGGCTTTTTTGAGTAGTAGCCAAGATCTGCTTTAGTTCGCTACTCGTGACCTCAGATTCATCCCCAGATCCGGTAGCTGACGTCTCGGAGGCCTCCTCGCTGTGCCTGGATTTGCGCAGTTCGAAGTTCAGCTTTGATTGGGGTTTATCCGGCGTGCCCATAGTGCAGATGTTCCCCACGCAGTAAGGGTAATGGCACCTCATGCCCCCCTCAAGGTCCCCAACCAGAACTGTAGCCAGGTGATAGCTGCGATATTAGGGGGATGATGCCGCAGCCGGCTCCAAGCACGATAACCCCAGACTCAGTCAATGGAATCAAGTAGCAGAGCACCACGCTAGAAGTGTCAGCCCTTTATGCGAAGATGTTCCGCGCCAGTGGGTTGACCAGGGGGGCCACCATCGCTGCCCTGTTGTAAAAACGTACTCCACTCTAGTTTGCTGCACACCGCCGACCCGCTAAGCTCAAGTCCCCAGGTGCAGTGGCAGACGATGCCTGCGGTCGACCTGCAGGTGGAGGAGGGGCAGAGCAGCACATGCCCCCCCTTTCTTTTATGCCGAGGCCTTCAATGCAGTAGGTGGCCCACCCGGACCCCCTGCGCCCCCTCACATGAGCCCACAAGGGCCAATGGATCCAGTCAGTCGGGATGTAGGTGTGGATACCGGCACCCGTTGCTGAGGGCAGTGTCGCGCACATGCAGCCACGGTGGAGCAAGGGGGAACAGGAGAGCTCCGACTTGAGACGGGGGGTGGGGGAGGGAACAGAAGCTCCGACTTACTGCCAACAAGGGCTCCAATACGGGGAGAGTCCCCAGTAGCGCTGGCCGCGACCGGCGCGCGGCCCAAGTCCACCCGCCACCCCCATGCTCGGTTGATTGCTGTGCCGGGAAGCTCGCCGTGCAGGTCAGCGTCAGTACAGTGCTCGGAGTACCAGCGATGGGGGCAGAGCAGCTATGCAGGGTCCGCCTCACCGATCCGGGCAGGTGGCAGCCCACGAAGCGCAGGCACGAGCCGCACCAAGCAAAAGCAGTGCTGATAATTATCCGGCGCCAGCGGGAAAGCAGCGCCGCCTCTCCGGCCTCACAGCTGCGTCACAGGCCGCGTCCGTTCAACGATGTGCTGCGAAGCGGGGGGTGCTTGTTTCGGCTCGATCACAGCGCCGGACCACAGCACTAAGGTTCCTGCACACTTCTTTCCAAAGAGGGGACGGCAGGCCCCGGGTGTAGAGCAAATAATTCCGGATCAATGTAGACGGCGAGCGGAGCTGGCTCAACACGCAGCCATCTTAGAGCCTGGCAAGCTCCGCCTCCTCCAAACTCCTTTAGTTTGCCCTCTTACCATCATGGGCATCCAGTGGGAGGCAGGATACACCATGACTTGCCCTACTGGAGGTCTATAACATCATACCGATGTGTTCTTCAGTCCAACGGGCTACTCCAAAGGTGCTACTCCCTCCCCTTCCTGACCACCCCTCCTCCCATTCCACCCACTTGCGGCAGGCTGACAGAGGGCCAGCTCTCCTTCCTCCGTCAGGCAGTGACGGCGCTCTTAGCCAAGGGAGCCATGGAGAGGGTGTCCACGCCAGAAGTAGGTTGTGGTTGTTATTACTGCTACTTTCTGTTGCCCAAGAAGTATGGAGGCCTTCGTCCTATTCTAGACCTGCATCCCCCTCACAATTTCTTCCTCAAGAAGAAGTTTAAAATGCTCATGCTCACTCAAGTCCTGTCTGCTCTGGACCTGGGAGACTGTATTGGTAGCGTTGGACTTGCAGGACGCATACCTCCACATCCCCGTCCTGCTTGGCCACAGGCACTACCTGCAGTTCACGGTAGACCACGAGCACTTTCAGTTCGCCGTGCTTCCTTTTAGCCATATCAGCATGCCTTGGATGTTCACAAAGGTGTAGGCGGTGGTTGCAGCTCATCTGCGGAGATCAGGGGTGCCAGTCTTCCCCTATCTTGACGACTAGCTGAAGACGGGCTCACCCCAGGCTGTCGTCTCCCACCTCCAGGCTACGGCCGACCTCCTGCACTCGTTGAGGTTCACTATCAACGTGCCGAAGTCACACCCGACTCCCTCTCGGACGCTTCCTTTCATCGTAGCTGTTCTGGACACGGTGTAGTTTCGGGCTTATCCTCCCAAACAGCGAGTCCAGGATATTAAGGCTATGATGCCGATGGGTCAGCCTCTATCCTGGATTTTTTGTAAGAATGACTCCGAGGCTGCTGGGCCTCATGGCCTCCTGCATTCTGCTTGACACACATGCCTGCTGGCATATGCAGGCTCTGCAGTGGGACCTGAAATTACAGTGGGCGCAGCATCAGGAGAATCTCTCCTAACATGGTCCAGCTCTCGGAGGGAACTGCAAAAGATCTGCAGTGGTAGTTAACGAACCACAATTGGGTCAGCGGCAGACCCCTTTCCCTTCTCTATCCCGGTCTGACGGTGGTGACAGATGCGTCACTCCTTGAATGTGGCAGCCCTTTGGGAGAGATGGAGATCAGCCTCTGTCTCTGGTGAAATCCAGACTCCACATCAACCTACTGGAGCTCCGGCTGGCATTAAAAGCCATTCTGCCCTTCATCAAGGGAATGCTAGAACAGGTTTTCCCGGACAACACCACTGCCATGTGGTACTGCAAAAAACTGGGTGGGGTGGGGTCGTGAACCCTCTGTCAAGAGGCCCTTCGTCTCTGGACATTGCTGGAACATGAGGGCATTTCCCTAGTGGTTCAACTCCTGGCTGGCTCCCTGAACGCCAGGACAGGCAAACTCAGCCGAAAATGTCTAGCGGATCACGAGTGGCGTCTCTGTCCGGTGGTGGTGCAAGGTCTTTTTCAGCAGTGGGGAGAGCCTTGGTTAGATGTGTTTGCCACTGCCGAGAACGCGCAATGTCAGCAGTTCTGCGCACTGGAGTTTCCCAGCCGGGTCTCTTGCACACGCTTTTCATCTAGAGTGGAGCTCAGGCCTCCTGTACACCTTTCCTCTTTTACCACTCCTGCTCAAAGTTCTAAAGAAGATCAGGATCGACCAGGCCCAAGTCATTCTTGTGGCTTTGGACTGGGCTTGGAGAGTTTGGTACCCTGAGCTGTTGAACATGACCATCGGTCCTCCACTCAGGCTGCCTCTTCGTCAGACTCTTCTGTTGCAGCAGCAGTGGAGGGATCTCCCCTGAACCGGTCAACGCTCTGCCTTCTTGCATGGAGATTGAGCTGCGACACTTCACAGCTTTCGACCTTCTGCCCAAAGTCTGCACTGTTATCTTGGCAGCTAGGCGTCCCTCAACCATGACTGTACATGTCAGCTGTTGGGACAGGTTTGTGGCATGGTTTGCAGAGAAACAGGTTGACCCTCTTTCAAGTCCTTCTCTTTATCCTTTCTCTTGCCCTGCAGGGCTCTGCTCTGGGCACCCTAAAAGGCTATCTTTCTTCCATCTCTTCCTTTCTGCCGTTGCCTGATCAGCCATTCCTCTTCAAATCCCCTGTTGTACATAGGTTCTTAAAAGGTTTGCAACACATGTTCCCACCTTAGACTTTCATCATGCCTCAGTGGGACCTTAATCTGGTCCCAACTTTTCTGATGTGCGCTCCCTTTCAGCCTTTGCACAAATGTCCTCTCAGGCTCCTCATTATCAAGACTGCCTTCCTAGTGACAATAACATCTGCCCAGAGGGCTTGTCATCCAAGCCTTGTACCTGAACATGTACCCAGACAAGCTGGTTCTTCGCACTAGAGCCTCCTTTCTGCCGAAAGTTGTCACTCCCTTTCATGTAGGACAGTCCATCACCCTGCCTACTTTTTATGCTCCGCCACATCCTTCCAAGGAAGAGGAGCAACTTCACCGTCTGGACTCAAAAAGATTGTTGTCGTTCTAACTTGACCGCGCAACAGAGTTCCGGCTGGACGACCAACTCTTTGTGGGGTATGTCAGAGGGAAGAAGGGAGCGGCTGTGCAGAAGCAGACCATCTCCCGATGGATCATGCTCTGCATTAAGATCTGCTACACATTGGCCAAGAAGCAACCTCCTGAGGGCAAGCGTGCTCATTCCGCTTGAGCCAAGGCTGCGACCACTGCGTTAGTACGCGGAGCCCTGGTCCTGGACATCTGCCAGGCAGCAACGTGGGCTTCTCTGCATAACGTTCACAAAACACAACTGCCTGGCCAGTCCGGTCCGTGAGGACAGGCACTGTGCCTGTTCGGTCCTGCAGGACTTTTTGGAATTGTTTCGCAGGCCCACCACCGGAGAGGTATTGCTTGGGTATGTATTCCTAGGTAAGGAATCTGTGGGTTGAAGTCTCTATCTGATGAACAAGTTACTTTCATTCTGTAACTCCTTATCTAGCCGCAGATTCCTTACTGACCCACCCATCCTCCTCGCTCTGCGAACAGATTTCTAGGGACAGGGCTTTCCCCTTTCAGGGCCCTAGTTTTCCACACCAATGATCAGTGTTCTTCATGCTCCGCACTCCTGGCGTTGAAAGTCGTGAAAAGAAACTGATGTCAACGTGCTGGGGTGGTGCTTATATAGGCACCACTCCCGTCACTTCTGATGCCGTAGCCACAACGCGGAGCCAAACAACACCACCTACCGGCGTGCAGGAGTACTGTTCATGAAAAATGTCCGGATCCAGTTTGACGCCTGGGAATAATTCTAAGATGAGGAATCTGCTGCTAGATAGTCTGTACCAGATAAGGCGTTACCGAAGGTAAGTAACTTGTTCTTTACTGCAACCACATTTCTGTAACTTCGACGTGCCAAAATTTACAGAGGAAAATTGCAGGTGGGTTTTCCACAGTATACTGAATTCTGATCCAATGCACAGACCTTGGAATTAACCGTCCCACTTGTAAGCAAGGCCAAAGTGTTGAAACTGGCTTTGATCAGAACTGCGAGACTAATCCAAGGCGAACCATTTAACTGCTGATCCACCACTAGGTAATACTAGACGTCAAACATGTCTGCAGAGGTGTGATAGTGTTTACTTGTTCTTGACTGTTTTAGTTAACTGAAAACATTGTGCCGCCTAACTTCAATGGAAGTAGCACAGAGAGACTGGGTGAGTGGGAGCAGTGAGACAAACAGGGAGTGGTCAAACATTTTCTCAGCTTAAAGCTCTAGGAATATAGGCGTGGCTCAAGCGAAAATAGTTTCTGACAGTAGAGTATGCTCAGACATATGCAGAGTTTTTTCTCTTCTGGGCTCTTTCTTGCCTCTCTACCTCCGCTCTTGGCCATTTAGGTTCAAGGCCATCTGCTCCTACCCCACCACCGCTCAGTGTATGTGTGGCAGAGTGGTAGACTGCCTTGGGTATGGGTGTAATGAGTTAGTCGAAGGATGGGTCTGCATAGCATGGAGCAGTGAGGAAAGGAGTGTATTTGTCTATGTGTGCTGTTGGGGTGTGTGATGTAATTTTGCAATACGGTTACCTGTACAGTAACACTTTTATGCATGGGTGGAGCTTGGACTGCTGCTGACCATACTGTATGTGTGAAATTAGCATGGAATGTTACTACTGCCCAAACTGTACCCGTTCTGTTTGGGTTGATGAAAGTTGCTGCTGCTCGCCAAGCTATACATGTTGCATTTGTGTGTGTACCTCTGTATTATGTGTGCCTAGATCAGTCTGCAGGCATGATTCCATCTGTTTATTTTTGTGTCTTGTGTTATACTCTGTAGTGATTGTAGAGCTCATCATTCACTCAATAATGTCTTCTAGGCACCAAGCAAACTGACAGGATCAGATACACGTGGGTCTATGCCCTTCTGAGAGCTCTGTGTGTGCGTGTTTTGATTGGTGTAGACTGATGGTTCCAGGCTGCTGTAGCTGGAAAACGTAAGGGTCCGACCCCTATCCTGAAATTCCGTACTTGAGGAACAGTAAGATTATCAGTCTTGGGTGATCTGAGGCACCTGGAAGGTGAATTGTGCTTAAAAAAAAAAAGCTTAAATGAAAAGTGGCTTTCTATTATAGTGGGCACGGTATGTTGTGCTCAGTGTTTCAAAAAGAACCTACATTTTGACCAGAAGCCATTGAAGGGATCTCAGTTGAGATGTAATATGAGATATTTGACTTTGTATGAAAACAAGGTGAGACACCAAATGTTGGATATTACGAGATGAAAGATTAGCTAAAATGACACCCAAAACTAAAGGGAATATTCCAATCTGGACCTAAAAACCTGTACCACTTATTTCCTAGAAGAAGAAGCGAGCATAGGAAGATTTTCTTGGTCTTCAAGAGAAGAAAACTTGAAGCGGTGAATCTACATTCTCCTGGAAGCTAAAAGAGTATCCAGATTACCACATTCATATCAGTAGTTGTCGGAGTCCGCATTTACTGCAGCATTGTTGAAACTAACAACTATTGTTTACTTGGACATTGTGGGAGCTGTACAATGGTAGCTTTCAGGGGCATTGTGGAAAATGACAATGTGCATTCAGTAGAGCATAGTAGAAAATGGTGAATGTGTGCGTTACTGGTGCAATGCTAAAACTTGCTGTGTATGTGTTTATGGCACCTTCGTGGAAGCCCACAATTGGTCCTTACTGAACCATTCCAGGCGAAGGCACTGGGTGTATTTACTGAAGCATTGTTGGAAACATGCCACATGTGTTTGCTTTGTACAGTGAAAACTGGGTGAAATGTGCCTTCTCTAGTCATTTACCAGATTGGGAGTCTTGTTTACTGGGCATTGTAGAAAGTCATTGTGTTAGGGCCAGTGTGTGCTATGCGTTTGTACTGATGTAGCTTTAATGCACTTTTGAAATTAAGAGTATCTGCTCACATTGGATATATCACTGTGCAGCTTATATGAGTCTTCTATACTGGCACCAGAGTTATTTTGTGCTGATGGAGGTTCAAATTGGACGTTGTGCTTTAGAGTAATGAGGGTCTCAGAAGGGTAGAGACACTGGAGGACTGGCACTGATAGGGCCTGTTCTGTTTGATTGTTTCCATATAGTCTCTGGTTGAAACCTAAAATGCTAACAAGAAATGGTTTATTTTTAAATAATTTCTTGGGGTTTGCTGTTAGGACTTCTTGTGATCCTGCAACAGTCCAGGAAGTTCACCGCAGTTTACTTTGTGGGTACTGCTGTTTATCTCTATGTCCAGGTCCACCAATACCATTGAACTGCAATTGGTTAAATGAGTTGCTACTTTTGGACACTTGGTTCTTCATGGTAGCTAAGTTGAACAGTAAACCCGTACAGTAGGATGTGGTGGGGGATAGAAGGTATGAACAGTTTGAGGTTCCCCTACTCATCGTAGCACAGCTTTGGTGAAGAACAAAAACAGTAAATAGATAGATGCATTTGCCACCACGTAGAAGCAATCCCTTTAGAAAGGAAAAACTGGTGTTTGGGGATAAATCGTACCGACATTAGTTTTATGGAGGAGGTGTCCGCCCCAACTTCCAGGTACAAACTAGATGGTAGTACATGTCTGGAAAGCAGCCAGCTTGTGTAATGAGTTCGAGAGGAAATCTGAAAGGTGAAACCTCATTGTGGATGATAGTAAGGGGCTGAGAAATGTTTCAAGTTACAGGGATTTAAAAATGAGACTTGTTGAGCCTGTCTACACTAAGCACCGTCTTCGAGAAATTTAGGAAAGTGCCCCCTTTTTCACATTGTCATCCCCACTTTTTGCCTGGTAAATGATGTGATTTCGACTGGAAATGCACTGGGTTCCTTCTAACCAGGTCCCCAGTGCCAGATCTCTTTCCCAAAAACTGTACAATTGTTTCCCCAATTGGCAGTACCGTTAGCACTCTATATAAGTCCCTAGTAAATGGTACCCCTGGTACCTAGGTCCTTGGGTACTATAGAGGGCCCCCAAGGGCTGCAGCACGAATTGTGGCACCCTAACGGATCCCTCACCAAACTCATGCAAGACTGCCATTGCAGGCTGCGTGTTTTGGTGCAGACAGTAGTGAAAACATGACATGGCACATCCCTGTGTACCACGTCCCCTAATATTGCATGTAATATTAGTAAGCCACCCCTGCAGGAGGCCTTACAGCCCTAAAGCAGGGTGCTTTATATTACATATGAGGTCCTATCTGCATGAGCAGATATGTCCCTGTGCTTTTCAGTTCCATTACTGCCAGTACTAGTTAACAGGGAAGTCATTTTGAAACGTGTGCTGGACGCTGGTGAAAACGAGTTCCCCAGCTACATGATGGCTTCACTGAAAATAGGGATGTTTGGTATCAAACATCTCATATTAATGAACCCACCCTGATTTCAGTGGTGGGTTTATTAATACATGCACCCAGAGGGCACCTTAGAGGTGCCCCCTGAAAACCTACTAGCCTTTGGTGTGTTGGCTGACTAGTCTCTGTCAGCCTGCCACCCGATACAGGTTTCTGACCTCCCAGGGTAAGGGACTTTGCTCTCAAGGGATCAGAAACAAAGCCTGCACAGGAAGAGGGTGTTCACACCCCCTCCCTCTGGATGACCTGCTGATTAGCTTTTCAAGGTAGGCGAGCTTTAAAGAAGCCACCACCTTTGAAATGCGAATCTGGCTCCCCTCACAGGAGAGGATGCCGACCCCCTTTGTCCAGAGCCCTTTTGCACCTGGACATGTGGGAAAATTAGCCAGTCAAGTAGGTGTGCCCACCCCCAGGCTAATACCACCCCTAAGGTGGGCTAACTGAAGTGGACACAACTTTTCAGAGTTGACCATCTTTGTGATGGCAAACTTAGGCATTCTGGGACAGGGTTATGCCCACTTCCCACAGGAAGTGGTCACATAGTTGGTGTAGTGACCCCAAGAGTTAGTATCCCATTGGCTACTACCCTACACTCCACTAAATTGAGTATTTAGGGGAGACACTGGCACCAAAAAATCAGATCCTGCCGACCTGAAAGAAGAAGATGGACATGAAGAGTCGCAAAGAACAAGAACTGAAGACCCAGCAACTGACTTGGTGCCAACCCTGCCGGCCTGCTGACTTTGACAGTTGCGGGAAAAGCCGCCTTGTCCTGCAGCAGCTGAGTCTCCAAAGCCTGGGAAACCTGCCAGAACTTCACTCGGGAACCAAGACCTCCCGTGGGACAGTTCCCCATATCCTGCAGACACCAAAAGAAGGACCATTAGGTCTCCGGAAACACCAAAACCTGATGTCGCCAAGCACCACTGCACCCCCACCCCCCTACCTCGCCAGCCAGTGTTGAAGTGAGCCATCTGTGTAAGCATGGTCCCCAAGCCCTCCAGGGATTGAGTTCACTGTGGACTGACCCCTCGTGGACACCCTGACATCGGCTGCAGCGTCTAAGTGCAGGTCCCCTCAACGAAGAAACCAGACGCCTCGTCCCGAGGAGAATAGGACCAAAGGGGTCCCCACAACATTGCAAGACCCGAAGCCACTCTGTTTCCCTGGACTGACCTCTCAGTCCCTCCCTACAGCCTCTTTGTGACCGGACCGATCCTTATTTGATTACATTGGGCACCCAACGCTGTTTGCACCCCTGCACCCGGCCGCCCTAGTGCCGCTGGTGGTGTCTTTCTGTTGCTACCTTGGACCTTGTCCACCACTCACCTTAACTCCTGGAGATTGGTCCGTAAGTCGCTGCAAAGAACTGGTAAAACGCATATGTTTTTCCTCCCATAGGTTAACATTGCAGCCTTCAAAAATTGCACTGTCGACTTTTTAAATGCAAAAGAATTTCTCTTGCAAAAGGTACTCACCTGATCGTATTGATTCTGGTGCCTAAATATATATAAAGATAATTTATTTTTATAAATTGGTGTGGATCTCCTTATTGAGTCATGTGTATCATTTATTGACTATTGTGTGTATTTCTGAATTTCTAACACTCCTCTCTGATACGCCTAAGGCTGCTCAACCATACTACCCCCTAGAAGAGCACCATGGGATTGCTAGAGCAGGCTCCTGTCCACTGCACGATATATATAATTTTGATGTAGTATATAAAGAGCCAGCTTCCTATGGGTAGTAAAGTATTTCAGTCAATTCCAAACGAAAATGTGGACTTCATGATTTTCAAGTTCTCTAGAGTAAAAAAATAAAGGAATTATCAAGAGAGTCCTACAGGGCAATATGGCTAAGATTTTCCATGTTATGCAGAAGACTTTTGTCCCTTTGACTTTTGGTAGGGCTACACATGGTCTGTATAGGCTGAGAGCAGCTTACTGATTCCTTTCTCCTTCAGGTGCACGTGGTTCTGAAGCTGTGGAAGAATGGGTTTAGCCTGGACAGCGGGGAGCTGCGGAGCTATCAAGACCCCGCCAACGCACAGTTCCTGGAGTCCATCCGCAGAGGGTATGAATCACCTAAGGATTGTTTTTTTGGCAGCTAGTTTGGTGTTTGCCATAAGACGGGATGGGGTGAGGGAGTAGAATACAGTGTAGCTTGTAGCCTTTAAATACCATATGAGTAACTATGATGATGGTGGGACTGTTGATGATGTTTGTCAGAAGCAGCCTTGGCAGCTTCTATTCAAACGCACTAAGTTGTTTGTATGTGATTTTGAAAAAACAGGACTTTGAATTGCCCTCCTTATTTATCATTGCAGACAAAACAGTAAAGTATTTTTTTTCTGCTTGTTCACCTTTTGTTCTTGGTACACTTTTACATAATGCCCCTTTTGGTGAAAATGTATCATTTTGTTTGTCTTTACGGGAGAGGTACCCATTTTCTTTGGTTACACTGACTCCGCTGTCATGCGTTCGCCTTCACTTAACTGTTTCACCCTATTTCCCACCAGGCCAAACCCTCTTTTTATTTTCTTATTTGCACTTTGTCCTGTCTGTCGTCCGCCTTTCAATTACCCCAACTCTATAACCTTTTTCTCACTTCAATCCCAATAACCTTTCTTTATTAATATGCATGCTAGTTGGGCGATACCCATGCTAATCTCCGCACCACTGTAAGTCACTGTTGGAGCCTAACATCTTGGGTCCTCTGCATACTCTTTATGCAATTGTTTTTGAGTAAGGGTGTTCAGTGCTATGGATTTGTAGCTCCTTGTCCCAACTTTGGATAATTTCTGGTGTTATGACTTGGATCTGATCTGAATTATTACAATGCAGGATGCATTCTCCTTATTCACCCAAAAAGTAGTGAAACGCAACAATAAATGACCTTGAATAACTGAGGGTACAGTAGTTTGGACAGCCAGGTCCAAAAAGCAATGTGCAGCCCATTTGCACATCTATCCATGTTGGTTACATGTGGAAATATCTACTACAGAAACATCATGCTGCCAAAATATAGAGCCTGGAGTTAAGAATAGTAAATCTTTACTTACCTCGATGTTTCGTACACAATATTATGATAGCACGATATTCAGGTGTCAATATTGAGGTGGAGTACCTGAATGTTGCAGTAACAATGAAGAGGATCAGAAATTCTCTGCAGTTTGAGAGTTATCTGCCACCATATGCCTGGCCCCATTTGTTTTTTTCCCTTTTTTCTTGTCTTACTTACTTGCTGCATATACACACAAACCAATTCCAATGACATACATCCCTGGGACAGACCAACACACCCACTCTATATAGACCCATGCACTCCTTATTGACAGTCGCCCCCACCCCCTTGCCCCGATGAGACAGAGCCAAAGCCATCTGCAAACACAACCCCTGCAGACATACATGCCCTGCACAAACACCTACACCATGCACAGGCCTCCTGTAGACAGATGCACATCCCTTGTAGATACAGTCTCCCCAAGCAGAGGGGTACTTCCTCCATGTTAGCATGCTCTCACACTCTGCAGAGACTCGCATGCCCTGCAGAGAGACACTGTGCACATTTCGAGCAGCAGTTATGTGCACCAGAACTATCCTCCATGAAACCAACTTCCCAAACAGTAGATGTTGCTGCTTTGATCAGGAGATGATATGACACAGTTGCACAAAATTAACCACAGTCCCTGTCTGCCAGTGATGGACTGACCATTAACTCAAGCCAGCTAATGTGAGTTAGGCCAGGCTGCACCAATGGTTTTGGGGACACTATGCCGCTGGCAAAAAAGGGGGCGGTGTGCTGTACTCGGTTTGCATTCCTCCTTTTTAGCATCTCTAAAGATTTAACCGATGCGATCCTAAGGATGAGTTGAACAGTAGACCTTCTGTGATTCAGCTCCTCCATCCTATATAGCATGTAAACAAACACAACCCCAGCACAGACACCTGCGCAGATCCTGTAGAAAGAGTGCAGTGTTGGAGGGGACATCTTGGCCTGTCTATTCTCAATGTGTTACAGTCTGATCTGGCCAATTCCAGACTGTTTTGTATGGAAGTAATCACAGATGACTCGGGTTATAGAAAAGTAATAACGCATATCGACAGGCTAGTGCCTGCTATCCGCAACATGAGCAAAGTAATTTGTGCTTCAAGCAGTGCCTAACATGAAAGGTTTGCATAACATGTGAAAAACCGACTCTAATAAAAACCGTAGGGTGCTGCTCTGTCCTAGTTTTTCACAAGCAGTTCAGAACCACGGATAATTATGAGACAGCCAAGAAGTAACTTACAAATTTAAAGATAGAATTTAGGAAGTTATTCTCAGTAAGAGTTTGTGTCATTTATGATTCGAAAGCTAGGACCTTTTAAAGCCCTTAGATCTATGGCACTACCTGGGTAGATGGAGAACCGATGGCTGAGGATTTGACATGAGAACTCCCCACAACCTTCTTACCCCTCTCAGCAGGGATTTAAGATACAGTAGATCGTGGGAAGATAGGATCTCTTTGTATGCAGATTATGTTCTTCTCTGACTAGTGGATCCATGCAACACTCTGTGCAGACGTTTGTATATATTCAGGGAATGTGACCGACACTGCTTTTCCATTTAATTGAAAAGATGATTCTTGGTCCGTGATTGGGAGGTGAGATCATTAGCTGAATGTTCTTTTTAGGGTGCAGCTGACAAATTTACATAATTAGGCTTGGCTGTTACCATGAGCATAGTTCTGTAGTTTGGGCTGGCTTCTGCTTAGATTCAGGGAGGACGTGCATCATTGGAGGAGGCTTTCTTTCATCTGTTGCGTAGGGTGGCTTTATTCGAGAAGAGTGCCCCTCACAGAAGTGCCACTGTATTGTAGAATGGTCCATTCTGGTTGCCCGGGGATTATTGTGACGGGTAAATTGCTATATATAAGTATATTGTGGGATGGACGACCATCTTGAATTTCTATAGAGGCATTACACGAGTGAGCATGATGGGAGATATCGATCCATATTCAAAATTATCACTGGGTCATCACAGTCCTAATGAATGATTGGGCATTTGCAACACAGCAGAAGCAGCCCCTTTAGAAAGGACAAAATAGTGGTTGGTAGAAACCGTGCCTACGGGCATTGTCGTTTCCACCTACTCAGGACAACATTAGTGGTAACACGTGTCTGGTAAGAAGCCACCTTGAACATTAGGGTGGAGAGGAAATCTGACGGGTGAAACTCCACTTTGCTTGGTGACAGGGGTTTGAGAAATGTGCCAAAGTTGGAGGGATTTAAAAAGTGGAACTTGTTGGGCCTGTCTAAACTGGACAAAGTCTAGACACTGGGGTCATGAAGTATTTAGATTCACTCCAACCAGAAGTGATTTGAGCGAAAGTGAATCATCTACTTGATAATCCTGTATGCTTTGTAGGGATACAAAGATGCACAGTAAAGTGTACCAGAGATATCACCCTTGGAGTCTTGGGTCTTGAGCATCTCATAGGAGAAGACATGCAACTGACATTTAGTAACTTAACGAATAATACCCTGAATTGTCTGGACTTTCTCTGGACAAATGGGAACACAACATGAGGACAGTGGAGGGAAAGAATCCCTGGTTCACCTGAGCGGGGTAGCAATAAAGGCTAGCTTTCAGCTAATCGGAGTTAAACTCTTGCAAACACCGTACTGCATGAGACCCGGGGTACACTTGATGGGCCGGGCAGACATGCCTGCATGCGTAATGGGTGAGGATGGGAAACTTGTTTTTCCCATTCCCTCTGGGACTGTCCCAGTGTTTGAATTTTAGAAAAATCAGCGATGCATTCATTAACCGCTTTTGCTTGGATGCATCTAGGGCTGCACAGTGTCAGTATGTCTCCTTTTCAAATGTAATACTCGATCCAAAGTGGGGGAGGGGTGATTCAATCCTGCCATTGTATTTCTGAAATGCTGGAAAGCTTACTTCTAGATTGTTTTACCCATTTTATTTGATTTATACTTCACATAAATTAAACCTTTAAATCCATATTAACAAAAATTCCCTATTCTAGATATTTAATGGGTTTCAAAAGATTTCTTCCAATATTCCCACTACATAATTGGTCCCACTGGATGTTGCAAAAGCACTGATGTTGCGCACTCTTTGGTTCAACAATAAAATTTGACCCGCTGGACTAAAACAAAAGTATCATAACCAGGTTAATGTTATAGGCACTTGCGCACAATGGTAAGCAACCACAATAGTTGACATTTTCTGTGGATTTCTCTCAAAACGTTGAACTGTGATTTATTTAAAAGAAAAATGGCACATTGGCAGTAACAGGACAACGGTGAACACATTCACTATTTTAACTTATCAAAAGAAACCAACATAAATGTGGTAGTTACTGACTTCTGAGCGGAGACTTCTTTGCCTAATGTAATTGACCGTTGCTCACAGGTTAACTCAAACCTGCGCCAAGTCAGAGCTCTATACATAGTCTATCTGAATGTTCCTGAAAGGTCATGAGGAGGGACACCTGAACTCCTCTGTGCAATCTCCTCCTAGTATCATTTGATCTCCTCTACTTCCTTTCCTATATGATGCAAATTGGAAATAATCTTTTTGGCATTGACATGCACAGTCATGAGATGTGCATCTTGCACGTGTACGTTGATTATTATTACTGTTGTACCATGTTGCCCTTATTGTTAGGTCTGCGCTGTTTGAAGACCTTAAATGGAAGAATAAAATCTTCTTATAGATTGTTATTGAAATCTCCTTTATAGATTGTCCTAGCTGGCAGCCAGCTTGGTAGCAACTGATGCAGAAGGAGTCTCACTCCAGTTTGCACCCTCATCTAGAATGTCTGAAAATACAACCCCAGGAACCAGACAACTTGCAGGACACGGGAGCAGTAAAAGCTCATCTCAGAGAATAGAATTTTCAAACTGCCAAGTATTCAAAACCAGAGATATTAAACATTGAAGGGAAAGGTAGATCCAAAAACCAGGCAAGGATAGTAAAGGAGATGGGGTTCACACATGCTGCTGCCCAGGAGCTGATTGGAAGCTGAACTGACAACAAGCAAAGCACATGTTGAAGGATTATTTCTTTATCATATTAAGGCAAGCTTCCCGGGTGTCAAGGCCATTGAAGAAACTGGTAACTGAGCTACGAGGACTGTATAACTTACACATATCCCAATAGGCAATGACTAAACTGCAGTCAGTATTTTACCCTTTTTTGGTGATCCCTTGAAATATGAAGGACATGTCAACAGGAACATTTGGCTATATAATGTGGTTTGTGCTGGAGTACATCTTACAGCCTTGTTATGTTTGACTTTTAATCTATTGAAAAGGTTGACTAAGATGATCTTCAACGCCCTCTCCAAGTGTTGTGGATATGTGGCATTAGTTCTACAGTGGTTTGAGCCACATCTAAACGAACAGAGGCACATTGTGAAAATAAATCACTCCCCATTTCACCCTTTAAATACACCCCTTTGAGTCATCTGGGGATCTGTATTGACCATATTGTATTTCACTTCTATTGTGAACCTCGAGGAGTCTTCCTTCCAAGATTAGGTCTTTCTTGTCAACAAAATGGGCCTAGACAAACCCATATTTAAAATAATCGCAACACTTCACTGAACCGCATTAGCATCTAGCTTTTCCAAATACAAATCCTGATAAACAGGTGAAATTTAGAACTGAATCAAAATAAAATGTACGTCTTTATAACCACGTTAGGCCTCAATAGCAGCATAGCGCAAAGGTGGCCTACATGCCTCAAAGAACTGGCAGTCTTCGTTCTTAGCTGATACAGAACTTCAAAACTCTTCCCTTTCATTATAGGCGCCCTCATAAATCATTGGTAAAAGGTGCATTGTGCCCGCTTAGACTTCTAAAATCATTCCGGATATTCTGTCCAAAAAAAGATTGTATAGGCGTGCGTCACCGTAAGACTGGAATTTTGGATTTCTGTTCTTAGTGGCATTTCTGCTATCCAGAGTGCTCCCCTTTGAAGCAGTCTATCATGCAGTTGTAAGATTGATTACAGCCACAATAAAAAAAATTCTTATCACACAAGTCCTTATTAAAATCTAATACTCCCGCTCCAAGCCTGCTGTCCCTTCCAGTCTGCTTGGACCATATTCAAAGCTCTGAAATGTAGCTCTACCCACTGCCTGAAGAACCGACTAAACATCTCCAGTAGATGGATATACCTCTGCAGCCAAAATAATCTTCAAGGGAAACGCTTAATTGCAAAACAGTCTCTACATTAACTCCCTCCATTGAGGTATCACCTGGAATATCTGAATCGCCATTGCCTCATGTAACAAGGAGGACATTTATTTCACAGCTTTCAAAACTCACCTGAAAATTAATTTATTTCAAGAGTGGTTGACCATTTCCAGAGTAACTCGACTGTTACTACTCTGCATAAGAACAGCCACCCACATCATACATATATGCAATATCAGTACTTTGAAAACCCATCACTTTCTTATCACTTTCTACAAGACCTCTATAATTACACAACTGTAAATGTAATATTTAATTTAGCTTGTACCACCAAAGCACTAGCCACTTGATTGAATCGCATACGTATGTACTATATCTGAAAGAGACTATTAGTTATAAGTTCCTTACCTTAGAATTACCCCCAGCGCGTCAGACTGCATCCGGAGAAGTTTTCTTCAGCAATACCCCTGCGCGTCGGTAGGTGGCGTCGGTCGACTCCACGCCCGTCGTCGGCGTTGTGGTCGCTGGGATGACGGGTCGTAGTGCCTACTTAGACGCCGCCCCTGCGCGCTGACATCAGTTCTTTCTTTTTCTGCGCCAGACTAGCGCAGATACGGAGATAGCTTGCCCCTTAGTCATTTTTTGACGAAACTTTTGTCGACGTCTTTTTTGAGTCTCCGACACCTGGTGCGCGAGCGACGTCCCATCGTCGGACCGGATTCAATCCTTGTGACTCCTGTCACAAACTGATGTCCGTGACGGATCCGCACCTCATGTGCCTCTGGTGCCTGAAGCGCGACCACGACCCGAAGTCGTGCTCAGACTGTCGGGCCATGAATACAAAGTCTTTGCGGTAGCAGTCCCGAAAGCTTTTGGAGGCCCGTTAGTCGGCTCCGCATCGCTCCCGGTCTCGCTCAAGGGGAAGGTCTCGAGACCGATCGCGGAGCCACCACACCTCATCCAAGTCTTCGCACTCGGGTAAGTCGAAGCACAAGAAGAAGGCGAAGAAGCACCGTCGCTCTTCGCCTTCTCCTCGTTGGTCAGCTGACGCGATGCGGGACCCGGAGCGTTGTCGCTTTAAGGTTCCGTCTCCGGTGCCTGACTCTGGGACGACCCAATGCCTCTCCCCGTTTCCGGGAGCCGGGGCATCCCCTGCCCAGCTTCGTACGTTCTACGAAGCCCTCCACCGCATCTTTGATCAGTCCGACTCCGCTGGCGTGCCTTCGGGACCCACGGAGCTGGTTGGGGGCCTTGGGCCTTTGATGCTGGCTGCTCCGGCGCCGCAGTGTTACCATGGATCCAGGACTGGATCTGGATCAACGCCGGTCGACCTTCCCGGCGACGTCTCCCCCGGCGCCGGCCGTGCCCCCGGCCCACTCAGTCCCCATCCTCATCCCCAAGATGGAGCCGGATCGTAGTCGGCAGACATCGGATCCAACGCCGGAGGGTACTTTTGTTCCCTTGTTCATCCCAGGTGTTCCCTGTCGCCCTGAGGGTGGTAATGAGGACTGGGAGGGGTCGCTGGACCCTTTAACAGACCAGCTGGAAGAACCGGACTGGAGAAAGGAACTGAGTGGCGCCAGTGGTCTAGATACCTTTCCAGACCTTGGCATGCTTTCTCCCCCTACCGTGGCTACGTAGGAGAGGGCGTCCTATGCAGTGGTGGTGCGTAGGGCAGCCGAGGCTTTGGACACCTGGAGCTCCCTACAGTGGCAGTCAGGACTAACTTCCTGACAGAGGTCCTTCAACCGGCGGCAACTTCCTCTGTACCCCTTCTGCCCTTCAGTGAAGCCCTCACGGACGTCCTTCTGGGCACTTGGTCCAAGCCCAGCACAGGGGCTCCTGTGGAACGGACGATTGCCCGGCTCCGGGCGATCCCATTTTCCTCTCCCAACACCCTTCCCCCGAGAGCTTGGTGGTCCAAGCCTCTTCTTCCAAGGGCGCATTCCCTTCCGCACCCCCTGGATAGGGAATCCAAGAAGCTGGATCATCTTGGAAAGCGTAAGTTCTCTTCCTCCAGCTTGGCGCTGTGGCCGTGAATACCGCAGGCCTCGTGGGCCGCTATACCCATACAGTCTGGGATACGGTTGTGCAAGTGCTGCCTCAGTGCCCAGAGGAGGCCTGGGCCATTCTCTCCCAGGCAGTGGCGGATGGGAGAGACGCAGCAAAATTCACGATCCGCTGTGGACTGGTTACCGCCGACTCTCTGGGCAGAACGATTGCCACGTCTGTAGCCCTTCGGTGCTACGCCTGGTTGAGGATGTCTGGTTTTTCGGGGTGGTTCAAGCAACCTTGCTGGACATGCCGTTCGATGTCCGTCGCCTTTTTGGTGACATGGCGGACTCGGTGCTCAAGCGTTTCAAAGATTCTCGGGCTACGGCCAGATCCTTGGGTCTCGCTGTGTCCTCCTGTCCCCCACAGTCTGCCTTTCGTGGCTACGGAAGGGGCACCCCACCACGTCTGACTCAGTCCAGCCACCGGCCCACGCAAGATGCCCAGCCTTTGCGTTGCCGCAGACGTGGGACCCAGCGACGCAGGTCTGGGAACCAGCGAGTGGGGCCAGTCAACCCTTTCCCCCCTGCAGCAGCCTCCAAACCCTCCTAGTCTGACCTTTCAGGGCAATCCGCGACCAGTGGGTGGCAGGATTCGCCATCACCTCCCCCACTGGCAATCCATCACGTCAGACAGCTGGGTTTTGCAGATAGTCCAAAGGGGCTACTCCCTCCCCTTCGAGACTACTCCTCCCTCCATGCCACCGTCTCTTGATCGCATGTCTGAGGATCATTTGGTGCTTCTCTGCCAGGAAGTCTCAGCTCTCTTGGCCAAGGGGGCTATCGAGAGGTTCCCTGCGCCAGAAGTAGGTCGTGGTTGCTACTCCCACTACTTTCTGGTACCCAAGAAGGTCAAAGGCTAGCGACCTATCCTAGACCTCAGGGCCCTCAACCGCTTCCTCCGGAAGGAGAAGTTCAAGATGCTAACCTTGGCTCAGGTCCTGTCTGCCATTGACCCTGGTGACTGGATGATGGCGTTGGACTTGCAGGATGCCTATTTTTGCATTCCCGTCCTGCCGGCCCACAGGCGTTACCTACGGTTTTCGGTAGGCCACGAGCATTTTCAGTTCACCGTGCTCCCCTTCGGCCATAACAGTGCCCATCAGGTGTTCATGGAAGTGATGGCAGTGGTCGCAGCTCATCTGCGCAGATCAGGGGTTCCAGTCTTCCACTATCTCGACGACTGGCTGTTGAAGGCGGGCTCGCACCAGGCTGTCGTCTCCCACTTCCAGACTACGGCGGACCTCCTGCATTCACTGGGGTTCACCATCAATGTGCCGAAGTCACACCTAACTCCCTCTCAGTTGCTCCCTTTCATCGCAGCTGTTCTGGACACAGTGCAGTTTCGAGCCTATCCTCCCGAGCAGCGAGTCCGGTATATTTGGGCTATGATACCGATGTTTCAGCCTCTATCCTGGATTTCGGTGAGAATGACCCTGAGGCTGCTGGGCCTCATGCCCTCCTGCATCCTGCTGGTGGATCATGCCGATGGCATATGCGGGCTCTGCAGTGGGACCTGAAGTTCCAGTGGGCGCAGCATCTGGGGAATCTTTCCGACTACGTCCAGATCTCAGAGGAAACTGCGCAACAACTGCAGTGGTGGTTAACGAACCAGGATTGGGTCCGAGGCAGATCCCTCTCCCTTCCCCAACCAGAACTCACGGTGGTGACCGTTGCATCACTTCTGGGATGGGGCAGCCGCATGGGAGAGGCGGAGATCAGAGGAGTCTGGTCCCCGGCGGAGTCCGGTCTCCATATCAACCTTTTGGCGCTCCGGGCGATTCACTTGGCACTGAAGGCATTCCTTCCCTCTCTCAAGGGGAAGGCAGTGCAGGTGTTCACAGACAACACCACCGCCATGTGGTATTGCAACAAACAAGGCGGGGTGGGGTTGTGGACCCTTTGTCAAGAGGCTCTTCGCCTTTGGACATGGCTGGCACATAAAGGCATTACCCTGGTGGTTCAACACCTGGCAGGTTCTCTGAACGCCAGGGCGGACGAACTCAGCCGCCGGTGCCTGATGGATCACGAATGGCGTCTTCACTCAGAGGTGGTACAAGGTCTCTTTCAGAGGTGGGGAGAGCCTTGGTTAGATCTGTTCACCACCGAAGAGAACGTGAAATGTCAGCAGTTCTGCACATTGGAGTTTCCAAGGTGGCACTCGCTCGGCGACACTTTTCGTCACGGGTGGAGCTGCAGCCTCCTGTAAGCCTTTCCGCCTGTACCACTTCTGCCACGAGTGCTAAAGAAGATCAAGCGCGACTGGGCCCAAGTCATTCTTGAGGCTCCGGACTGGGCACGAAGAGTCTGGTATCCCGAGCATGGCCATCGATCCTCCGATCAGACTGCCCCTTCGGGAGGATCTTCTGTCGCAGCAGCAGGGGTCGGTCCTCCACCCGAACCTGTCCAGCCTCCACCTCCTTGCGTGGATATTGAGCGGCGACAGTTGACAGCTTTTGACCTTCCTCCCGAAGTCTGTAATGTCATCTTGGCAGCTAGGCGTCCCTCCGCTAAAACGGTATATGCCTGTAGATGGAATAAGTTTGTGGCATGGTGTACAGCAAAGGCTGTGGATCCCCTTTCTGCCCCTCTTTCTGAGGTTCTTTTGTTCCTTCTTTCTTTAGCCCAGCAGGGCTCTGCTCTGGGCACTCTTAAAGGCTATCCGGCAACCATTTCTGCTTTTCTTCGGCTACCAGATCAGCCCTCTTTCTTCAAGTCCCCTATTGTTAACAGGTTCTTCAAGGGCATTATTCACCTCTTTCCGCCATCTCCTTTCATAATGCCTCAGTGGCACTTGAACCTTGTGTTGACTTAGCTAATGTGCACTCCCTTCGAGCCTCTTCACAACTGTCCTCTTCGGCTTCTCACTCTGAAGACTGCTTTTCTTGTTGCCATCACCTCTGCTCACAGAGTGAGTGAGCTTCAGGCTCTTTCTTCTAAGCCCCCTTTCTTCTCGGTCCTTCCGGACAAAGTGGTGCTTCGAACGAGGCCCTCGTTCCTGCCTAAAGTTGTCACTCCTTTTCACATTGGACAGACTATTGCTCTGCCGACATTTTTCCCGCCTCCACACCCTTCTAAGGAGGAGGAGAGACTCCACCGCCTGGACCGGAAACGTGCGCGGTCTTTCTACCTTGACTGCACAAAGGATTTCCGGGTGGACGATCAACTCTTTGTTAGCTATGTGGGTGTCAAAAAAGGTTGGGCTGTGCAAAAGCGTACCATCTCTCGATGTGTAGTCCTTTGTATCAAGATTTGTTACGCTTTGGCTAAAAAGGAACCTCCAGTGGGGCTGCGAGCTCATTCCACTAGAGCTATGGCATCAACCACTGCTTCGTTGTGTGGAGTTCCACTCATCAATATCTGCCAGGCGGCCACGTGGCTTCTATGCACATGTTCACTAGACATTACTGCCAGGATAGGCAAGTCCGGAGGGACGGCTACTTTGCCCGTTCTGTCCTCCAGGATTTTCTGGTGTGAACTTGGTTCGCAGACCCTCCTCTGGGGATGGTATTGCTGGGGTATCTATTCTAAGGTAAGGAATCTATAACTAAAAGTCTCTTTCAGATGAACAAGTTACTTACCTTCGGTAACGATGTATCTGTAAGAGACGTATATTAGTTATAGATTCCTTACCGCCTCACCCATCCTCCCCGCTCTGCAAACTGACTTCTAGGGATAGGGACTCCCTCACAGGGCCCTAGTTGAAGCGCACCAGTGGTCAGTGTCTTTCATGGCTCTGCGCTTCTGGCATGGAAAGCCGTGTCAGAACTGACGTCCGCGCCCAGGGGCGGCATCTAAGTAGGCACCGCGATGTCATCCCGGCGACCACGACGCCGACGACGGACATGGAGTCAACCAACGCCACCTACCGACGCACAGGGGTATTGCTGAAGAAAAATTCTCCGGATCCAGTCTGACGCCTGGGGGTAATTCTAAGGTAAGGAATCTATAATTAATATACGACTCTTATAGATACATCGTTACTGAAGGTAAATAACTTGTTCTTTTCTCTCTATGGCAACTTTAAATTCAGCTTTAATGCAACATTTCTACATACTCTCTGTGAAGTAGTCTGCCACTGTCTTGGAATCTGAACACATCATAAAAAATATAAATACGTTCAGAGTTGTTAAAGGTAGAAAGCAGGTCCCAAAGAAAGTCCCTTGTTGCGCAATTGAAACAGCTGGACTTCAATTTAAACTGCTGTTAGTGTGAGTGGTCTGTGGTACTGAGAGTGGTAGTGTTGGACCACAGTTTAAAACACTAAATTGTGATTGCAGAGAAGTCCCAGCTGAGCTGCGCAGGTTGGCGCATGGTGGACAGGTGAATCTGGATATGGAGGACCACCGCGATGAAGACTTCGTTAAATCAAAGGGCATCTTCAAGGCATTCGCTGGAGAGGGCCAGAAATTGGGCAGGTAAGAACCAAGTTAAGGGCATGGTTAGTGCCAATGTGCTAAAGTAGAGTTCAGGATGGCAAACATGTGGCCATCAGGAGATGGGCTTAAGTGGTGCAGTAAAAGCTTAGAGTGGTCAGCTATGGTGGACCATGAAGTTATTTCAAATCAGTGAGAGACCGCGTACAGAGCAAATGGAAAAGGAGACCTTGAGTGTTGACTTGTAGACAGGTAAGGTGAATGGTGATCTGTAAGTTGGGTATGCCAGTTAGGTGTGGCGAAAAGCAGTGATTAGTAATATTGAGGTTGGAAATCAAGGTGATGGATGATGTACTAGGCTTAGTGGGTGACAGACATTGCAGGATGGATTGATGGGTTATGCTGGTGGGAAGGCTTGGAGGTGGCAATAATGAGTTTTGTGTTGGATCCAGTCTTTTTGTATGGTAGGGTAGTGGTTATATGTGTAATGTCTACAGGTTAAGCGCATACGTAACCTGCAAGAACAGTGTGTACATGCATGGTTGGTGGTGTATGTTTGCAGTGGTTGTCAATGTGTTTTCAGTATCATCTTACCTTGTGTTTTTTTTTACATTGTGTTTTCCTTCTACATAGCACTACCCCACAGGTGATCGGGATAAGCTCTCAGTCTCAGCAGGCAGAGAATGAAACCAGAGCCAGCTCATTGGTCACAATTGACGAGTCTGAGCCTGTAACCAATATTCAAATCCGGCTTGCAGATGGCGGACGACTGGTTCAAAAATTCAACCACAGTCACAGGTATATAAACTTTTACCACGAAGACTCTGAAGGAGTATCAAAGCTGCAAATGGGTAGCAAGGGAAGTCTGTGAGGTCATTGGTACTGCTGGTTAGTTGCCAGTGGATTTGTAAATAGTTTAGTATAGCTTGGCGGGATTTGCTGATGTTAATCGATGGCAAGGAATCGCTGGGTAACAATGGTATTCCGAGATTTATCACTGCAACACAGTCCTCAAGAATGGTAAATCTTTGGCTGTTAAGTCTCCTTGTAACAGTGTATATTGCTGGCGGACTTTGTCATCTTGTATTTTTACAGAATCCCCTCTGTTGGCATAAAACACGCAATTTGGAATTTTGAAAAAATGGAGATAATAAGTTCTAAAAGAAGGAAACTGCCATCTCAGACACTAGGATTTGGATTGCAGTACATAAAATAAGAAAGACGATGGAAGCTTTAAATATAGTTTGAAAGAATTTCAGAATTAGCGGAATATAAATCCAAAGTTGTGGTGTCCAGTAAAAAGTTCGTGAAATGAATTTCCACCAGAGAAGGGACTGCTGACTGCCCTTTTGTTTAATGTATTTTGGAGTACCACAAGGATGTGAATTGTTCAGTCCCTCTTTGATTTTGGACAGCCTACTGCTCAAAGAAGATTCACAACATCCTCACTGATCAGAATTTGCTCTGTGCCTCTTCTGTGGCACAAAGACAGTCTTGTAGATTTCTGTTTCCAGAGACGATCAGTTGTTGTATTTATACTTTCATCCTTTCTGTAACAGAAAAGCTGCTTCCATGTATTGTGCGGTTGCCGGGTGGACAAACTCTTGATATTTAATTCCTTTCTGATTTCAGTTAAAATTCACTTTAGTTTTCCAAGATAAGACCTTTTATGACCAGTGTGTTTTAGGCCAATGAGAAAAGCACTGTAGCTGTGCTAAGTGTTGGGATGCTGTATTTCAATCACTCATGTTCTTCTGTTTGACATTTTTCAGATTAATTTCCTCTAAGGTCAAATGGGCTCCTCCTAATTAATATACAGAAATATGCTATATTTCCAGGAAGCTAGTTAGAAAAATAATTGCACGTTCGTTTATTATTTCGCACACCTTCAGTAACCTTTGCAGGGTTGTACGATCTCACAACAATGATCAATTGTTGTGAGATTCAGGCATTAGGTGTGCAAGTCATAGACTGAGAGTGAGAGAGCTGATGTGGCGTGATAGGGTCCTTCAAGGCTGTTTGCACGGCATAGATGAGTTAAGGACTGACAGAAGAGTTTGGCAAGTATCAGATCTGCAAACCTGATTATTGTCGCACATGTACGCGACACACTAGTATATTGTAACACTTCCCCTAAAGGTGCTTTGTACACTTGGCCACACTTATTAGTAGCTATTCTCATTTTATTATCAGCCCTTTTAGGTCTTTGTGGACAACTAAGGCTGCCTGTTGGCTGACCTATTGTTTCCAATGTGAAATATATTGATAGAGTGGACTTTAAGTCTGCCCCTTGCTCATTAGTTATTTATCTCAGTTGTTTGCACTTGATTCAGTGTTTCCCCCCTATTCTTGAGTTTGTCCTGGCCCGGAGCATTTCAGTCTTAGTGTTATGATTGGATTGTATCCTTCCACTGCATACTTGAGGAGACTTGATCTTTTCTCTACTTTTTCCTCCGTCTCCCCTGTGCTTTTTCTGTTTGCTCCCTTATGTTCCTATTCTCTCTTCTGGTTAAAAAATTTATTTTTTAAACTTTTTTTATCAAAGGCCTGTCAGCTGCAGTTTGCTGCTGGGCTGATTGTGTCCTTTTTGTGCTTCATAGCACAGGGTTTTCGCTTTTTTATGTTTTAATTTTCTGTGCTTGGCAGTTCGGGCTGGACTGTTCCCATGAGGCACAGGGTCAAGACTGATTTGCATATAGCTGGGTCTGAACTGAGGTGGCAAAGTGAGCTAAAGAATGATGATGGATTCAACCCAGATCTGTGACTGGGGGTGAGTGTCTGAAAAGTTTCAGCGCTCCGTCCATCATCTCCTTGTGTTTGCTTTGTTCGCCCTAAGTTGGCAGGGTATGCCCAGACATGGGTCCCTTGCTCACTTTGCCACTGGATTCAAGCTAGCCTGGCTGATAAAGGGTGTTACCCAGAAACCGGTCCCCGGATGCTTGTTTCCAGTTCAGGGAAGACCTGGCTTGGCAGTTCGGGCTGGACTGTTCCCATGAGGCACAGGGTCAAGACTGATTTGCATATAGCTGGGTCTGAACTGAGGTGGCAAAGTGAGCTAAAGAATGATGATGGATTCAACCCAGATCTGTGACTGGGGGTGAGTGTCTGAAAAGTTTCAGCGCTCCGTCCATCATCTCCTTGTTTTTAATTTTCTGTTCTAACATGGCTGCCGGTCTTATTGGTGTGGTAAATTAAAAATGACTGCCATGCATGCCTGCACATCTGCAGACATGTTGGAATGGGTTTTCTTTAATGGAAAGCACATTGCAAAATTGTATGCTATGCATGCGCATGCAGTTGGGAAAAAGTGTTGGCAGACCAAATGCCTCTGTCTTTTAGATCCAAGATCTGTTAGTTGAACAGTCTGTCACTCTATGTAATTTAAACTAACTAGCAGTCAAAATATTACCTTCTGGGCTACTTTTTGTAGTGTATGCTAGCATGTTGTATTAGAGGTTGACCTAAGAACCTTGTTTTTAATCGCCCTGCCAAGGGATAAATGCACACTATCGTTGCATTCTATGCCCTGGACCCGTCTTCTTTCCTATTTCTTTTATGTGGAAAATAAATCTGCATCAGCCACTTTATGCGTTAGAACCCTTTTTCAAACAAGAGTGTGGTTTTGGTGTATTGGCTAGATTGCCACCCCTGTGTAAAACCTCTTGGCTTTGTAGCGATTCTAGCAGCAGTTAGTTAACAAGTACTTTATCAAAAAGGATGTTCTGTTTAGAGTCTCTGATTGTGTTGTGGCTTCCCCAAGTCAAATTCGAGAAAATGCCAAGGTAGCAGAGAGGTTACACCCGATTGGCCTTAGTTTCCAAACTGCCCCTTTTACAGTTTCATTCAGGTCATGAGCAAGCAAACACCGCTTTGTCTCTTTTGACCTTCAGTAAATTAACCATCTAGGATTTTCTAACGGAACAAGATTCCACAAATTCGGTGTTGGTAATCACCACCTCGTGAAATATATCCCCATCCAACTGTAGTTTATGGTCTTGGACTACATCACATCCACGGATTTTGTTTTCCACAGTGCCTCTTCTCACGCAGGGAAGTTATGAGTAGGCCCTGACAGGCTGGTCTGTGATTTAAGGCCAACAGCTTTCTGGCAATTTTACATTTTCGATGGCGGATCATCAGAGCTTTCCAAAGGCAACATTTGTCTTCATTATCATCTGCATCATATTTATCCTTCTGGTTTATTTAGCCTGCGGAATTCGTTTTTCCCCAATGCGCCCTAGAGCCTTTTTAGTTATAGATTGTTTGACTGCAATATGGGTTTTACTAAAACCTTTGTGTCGCAAATGTATGGGGAAGGTAACAAATTAGGCCACTCTCTGTGGCCTATTTCCCCAGCTAGCATTTGTGCACCATTGTGTACTGTGGTGTAGGTGCAGGGGGAAGAGTTGTTGTAGTCCTCCTTCCGTCCATGAAAACCCTTACCACCACCTTGTCTTCTCTGGTAGGCTGTCAGCTGAATCCTTTCTAGACTCAACACTTCCCTTCATGAATCAGGCCTCTAATGCCTTCACTTGGTCCTTTTCCTGTTTTCTATCTCTCCTGTTGTTCTACCCAATCTCTGCTTGTAACTAGTGCCTTTTGCTTAAAATGCAGCAAAGCTTCAATATGAATCACTTTCTATTATTTCAGTGAAATATCTTAATTCGATGCTCTGTGTATAGCATTGTCTCTGAAGCATACAGGTATTGTGTGTTGAGTGGGTGGAGACGGCAAGGGTAAACTCTGGAAGGGAACAGACGAGGGCTCACTAAAGAGAGTTGAATGTAAAAAGGGAGAACTCAGCCAAATGTGTTTTGGTGATGGCTTGTAAAGCTTTTATACAAACAAGACCACCTTAATGAAAAATTTCCTAGCTTTCGTAACGGAAAGTTTCAATTCAATGTCAGGACACGGAGGCGAGGATTAGGCTGTTCTTTCTTTGTTTATTTTTAACAGCAGCCATCTTAAAACCAACAATACACCAATAAAGACTTCATTTCCCATGAAGCTTAGAGAGAAAACATCAAGTTCCAGAACATGGTCACTTCAACCAATCCGACGTCTCCTGGCTCCATAACTGACGATGACCCTTGCAGCGCTTCCTCTTTCTTCCTGCGACAAAGCCGACTGTGGAAGATCCTTACTCCTGTGTCGAGGTCTCCGAACCTATGGATAGAGAAAGGAGCCGTAACGTCCTGCGTGCAGGGAAACTATCTCATACACCTTAATACAGAGACTAAAAACCAGGAAAACACATTACTTACATTATTAGTGGGACTTCTTGGTTGGTGGATTGTGTAGGGTAATGGCGCTCCTGGGAAATACGCTATGAGTATATACTAGTGTACAATTATGATTGCGGTGCATAAGGGTGGGGAGAGCCACCCTCCTCCCCAATGTGTGGATAACCACTGATAAACCAAAACAGTCCCTTGCACACGCCGACAGTATATATTGACAATAATAAAAAAAACACTCTTGTTCCTCCGTTGAAACAGTCACTTCAGTTTAATCTTGAGATCCTAAGCCAACTCGTGGTTCGTCGTGCTTAATTGTTGTGCGCAGCGACTTCTTCAGGGCTCTAATCTCTTTGTATGGATCCTCCGTTCCGGTTGTATTTCCGACCTGGAATGGGTTCTAGTACTCCAGTGATATTCGCACAGTAAAGGGCAACAGTTACTGTGTCCAAGATGTTGTGTATTCCAGAATTCTTTTCTTAAGTTTGGATCTTGTGTGTATAAGTCATAAATCCATCGTGAAGAATGACGACGTGGTATAGTAAAACCACTCTTTGGGGGCTAAGTGAGTCCCTCTTGCCAGCAACCAAGTCTTTGCTGGCGTAAACGCAAACCCTCTGTTCAGTAGCAGGGCTGCCTCCGGCGTGTCAGCAGAAGATTCTCTTCTTCGAGCCCTGAAGAAGTCGCTGCGCACAACAATTAAGCGCGACGAAACACGTGTTGGCTAAGGATTTCAAGATTAAACTGAAGTGACTGTTTCAACGGAGGAACAAGAGTGTTTTTTATTATTGTCAATGATACATAATATATACTGTCGGCGTGTGCAAGGGACTGTTGTTTTGGTTACTTACATTATTACGTACGTCTCATAACCCGGGTGGGTTTAGATTCATTCTATGGATGGGCTAATCCTCGCTTCCGTGTCCTTAATAGAATTGAAACTTTCCGCTCCGAAAGCTATGAAATTTTTTATTCTATGTCAGGACACGGAGGCGAGGATTAGGCTAGTTTAAAGCTTACCCACTACTAGGGCCGCAATGGAGGAGACTGGTTTAAAGTAAAACCTTTTAAAGGTGGAATCTGACGACCAGTCTGCCGCATTCAGGATGTCCTCCAAGCGGGCTCCTAGCTCGAAAGCTTTGGAGGCCATCGCGCCTCTGGCAGAGTGCACACCGAATACCTTCGTGTCAATGCCGGCCTCGAGCTTCACCCAGCGATCCCATCTTGCGATGGTTGTGGAAGAGACTACCCTAATGAGCAGGCAGTGAGCAGTTGGCACTCCCCATGTGGGAGTAGCTCTTCCGTCATGCTTTCATAAGCCTTGATACATCTTACCACGCAAAGTTTGGGAACCTCTGTAAAGGCTGGGTAGGAAATGACTCGTGAATGACACTTGGTCCTTCGCGACACATGGAAAGTGACCCCATCCGGGGTAAAGGATCTCCCCGAAATATCAAGGGCCCTGACATCTGAGACCCTCCGGCACGACACCAAGCACAACAACATGGCCAGTTTGGCCGACAACTGCTTGCGCGAAAGATATTTGTTACCAGGCCAATTGGAAAACAGGTTCAGGACCTTGTTAACATCCCAGAAGACCGAGTATCTCGGTTCCGGAGGAAGGGAAAGGCGGATGCCCCGCAACAGCTTCGTCACTAAGGGGTGTTCCTCCACCGGATGGCCATCTACAGACACGTGACCAGCTGAGTTTGCGGATTGGAAGGTATTGACCGTCCTGTAAGCTAGGCCCTCAGACGCCAGTTGGGCCAGAAAATTCAGGACGTGAACGTCTGCCCCCACGGGATCCATACTCCTTTTCCAAGCACCAACCCATCCACGAGACCAGGCTGATAGATGAAAGGAGCTCTGCAGCTTCTCTCGAAATTCCCGGTAATCCGCCAGGCCATGAGCGGAAGGGAGTCGCTCATGATCAGAGGGTGAGGACTGCCCGTTGGATCGCTCCGGAGATGAGGGAGCGGGCGTAGACGGATTGGAGAATCCCAAGAAAGTTCCATCAGAACTCGAAACCAAGCTTGCGCTCTCCAAACCGGGGTGATCACTACCAGCTCCGCCTTCTGTCGCTGGACCTGTCGTGAGCCGCATGATCATGGCAAAGGGGGGAAAAGCGTAGCCCCGTTCCGACCCCCAATCCTGAAGGAACGCATCCGTGGCCATTGCCCCAGAGTCCGGTCTCCAACTGAAGTACCGGGGAAACTGGTGGTCCAGGCGAGATGCAAACAGGTCGATAGAGAACGGTCCCCACAGATCCTGTAGGACCCAGAACATTGGAGGAAAAAGTTTCCATAAACTCGAGTCCTGGAGATGGCGGGATTGCCAGTCCGCTACCTGGTTGGACGCCCCCGGAAGATGCTCCGCTGTCACCGAGACCTGGTGCGACAGACAGTACTCCCAGAACTCCTTGGCTAAGTCTGCCAGGGCCTTGGAACGAGTCCCGCCCAGGTGATTTATGTAACGAACTGCCGCCACATTGTCCATTTTCAGGAGGACGCAGGACTGAGCTCTGTCCTTGGTCCAGCATCGGACTGCGAAGGATCCTGCCATCAACTCGAGGCAGTTGATGTGTAACGATCGATCCTCGGCGGACCACCCACCGCCAGTGGTGAATTCTCCACAGCGCGCCCCCCAACCGGAACCGCTGGTGTCTGACTCGATCACCAGGTCCGGAAGGGCTCCGAAGATGGCACGACCGTTCCACGCTTCCATGTGAGGGAGCCACCAGGGTAGCTCCTCCTTCGCCTCCTCGGAAAGCGGAACCTGTTGGGCGTATGTCAAACCTCTGCGTAGGTGAGACGCTTTGAGTCTCTGTAGGGCCCGAAAATGCAGAGGACCCGGAAAAATGGCTTGGATGGAGGCCGACAACAACCCCACCACCCTGGCAATGCTGCGCAGAGAGGTCTGGGGTCTCCGTAGGATCTGCCGTATCTCGTGGCGGATCTTTGCCATTTTGCTGGACGGGAGGCTCAGGGTCACCTCCATGGAATTTATCACAAACCCCAGGAACGTGATCGATTGAGAGGGAAGAAGGCAAGACTTCGCCTGATTGATAATGAATCCCAAAGACTCAAGGAGATCTATTGCAGATCGCAACTGCTGGGACAGAATCTGGGGACATTGGGCCATGAAAAGCATGTCTTCCTGGTATATGATCATCCTGATCCCTTGCGATCTCAACCTTTCCACTACAGGGTGCAAGATCTTGGTGAAGCACCACGGCGCTGACGATGGGTCAAAAGGAAGAGAGGTGAATTCGAAAGTTTGGCCTTGCCACTGGAACTGGAGGAAACGACGGTGGGGAGGGAAAATAGGCACCGTCAAGTAAGCATCCTTGAGGTCTAAGCGGACCATCCAATCGTTGGGGCGCAAGAGGTCGCGGAGTAGATGAATACACTCCATTTTGAAGTGGCGGTACACCCACCACTCGTTGAACTCTCGGAGATTTATCACAGGCTGCTGACCCCCGTCCTGTTTCTGCACCAGGAACAGGTTGCTCAAGAAACCCCTGGGGTGAGGGGAGGAGTGGCGGATCGCTCGTTTGTCCAGGAGATCCTGGACTTCCTGCTGAACCAAAGCGGCTTCCTTGCCAGAAAAACCTATAGGGAGCCGTAGAACTCCACGTGAAAACCCTGTACTGATTGTAACACCCAGGTGTCTGTCGTAAGGGAACGTCAGTTGTCCAGAAACTGTGCCAGCTGGCCCCCAAAGCTCGACAAGAGATAAGACCAAAACTTACCGTGAGCTGGGGGAGCTCCGCCACCACGGGCACCGTTACGCTGGCCTCTGCGCCGGGAGCGGCCCCTCGTGGGGTAGAAACCTCCAAAGCGAGAGGAGTCCTGCCACTGTCCTCTCTGCGACTGCTGGCCTCTGCCGGCGGCTGTCTGCGAAGAGTGGCCAGCCGAGCGCCCCCTACAACGGCCGGCCCTGCCGAAAACCTGAGTGTTGAAAATGCGTTTAACCGTGGACTGGGCCTTGTCCAGCGAGTTAAAGGTGGAGACAAACTAGCTGAGCTCCTTCACGAATGGGTCTCCAAAGAGACCCCCCTGGGCCACCTGGCCAACTTCAGAAGTGGCCAATTCGCCCAGCTTGGGGTCCAGTTTAATGAGCAGCGACCTGCGCGCCTCAGTGGAGATGGCGCAATTCGCATTGCCAAGAAAAATAATGGCTCGTTGAGCCCAACTGGACAAAATCTCCGGGGGGATGAGGGCTCCCGACACCTTGGCGTCCTCAGCCATATCGAATATTTTTATGAAAGGGCCCGTGACATCCAGGAGTTTGCCCTGGTATGCCCGCCAGGACCTGTCAATTCCCTTTTTGGGGTCCCTTATGTACTTTGTCAGGAACGTTGCCGTCCTGGCATCGATCTCGGGAGTAAGTGCCACCTTGCATTCGAGGGAAGGGCGAGGGCATTCCGCCCTGAGGCGGGAGCGGACCTCCTGGTCCAGGGGTTTCCGCAGCCGACTCGCCACATATTTAGCTACCTTTTCACAAGGGACCCACTCTGACGATCGGGGATGGAGGAGGTTCTCTGGGTCCAAGAGATCCGATTGCGGATCCGCGACGGCCTCCAAGGCCTGCTGGGGGCCTCACGCTAGTGAAGGGGATGGGCGCCAAGACCGGCTATGGTCGGACTCTCCGTCCGAACCGCCCTGAGAGTCATGTGAAGGCTGTGGTGATGCAGCTGCTACCCGCCACCCTGGGGGCCAGACATCCGGAGGGGCCGAGCCCAAAGGCGTGGGAGGCGACTTGGTGTCCAAGAACGCCTGTTTTAATCTGGCAAACGCATCCAAGTCCACCCCTTCTGGATGTGGGCGTTTGCGCGGTTTCTCAGAGGGGAGGGCGTGGCCTGCTCTGGGGGTCGAGGGTCTGAGGGCGCTGGAAGCTCTTCCCTCGCGGGGAGGGGTTGCAGGCACTTCTGCGCCAGATCCATCAATTTCCTCTCCAGAGGGGCCACCGCCTCTGAGACCGCCCTGACGATGGAGGCGTCAACCGCATCACAAAAGTCATCCGTGACCGGGAAATACTGAGCCTCCCCACCCTCCTCGTAATAGTCATCAAATTCCTACATTACCAACGAGACCCTGAAGGAATGGAGGACTAGAGGTGGGTATCAGGTAAGTAATGGTGGCCACCCACCAGGTCAGAGGGCTAATGATAATGGGTTGGGAGCACCCGGGTTAATGGTCCCTGATCAGGGAGTCTGCAAGGTCAGTAAGTGGCGGGAGGGGGATGGGGGTTACCCACTGCCGCTACACAACTAGCAACTGCCCTGCTCTTGGGCCAACAGGAGGCACTCGCTCCACACGCAGACCAGGAAAAAATGCCCTTATAATCAAACGGGCAGAACAAGAGCAACACAATGCCTGGGCCAGTCTGCCACGCACAGGATTGAAAGCCTGCTGTCCTTACTCCCAAAAGGGGTGTTAATGCTCCAGGCTAGCCGGGGGGGCTTAACGGACGTGACGGAGGCGCTCGGCAAATGCCAGTAACTGACGCGACCTCCGTCCCGCGCCCGCCAAACCAAGAGCGGCTCCAGGGACTGACGAGGCGCGCGCCGTCTGACGGCCGGCGGACCGCCGCGCCCTCTCGACGGCTGAATACGAAATAAACTGCAGCCGAGTAGGAGCGGAAAAACTGTTCTCGTGGCCGCGGAAGAGAAGCCGAGGCTTCACCAGCACAAATAACGAATAATTTAAAATCAATTCGGGTCAAAACACAAGACAAGGCCACAAAACCATCCCCAACAGAATCTGAGGAAGTGAGGCACTTAACTGACACCGAGGCTGCAGCAGCGAAGAAAGAGGAAGCGCTGCAGGGGTCATCGTAAGTTATGGAGCCAGGAGACATCTGATTGGTTGAAGTGACCATGTTCTGGAACTTGATATTTTCTCTCTAAGCTTCATGGGAAATGAAGTCTTTGTTGGTGTATTGTTGGTTTTAAGATGGCTGCTGTTAAAAATAAACTAAGAAAGAACAGCCTAATCCTCGCCTCCTTGTCCTGACATAGAATTCATTATTTATTGTTATAACTAGTGGGTGGAATGTTCTAATAGCCTTATAGCCCTTCTACCTCGGGCTACCGGTTGTTAAAGGCCCCTCCCTCGTTATAGGCCCGAGTGGAAACACATGTTAAGGGTCTTTAACAGCTGGTATAGCACTCCGCAGCTACAAGGCTATAATAATGCCCTCTTCACCAGCACGTCCAGTCAGCACTGCCTCGCCTTAGTGCTTCTAGCTCCAGCTGACCAGACCTCAGATGCCCAATACATTCTAATCTAGAATCCCCTACATTATTGCGTCTAAGATACCACTCTAATGTAATATTGTTACTCAGATTGTGCATTGGATAGTCCATAAATGCAGCTCTTATGAGGAGACAATGATGTCAGTATGATTGTTTGATTTTGTGTGTAAGAAGGAGCACTTAATGAGAGATAATGTAAGCAAAATGTGAAATGCTGCTGCATTCAGGTAAAAGAAAAGGCAGCTCACTTAAAAAAAAAAAAAATGAGCTGGCTTCGACTCCCAGGGTTACAGGCAGGAAGGAAAGTAACCTCCCACAAACCTTAGAATAACTGAAGACACAGCCCTGGTTTCTGGAAATACTTGACTGCACACTGTGTGACTCAGTCTCTCAACCTAAAGGACACATTTCTGGAGGAAGAATCTTGTAGTGACTGTTATGGGGAGGCAAGAGGTGGTATCTGTGACTTGGTGCTTTCTCTAAGGGTTTTTTGGGCAGTGAGATGTTTTTTTAAGTTCTACGGTTATCTCACCAGGGTTTCCTCAGCACAGACTACAGTCCTCCACTAACTTTGGCAGGAACATTCTGCCGCTCCTCTGCACCTTGCTCTGCTCCCATTCTAATTTTGGGTCTCTGGGTCCTCTGCTCATCCAGACAAGAATCAAGGCTGTGTGTCAATTGTGACTGGATCGGAGTTCCAAATCAATTTGAACCTCAACCTGCATGGACGAAGCTGCTTGAAGCCAGCCTCTCTAGACCTGCCCTCCATGCTCTAATCAGATGCAATAATGCGAGAGAAGGTTTGCAAGACTTGGGCCTTCTGATTGTAGACTTAAAAGTGGGAAAGCTTATTGTAACACAAATGTGTCCTAAGTATAAAACACCTCTCCATCTCCCCACCAGCAAATACACATAAACATTTTTAAAAAGGAACCCGAATAAAGCAATTTGGTGTGTGTTAACATAATTTTCTGAGTTGATGTGGTATTAAATCTAAAATAATAGGACGCAGGGTTTGACCGATTAAAATCAGTAAAATAGGTAAACTTATTTCGAAGAGTTTGTGAGCTACCTGGCAAGGGGTTTGGACAATGTTCCCATTGGGTGTAATTAACAGAACTACGCCGGGCACTTGGCTTATGGAGAAAATGATTACCCCAATGTTGGTAACAATAACAAATCGGCATAATTCGCAGAATTCATATATAAATCTTCAGCATTAAAAGATGCATAATATTTTAAATCGGCAAACAATGCTTCAACGGCATGCACATCCCAATCATCAGAATGAATATTATTTTGTACTACATCACCCATTGAAACACGAAGGACATTAGGTACATTAATAATTTCCGTCTGGACCATGGATTTGATAGTTCACTGCATCCCATACGATGCCATCAGCAACTGGAAAAGCTGAAATGTTCACAAATGTGTGGTCACGCTTCATGATGTGAGACGAGGAATGAGGAGCCAAAGTTCCAGAAACATAGTCCACAGCAGAGCTGCTTCAGGTAAATAGTGACCATTGATTAGTAGAAAAAACACTGTGACAAAGCCAATGGACATGAACAGAAAAATCAAGAAAAGTACCAACCAGAGGTATGTCCAGGGTGGAATCAAAAAATTGTCTCTAAACCAGGATACAAAAATACTGGAACTTGGATGGGACTTTTGAAGAAGTGGAATCCGAATCAAAGGAATAACGAGATCGGGCCAAGTGGCGTTGTTGGTTGATGCGCCACCGATTCAGATGCAGGATACGTATACTCGTCCTCGTCGATATTAGTGGAGAGTTGGGGATCAATTGTAGTTTCAGGCAAAGTAGAGGATTCAGGCAAATCAACCATCTCAATTACAGCATCAGCGATCGTTCGTGTGGATGGGCCACGAACATATGTCCGATAAATGGCAGGACAAGAGACCGCTGGTGTGACACTATTCAGAATCGGCCAGGCGCTGTAGCTTGACATTTTCAACTGAGATGTATCTGTTCTCTTTGCGACCAGGAAGCGGTGGTAAAATGACTGTACGTGTTCCTTCCAAGCCCAGAACTGGAACCGGTGCACGAAAAGAGGGGCCAAATTCTTTTTTTGTTTTCAACCTTCTCTCGAACCAGTTCTCCAACTTTCGGAAGCCAGCCGGCCACCGGAATCTGCAACGCAGGATCTGTGGCTGAAGGCAAATGTGTAGTTGCAAGTTTGTCTCGGGCTTCTTGTAAGTCCTGTAACATAGCAGAATGGTTATCTACATCAAACTTGGCGGATTGCGCCGCAATGTCTGGACCCTCAAGGTCAGGCACAAACATTCTTATGCCAAAGAGCATTTCGTATGGGGTCCGCCCACCCAGAGGTCTTCTAGGGAGATTATTAAGTGCACGCTGAACGGTATACAAATGGGCCAGCCAGTTCCTGCCAGTACCTATAACCCTAGCTGTTAAGGATTGTTTTAAGTCACGGTTCATTCGTTCAACGATAGAGTTGCCCTCAGGCCTATACGGAGACGAAAATTTCACCCGCACCCCAAGCGAAGCCATTGCATCCTTGTAAGCCCTAGAGGCAAACGCTGGACCTTGGTCCGAATGGAAGGTGCCGCATGCGAAAATTCCCACAAAGACACGCAAATCCCTGATTACATTTCGGGCGTCAGCACTCCGTTGTGGCCAGACCCAGAGAAACCGTAGGCACGAGTCCACTGCCACCAAGATGTATTTATAGGCAGTGTCTGATGAGAATGGACCGCAGTGATCCAAGTAAACACACCCAAAGGGTCTGTTAGCAATGCAGAGCGGTGTTTGTGGTGGACGTGTTACCGTGGAAGGCTTAATCTGTTGACAAACGTCGCAAGAAAGCACAAAAGCACGAGTGTCTTTATATAACCCACGCCACCAATAACGCTGCTGCAAGATGGAAACCGTAGCTGACACACCTGCATGTGCAGAAGCCATGCCTTCGTGTGCAGCTGATATCAAGGCACTCCTGCGGTCCGCGTTGGGGATCAGCCGATCTCCAACGTCAGGTATAGTTACATAAGGAACCTGATCGGGACTTAATGTGTAAGAATACTTGGAAGGGAAACCTGTAGGATAATTATTACCTTCCTTGGTTGCAGCAATAGCTGCTAATATAACAGGGTCTATTTTAGACATGGACCTGGTAAACCGCTGCTACTGTACACGTGACTACTGCTGAACGGGCAGCTTCATCTGCCAGATCGTTACCAATAGCGTGTGCGCCCACCCGCTGATGGCCTAAGGTGTGAACCACCTGTGTGAGGGGCAGACGTTGTTGCAATTCTGCCACTCGAACCTCAAAGCATTTTATGCTTGATTGTGCTCCCTTTTGCTGCCCTTGTAGTCGGTTTTTCGACCAGAAAAACAGATTGTCATTGTAGGATTGTACACAGTAAAAAGAATCACATACAATAAGAGTGGTCTCATCCTGAGAAGTCGAACTCAAGTGCAAGTAGCAATGCATGCAGCTCAGCCAATTGTGCGGTACTATCTCCAAGTGTGCGAGTATGCACTACAGTGGATTTGAACTTTCCATCCACAAAGGATCCCGCTACAATAGCACATGCAGCTGAATAAGCATGCTTGGACCCAGTGGCCGGTTGCGCCGAGCCATCGGTATAGATCACAACATTTGTAATCCTCAAGCGGCAACAAAAACAGAGGAGGAGGATGAAAAAATTCATACTGTAAGAACTCCTGAGTCTGAAGAGAAGAATCAAAAATAAAGGTGACGTCTGATGACGCTGAAGATGTAGCCCATTGTATCCAACGGGGATGCATTGCTTTTGAGTTCGGTACACTTGCCTTTGTTACTGCCTCTAAGGCAGGACAGGGTGTTACCACTCAGAATACGCTTACCCTGTGCCAGTGCGCGTTCTTTAGAATCGCCATTTGCACTGCAGTCAGAACTTTTTCAACAGATGTAAAGCGCAATTCAGCGGAAGTGTACAGATGTGACTTGTATGCGATGGGTACTGTATCACCTTCATTAAAGGTTAAATAGGTGAATCCCACCGCCCCCGGAATTATTCTAATCACCAGGTTTGTGTGGTTATCACGAGTCAAAAGATATTTAGACTCCAAAAGGTCTGTCTGCAAAGACTGCAGAATTGAGGCATGCTCAGGCAGCCAGCAAGACCTTGAATAAGTAGGTTGTATCAAAGCATACAAAGGCTTGATACGCTGGGCATATTCGGGAATGTAAGTACGCTCAAATTCAGGAACCCCAGCAAAGACTGAAGTTTCTTCAGAGTATTTGGGGGCACAAGTGTGCACATTTCTCCAAGAAATGGGGTTAAGCCCTTACCTTCGTTATTGAGCTCATAGCCCAAGAACAGAACGGTAAATTCAGCAATGTGTGATTTAGCAAAGTTAAATTTGTAAACTCCTGCTCCGCGAATTCAAGAATAATGCGGTCCACACGGGACAAATGCTGAAATAATTCGCCGTCCGTCAGATAGATGTCATCTACGTACGAACATGCGTCTTGACTCAATGTCATTTAACAAAGAAACAACACGGGCGGCGAATATACCCGGACTATTTTTGTAGCCCATGGGTAAACGCCGGAACTGGAATAATTTACCACCGGATGTGAATGCGGTCCATTGACCACTCTCCGGGCTAGGGTTGTGCGTGTAGAAACCGTTTGAAAGGTCTAGTGTCGTTTTGTATTTTTTACGAACAAGACTGTCTACAAGCGCAGAACTGTGTGTATTCTGCACCCGCAAAGTTCCGACAATGTGAATTTAAATGCCGGTAATCTAAAACTAAGCGGTACGATCCATCGGGTTTAGAAACCACGAAAAGGGGATTGTTCATAGGTGATACGCATGGTTCGATTACTCCCTGATATTCCAACTGTGTCAGAATTTCGGAGACGGGGCCTTTTGCCTGCCGTTTTATGGGATATTGGGGTTGTGGCTGCGGTAGTGACCGCAGTTGGTATTGCATGAGGAGGTGATTCTTCATCCCATCCCACATGGTTGCGGTATAACGCTGGTGCCAGGTACACAGCCCACTCAGCTGCAAGTGCTTCAGCTTTGTCTTTTGGGACATGCCGTGAAAAGCTTGGAAGGATTACCTCCTCTCCTTTATGTGCAGCTAAAACGAATGGGGGTGGCCAATCCACCTCTGCTAACAAAATGTCATATGAAGAGGTTAGATTTTCCCAAAAAATCCCTTTTATTTCACGCGGTATGTCACTCTTCAATTTGGATGACCATCTTGTAAAGTCTGTCAGGGGTGCCACTCTTGTGTTGAGCTGTTTCTACAGTAACGAATGTTTCAGTTGCTGTCGCTCTCCATATGAGGACGTAGCGCCTCCCGCACTATGGTAACTTCCGCGGCGCTGTCTAGGAGGGTCACTGCCCACGTCCAATTCTGGAGTCTCGTTCTCCACGGTCTGAGGCATATTTCGCTGTGACAGCGGCAACTTTTTTTCTTCTGAAATGCTGGCCGAGGAAGATGAAAGTCTTCTGCTTTCCCTCTGACTTGTTGTCGAGGTTGGTCTCGCTCTCCTGGGGAGCCTCTCGGCCCCTTCCTCTATCTTGCCGTCCTCCTCCACCAGCCTGTGACGACGTCTGGGCCTGTGAAGAACGAGGAGAACGCGTGATCAGAGCTCTAGAAACCTTTCCGGTGATTTAATCCTTGACCTATCACGTAAATCATAAGTACGTCTCAGAAGAAACCGAAACTGGGGAAGCGCCTCTCGACCCCCGGCTTCTTTTGTTGCTTACTCCTGTTTTTTCTGTCTCCAACTCTTTTTAGTGAAGACTGGTCTATCATCTTTCTCAGATGTACTTTTTGTTTGTGTAATTTGTGGTTGCGATTGAGTTTGCATTTTTACAAAAGGCTTGTTGCCTAGGCTATTTCTTCCAATTGTTTTATAAGCCCGGGCTATTATTTTCGGCAATTCGCGAGGCCTGTCCAACTCTGGGACCAAAGCCAAAGCATTCGCTACTTGAAAGTTCATAGCATCGCCTTTGACATTTCCAAGGATCAGCTCAGCTACTACATCAAACACTCCCACTAGTCTCATCCCTAATTCCACAGCCGCTTCAGGGCCATGTTCATCCTGTACTTTTTTAATTACAGAGGGTAGAACCGTCATGGAAGGAGTTCCAAAACATTTTGAATAAACTGCTGCGATTACCTTACCCCAATTTTCACATGATGTCAAATCGGGGATTATGTCTTTTGGCAAACTTATCGTAAGGATGCGATGTTCATCCACTGGGGACGTATGTGGAAACACCGCCTCTATCTGATCGAACTTTTCGGGCAAGCCAGTAAGGATAGTCGCCCTTATTTTGTGGACGTTTGCCCATCACAGAATTTACCATGACAGGACTTATGGTCACTCCAGCGGCTATAGCTGGTTGGCCTGCGATTAGCAGGAGCAGCTCCATGGAGGCTACCTGTAACGTATGTCACTAAGGCTCGATGCACTCGCACCAACCCGGTATGCATAGTGCGGGTTCTCGCAAGCGGTAATGCCAGATAATTTGGATGCGGAGTATACCCGGCCAATACAGGCCAAGTGGCCCCTGAATTGATAAGGGGCCTAAACGAATCTGCGGTAGTTGGTTGTGGTAGGGCGCCATTAAACCAAACACGGTGCTGCCAAGTCGTGAGAGGTACTTCAAGAGTGGTATAGGGTCGATAGGCAGCAGGAATAGCGGTGGGCTTATATTCATGAAACAGCTTATCACCTGCATCCACCGCCTCAAAAGTGATCCAAGTGTAAAACACTTCAAAGTGATAAGCCGCATCGGCTTGAACCACAAAGACCAACTCGACCCCAGTATCGGGCACTCCATACACAGCTAAGTGGTCTCGGAGTGCCTCGACTATGTGCAGCAACCGCCACACCAGCCAAGACTAAACAGTTATATTTGACAACCTAACAGGGAGCACAAAATGGGTCTTTTATGTAACCTTTTTAATAACTTCAAGCTTGAAAGAACCTATAAAACGTTCAATATAGGAGGTATCACCATCACATACGCCTCCGGAAGCGTGACGCGAGGGGTTTGTGGACAAGCACAAGTACTACTCAAGCTGCCTCGCAGATAAGCTGCCCCACGGTGGTCGCGCCATGTCATAAGGTTTCTGCACATACACAGAGCTATGCACAGGAAAAATGGGACCCCGGAATACAGTGGTTTGCCACCATATACCGTAGCACCCAAAAACCCCAACCCAACTAGCTTAGCATCCCATTAGCACCCAAGTACCAATGATTAGACAACCCAGAACACGGTATCTTTATCTCAGGACTCGCAGAAGCAAGAACACTCTTTCGTCACTCACACTCATACTTGTCCACAAGGTGCGTAGGAAGAGACACTGGATAGGTTAAAATATTTATTCCAACTTACGTGCTCTAATGTACAGTACAACGTGTCAGTACTAATAGCATAATGCATATGGCTAATATAAGCAGCATGGTTACAATTCCATAGAATACAAACGGGGAAAGCATCTCAGAGCTCAGTGGATAAACGTATAAAATAACATTACCACCCTCCCTTGCAGTAAGATAGTTTTATTATAATAATAGAAGACCTCTGGGCTTTGACTAGCTGAACCCCCATACCTCAATCTCTAGATGCAGAATTACATCAGCAGGACATCATAGCTCTTCTCACTGAAAAGGATTTCTCCAAGTGCCCTAAGCGCTAGTAAACTGCAATATTAAAAGCACACAAAATTCTTCATGGCAAATGCACCTAATGTTATGTCTGGGTGCGCGAGACTGGCCATATCAGGAAGAACCAAAATACATTGTTATGTGACCTTGTACATGTTGTGCAGACTGAGCCCAAATCGAATAGGAGAAAAGGTGGAAAACAGAAAATGCAGACAGCGCAAAAGAACTTGGCAAGCGCAAAGGGCGAGGGAGCCCTGGCTCAGTGTAACGTGCGCAAAGAAAAGCAGCATGGCAGCCAGGCCTAGGCCAACATAACAAGGCAGGCAACAAACCACAAGACACCTGCAGCCCCCTGGCCGAAGCAAACTCTTTTGATGGTTCATATGTGCAGCCTTTGGGTTTATGTTACGACAGGTGCTTGTACGATGAATGTTGACATCAGTAGCACATATGGTGTTGGTTTTTTTTCCTGCCAAGTATCCATACGCAAAGAATTTTTAATGCTATAATGAAATATTTGCTTACACTTTCCAAGATGGTGGTTAGGATCAGCATAGAACTGGAAAGACATGAATCAACTTCTCAAAGATTTTCAGTGGCAAAATAACTACTGGCAGTGAAGAACCAGCTGTGGCTTGCCTTTTAAAAAGAGAAAAACAGGCAATGGTGTGCTAAAACATGCAGTGGTAATTTATATTCTGTTATGAATCTAGACTGTTGACCCTCCTCTGACATACCTTGTACAGGACAATGCTTTGGAAACATTTTGAAATGACTGAAAAAGCTTTGTGAGAGTCAAAATAATAGGTGCTGCAAAGGAAAACACATTTTAACTAATGTATAAACAAATAGATATAAAGTTGGCAATGGAAGACTGATGCAGTAGCTTTCTGCTGGAATTCACAAATTGCTATTAAGAAAGGAGCAGTGAAATTCTATTGAAGAAAAAATGTCACTGTGCTTTTTAAAGCCATTCGGCAGCCTCAACTCCAGTCAGTCCACAAAAGGATCACTTGTCAGCTTGTTATTGTGAACAGTGGGTCGTATAGGCGAGAGAAGCAGATTAGACCAATGCTTGTGTCAAGAATAGCATGTCTTCTAGCTGCTGAGATTCCTATTGTCACTGGCACTATTGAATAACTCTAGTGCTGCCTTCTGGTCCAAGCATGTGAAGGAGGGATGCTGAAAACATGACAATGGTATACTGCCCTGTGGGGCTTTCAGACCACTTTTGGTAAACAAAAACGAGAAAGAGAGAGGAAGAGGGAAAGAGGGAAAACCGCTGAAGGGGAAGCTGAAGAATGGAGCACATTCTCATGTTGGTTTTGTCTAGGTCTAATTGAATGTCAAAGAGGCTTCAGAGCACAGTGGATGTACAGAAGAGGGTCTGAAACAACAAGTTAATGATTTACGCTCGCCCTACAAACTTGACAGTCTGACTCAGCTCTCAGAAGGAGATTGTGAGGACAAGGGCTGAATAGACATGTAAGAGATCTCAAAGTAACCAAAAGAGAAATCAGGAGGGAATGGTATTGGATGGATAAAGTGAGAACAAAAGTTGTTGATGATCAATATTTTTGGTTATAGAATCGGCGTAAGCTCTTTGACTGTGTTCCCCTGCCATCCTCCTCTCTGACTCTTATCAGCATTTCGCAGTCACTTTACTTGCACACAATCTTCTTTCTTTCCACCCCTATCAAAAGTTTTTATGTGCATGGTAAATGCTTGAGCTTGACTGCTATGATGTTAGCGTAACTGTGGAGTCTTATTGGTAGCTACCTCCATTGCTGTAAAAGCTAAGAGTTGTAGGTAGTCATCGTATTTTGTGATTCGTAGGGAGCATGCTCCCCAGGGATCTCAAAAACAGGATGTACTCCCCTTGCTTGGTATACAGAAGGCTTGCTAACCTAAGTCGCTGACTTCCCCCAGCTTTCCTCAGGTTCTGTTCCCTGCTTGGCTATCTAGGACCTCTTCATGTGAGGGCTTTGGAAGGAAAAAATATTTTTCTTGGTCACAGAGGTAGAATTTTTACATGTTTATCAGCTGGACATGTAAGATTGAGAAAACATGTCTTTATGGAAAATCAAGGGGGTGCAATTTTGTACCAGTAGAGCGGTAGACTGGTACATTGGAAGTGGAGAATGTTAGTAGCTAGGCCCCCACTGTGATCCTTGTGTTAAATGATTCTTCTTCTGTCCTTTGTATCCTCTTCTTCATAAGGATTCGAGACGTCCGCCTCTTCATTGCTGATGCCCGTCCAGCCATGGCAGCTACCGGCTTTGTCTTGATGACCACCTTCCCCAACAAGGAGTTGTCTGATGAGAACCTGACCCTGAAGGAAGCAAATCTTCTCAACGCTGTGATCGTCCTGCGAATGGTGTAACTGGCTCTGACTTTTCCCATGTCGCTCCTTGCTGTAATACCCATGCACCTCAGGCTTGTGGAGACCCTGCCTGTTACCACTTCTCATTCTCTCATCATTCTGGGCTCTTCACAGATGAATGCAGTTTTAATCTCTCCTCGGTTGCTACTCACAAGCTTTTTGATGATCGTCAGACCTCAAAAGAAAATGCCTACCGACCCCAGCACAATTGTACTGTCCCGATCTCGTCATTCTGCAGCAGTTCGGGGGAAGTGGTCATACTGGCTACGATGGTCCTGACAAGTTGTTCAACTGAGTGGGAAAGCCCAACTCCTTTTCAGCCTGTTCTTCAAAAGAGGCTTGTGCTTCATTGTTCATTTCCTTCATGCTTATTAAATGCTGGTCATAAGGTGAATAGGTGCAGCCACTGTGTAGATGCCTCGGGGGTGGTGAAGAAGTGGCCTTCATTCATGTCCTACCCGGGCAGAAATAAATTGTAGATTCACAAGAACTGCTGCACACACAAACTTACATTTCGTGGGCTGGTTATGTTGCACTTGACAACAATTTGCACTTAGTTGCACTGCTTGGAGTGGGCAAATGTTTAAGGTGGAGGGTTGTTGTTGAGTGATTGCTCTAAGGGTTAACAAGGAGTAATGGCTATGCGGCGTGCATCAGTGTGTGGTGAAGCAGCTAATGGACCCTGGCATTGGGGTTTAGCATAAATTAATCTCTTAAGTGGAATTGGCATTGGCCATATAGATCTGCTTCAGTCCCGTCCACACTTCCTTTTTTTTTTTTGTTGTCCTCATATCGCCACCATGCCTGCAATGCTTTGACCGCCAGACCTTCTAACCGCCACTCGGTCTGTTGCAGTCACGTTGTTCACACTGCACTGATCCAGCCAGCCGGGCTTCCATTTAACCCACAATGGTGCCCTGATCCGATCATCTGAGGACTCTTCAGGATCACACAGTAGCTATTTATATTTTTGAAGAGTCACCACTGGCTGTCTGGACAGTTTCCCACCAGAAGTACCGCCTTAGTGTATAATTCCAAAGGTCTGGGGTTTTACACCTGATGCATGTGCCTTAAGGGCCATCACTCCTAACCTTTCACATATTTTGTAGCTTTATTTTATTGAAATGCCTGCCCTGTCTTTGCATTTGAAGGGTGCCTTCCCAGTGGGTGACCATGTTCATGATGCAGTTTGGTTTTAGGATTACCTTTTATCCCAGGACGAGTGGGTTTCTCATAGATTTGAAGTGTTGATCCTGGGGTTATAAGAAACTTCGCAAGTTGAAATCTTGTAGATTTTATTTTGCTGGGTTTAACCAGTTCTCCCTGCCTCGGTTCCCTCTCCTAGTTTATCATTCTTGGGTTATAAGAGTTTTGATTGTTACAGTAATACCCAGGAACCCTTGGTACTTGCTGTGATTTGGTCAGGGTTCTGTACACCTTTGAAATTGACATGCATTCAGATTCCTAACCTCTCGGACCCAATAATGCGGAAGTAAAGTTGGGATTTCTTAAGATCTTTGTGGTGCTGTTTGATTTCTAAGAAATTATACTGTCACCTGAAGGGTGGGTGTGTGTGTGCGCACGCAGGCCTTCTTATTCCTTAACCTGTGTGTGGTACATTAGCAGTGTTGTGTGTGAGTGTGAGCATTCTAGGCAGTGGAGCATCGGTAGTGTTCTCTTTGTGAGAGTCATTGCGAGTGCGTCCTCTCCTAAAGGCATTAGTAGCGTCCTGCATGTTCACTTTTACTGCTCTATAACAGATGGAGTAGCTTGATATTATGTAATCTACCTTTTACTAGTTTTCAGGAATCATGGTCTGTGCAGGTGTATGGTCCATAATATGAGGAGCTTGGGACTTATTAACAGACTTGTAGCTAGGAACGCACAGAGGCTTACGGCCATGAGCAGATTGTGTGAGAAGTTGAGGCAATGAGGGCGGTCTCACACACACTGTAATGAACTTTAGCTGCATGGGCAAGCGGTAGGAGCTTGCTTTGATGCAGGGAGCGACAGTGTGAGGAACCTTGAGTAAATGGAGCAGGCAATGTCAGGTGATTGAACAGTGTGCATGGTCCCCATGTTTGAATGTTTTTGTGTTATTGTAAACTCAGAAAAGGCACAAGTGTGCATGCCTGGGTGGCCATCTTGGATTCCCCCCCCCCCCCCCCCCATAAAGCATAAAAAAACAATTTGAATATTGTTGCCTTTGCGTCTATATGCATGCACTCGCACAGGGGCCATCTTTGAATGATTTTATTCCTAAAGAAAAACTGACATTTCCAAGATGGCCTACTGTTTGCAAACATAAGCAGTTATCTTAAAATAGTTGGCTAGTTGACATACTTTATTATTGGCGTATTGTTCCAACATTGTTATTTTGAAAGAGTTTTAAAAAAAAGTATGCACAGGGTGCTGCTTACATCATGACATGCGAGCAGCCTGATATCAAAGTGCAGGGAGGTGCTGGACCCTTGCAATATATATATGTATCTATAGTCTCATGAGTCCTTTCACTGAAGTGCACTATTTTCTTTGTGGATGACCATATGGTGCACAAACAAAATGCTTTCACTTACACAGAGGGGAACCAATGGCTTAAGTGGGCTGATGCCTTGACCAATGCTGTGGTAGACGGAACAAAGGTTGACTGACAATTTAACAGACCAATGGATGAAGACTGCTAACCAAAAGCCAATCTGTTGATCTTTTCTAACTATCCTATCTATTTTATCTTTGTCTAGATACTTCTAACTGCAGATTTTTTTTGCGTTGTCAACCTCCCCAGGTGCCAGGCTAGATCCAGAAAGCTCTTGCTTGCTGGCAGGTGTCACCATCAGTCTGCGTCACGACTCGTTCCGCCTCTGGACATTCTGACACAGTAGTATATAGGTCTCACACCATAACCTGATTTCAATTCCGCTTTTTCCTTTCCAGGAGCCGCATATCCATAGCTCCATTCCTAACAACTTTGGTTTTTAGGTCTCGCCTGGCGTTGCAGCGCAAAGCGCTGCTCGCTGGGCAAGAGATTTTGTAGGAGAGTAGATTTGAGAAGGGGACAAGAAGCCCCGCCCCTCATTTTCATTGGCTGGCGTCACCGTTTATGCTAAACGGTGGCCTGCCATTGGAAATAAGGGTTTTTTGGTGGCACCCTTTCGCCTTTTCGTCCGGCCGATCCGGACTGGCTCGTCTGCTTTGCGGCTGTCGCAAAGCACTTTCTTATCTTTATGGGGCCCTGTGTTTCTAATTAGCGTGGAGGAGCGCACTGCCCCCGACCTCTCAAAGGAAAAAAATCTTGGTTTCGTCAAGATTTTTTTCCTTTGAGGGGTCGGGGGCAGTGCGCGCATCCACGCTAATTAGAAACACATGACCCCATAAAGATAAGAGATCGATGCTTGTTAATGGAAAGTTGAAGAATTACGATATTCTTTTACAAATTATTTTGTCATTTAAGAAAGCACAGACTACACACTGAATCTAATTTCAGCTGTGGCTATATACATATATGCCAAAAAAGGCGTGCGCGGAGGGATGAGAGGTTTTCATGTTTTTTTTTATTGTCAATCGAAGATTTAGTGGCAAACTTTAACAGGTTGTTTATTGTTTTTTTAAATTATTATTGTATTATGAAATAGAGGAATGTTTCCAAACGAACGCGCTGATAGGTTGATCAACTGGAATAGCCAACATACGATTAATTCGATTACCTCCAATGAGTAGACACGTGTGCTTGGAGCGGCAAATTACAACCTTCGGCTGGCGGGTGTCGGATCGGTTTTCAGTCTCCACCATATGAATCAAAATTGAGCACTAACGGATTCAAAGAGACACGACTTCTTTTAAAGAAATAGGAAGTGCCCCCAATCTTCCCGAAACGGACCCAGTTTTGTAAACACAATGTGTGGTACGAGTTAAAGAAAGTGGGAACGCCCGTTCTTACCTTTATTTCAATTTCCTATAGTGTGAACTTGGCCCGAGGGCACTGGAGCAATTTACAGGCCACACAGGCTGGATACATAGATGTATAGGGAATGAGACATTACTAGATTTGTCCAGAATCACAGGGTGTTGTGCCGATGCTGGGATTTAAACCTAGTTCCCCTGTTCCAAAGTCGATACCGCTAGCCGCTACGTTGTTGTATATGGCTTCAGTGAGCTGTAAAACGGGTTGCTTGGATTTTGGAATGCTCCGTTGGGGGGAGCATGGTGTTTGTGCGTTGTGGGGGCTGTTTGCACATGCCTGGAGCTAATTACAGGCAGTGGCGGGCATGTCCAGCCTGGGATAACAGCAACAGGGTAGCATCTGTCTGTCCCAGGGCAGCACTCCGTGACTCATTTTCACAAACTTGAAGGAAAATCCAAGGAGCAACACACGGGCGTTAAGGAGAGTGGTCGGGACGAGACAGATGCACCGCCCTCTCTGCGGGGGGCGAGCGCGTACATTAGCATCTGCTCAAGCAACATCCCCAATCACTAATCCTTTTTGGGTTCCGGAGTAGCGTGCTACTCGCCGAAAAGCGCTTTGACGCCTCGTGAGGGGTAGTAAGCGCTATATAAATGTACAATACAATAATATCAGGCACGCCAGGCAAGTAACAATAAAAATCACACACACTAACTCACTCCCACCAGAAAGGCAGGCACAGAATGGCATGCATGAACGGGTGGCATCACTCAGGCGAAAACATTCCTGCGTGACTAGTGCATGCCATGCAGTCTTTTACGTGGAGATATAGAAGTGCAGGTACTCACTCTCTAGGGTGCTGCTTGCTTCTGAGAAGTGCCGGTACTCTCCCATTAAATATATTGCAGCAGTGCTGAGAAATACAGGTACTGTCCCTTTCAAATTAAAGAAGGACATGTACTCAGTGCGGGCAGTACCTGCCCATTTAAGGCACTGATTCATTTAGAATTCTAGAAGTGCAGGCATTCACTCCCCCCAGAGGACCTGCCTGCTATTTGAAAGTGCTGGTACTCTCCCGTTCAAAGTATCACACCCCTGCCGAGAAACTGAGGTACTCTCCCTGTCGAGTTCTAGAGGTGCAGGCACTGAGCACCGGACAGTACCTGTCCACTTTCGTCACTATGCTTAACCGGAAGCTATATGGAAATGCACGTGTCTGGGAAGGCGCACTGAGGAACACCGTGTTCAGGTAGGTGATGGCGCAGTTGCCTTGCAGTGGGCACGGCCCCGTCTCTTTACCCTGACCCCGCGAGCTCCCCAGGTCTGCAGCCAGGCTGCGAGTGGAAATGAAGGGAGAGCTAGTAAAAAACAAATACAGGTGGAAGGCTTTTGGAGGTAAATATATATTCTGTGAGGGCAGGCCAGACAGCGATAGGGGCGGTGAGCCCCGCGTGCGAGGAGCTAGGCGACACTGCGGAATCATTGATAAACGTGGTGAAGTCAGTCCGGTTTATTTGCTAGCCAATCATTCACCCCGTGCACCTGTCTGCCCCTGCAGTGGGAGGTGGCGCTGCATGTTTATCTGGTGTGAATTGCCGTGTTTACAGGAGCGTGCCTACAGTTCTGTCACAGTACTGAATGAGCAGTGTCTGTCTGACAGTCTGAAAAGTGTACACTGTATCACTCCGTGAGAGAAAAGACACAAGCTCCTGTGTACGACAGGTGGTATGGGGTATGTTCTATATTACACCGATCTGTGAGTGCTGGAGCTGTGACGTCGGAGCCACGCACCAGCCTCCTACTTACTACTAAGGATAAAATGCAGCACTAAACTGTGCGGAGGCCGGTCTCCCAGCATGCTCCGCGGTATGCCATTATTTGCACTTCTAGTCAAGTGAGCCCTCGCCTTTGCACTCAATGGCAGATAACTATTCCCCAAGAGTCCTGTCTGTGCCCCCATACTTAAGCACAGCTGTGAGCGCACTACATTTGGTTTGGTCCATAAAAGGTCGCACCACGTCCCACAATCTCGTCTCTCCTTGACAAGTGCACGTCCTAATACCTTTGCTGAAGTCCCAATCGAGCATTAAGATGTTGTAAAACATCGAGAGGCCTCCCCACCCGTCCCAACCCCCTGTAACTCCCCTCCCATTATTCCTTAACAGACTGGATGTCCCTACCGCGAGGGTGACCAGTCGCCCCCTGCACGGGACAGGAGTACTGCCTCAAGGCCCCCACTGCTCCTGTCCCAGCACAGGAAGCTTGAGGTGGAGTCTGTCAGACCCGCCCCACTCCAGCGGGGGATCCATCCAGCTGAGCACGGCAGGAGTCCACAGCTGCAGGCCTGTGCCCTGCCCCGGTGGCTCCTGGGGGGTGAGGCTCTGATGGGGCTGGGGCGCATGGGCAGAGGAGATATCGCGAGGTGACTTCCTGGGGGCGATGCTGCGGTTGATGAGTAGGCGCTCAGGAAAAGCAAAGCCGGAAGCGCACTCCACTGTTTCGGTTTGTTTCAGATTACAGCCCATAGTTTGGCGCTTCTCAGCCTCCCACGTACATTGCCAGTAAGGTGAGGAGAAACCTGGAAAGATGAACAGGAAGCTCGGTGTGCGAGTGCACCTACTGCTGAGAGCTGCGGCAGACTCACCCAGCGGCTCATTATTCCAAGGTATAAAACACGGAAAGAGTGCAGCGGAGCTGGGAACCGCCTCTCGGAGAACACTATTTAATGCAGGCGTCTAAATCCGAAAGTATGGGAAGCAAGCAGACTGCCGACTGCCGACTGACAAAATTACACAATATGCTGAACTGGTTTAAGGCGACGAGGCTGAGCTCCCGGACAGTCCTTTCTCTCTTGCCTCTTAAAACAAGCATTTGCAATGCAATAGGTCTCGCATTTACGCGAGTTTGAGCTATTGGCATTGCAAATGATAATGCCTTTTATTTTTGTTTTCGTTTTTAAAACATAAATAAAAGGCATAGTCATTTACAATGCCAATAGCTTAAAGTCGGGTAAATGCGAGACCTATTGCATTGCAAATGCTTGTTACTGTTTGGCAGTGTGCAGGAATGTTGCCTCAGAAAATAATGGGATTCAAGCTGGGCTGTATGTGTCTCAAACAGATGTCTGTTATTGACCCGCCCTGTGCTTTGGCACTAAGCATTACTAAGTCTTGCAACAAATACTTCCTGATATATCCAAAGTCATTAGAGAGTACAAAGCCAAACATTATGTTGCTAAGCACTAGAAACAGGGTTGGTTCCACTCCCAGTTCTGAGTTACTTCCAGTCCTGTACTCAATCTTCAGGAACGTTCAAACCCAAGTCTAAAGACAAGTCAAAAATAAAGCACAAGAAAAGCTGCAAGCAAAGATCTCTGTTGTCCAGGTGCTCCCACTCCAGGTAAACATCTCATAATTGATATTTGAGGAACCCAACTCTGGCTTCAAACTTCAACTCTCACCAGATGGCGACTCTGAAGCCAATACACCCAGAGTTCCTTGGCCAGCGTCTATTCTGCGGCAACTCACAGCTTTTATAAAGGCAATTTTGCAACTCTTCAATGGATCTTGATCCCTCTGGCGCACGCTTCAGCCCCCTGGACTTTTCAGGGCCTCCAGTCAAACTTCAGGTTATGGGATCTCCATGGTGCTGACTGACCACGCCCCCTTCACACTAAGCCAGCTCACTCTAACTTCAGTGCCAGAGAGCAGCTCAACTCCAGAGTTGTAGGCTTTTTTTCTTCTTCATCTGAGCCACTCTGCCATCCAGTAGCACCGGATCAGGAGACAAATTCGTCAAAGGCTCGCTTTGTGCCTTGTTGCACCATCAACAAAGTCCAACCTTATGTTGAAGAAGTCTCTTCTCCAGTCCCCTTGCCTCGGTGGTATTATTTCTAGAGGATGGAGGCTCTTTTTGGCTCAAACTGTGATGCTGTTGAAGGCATTTAAAATTAAGACAATGGGGAAGAAGTAGATCACTTGCTCCTTCCTCATTACTCTGAGGCTGAGTTATTTCTTGATTTTCAAAATACTGGTGGCTTGGATACCTCACCAGAAACCTAATTGAATTTGCATTTAGGGCCCCAAAACAAAATGAAGTCCTTTTTTGTTGTGGTGGTTCGTAGGGCTGCCGATGTATGGGATTTACAACTTCCCATAGAAGAGACTATTGCTAACTTCGTAACTCCAATTTTGCAGCCTGGGCCTTCAACTTCAACACTCGTGCTGCCTTTAATGAATTCCTCACTGAGTATATCATGGCAGTCTGTTCTAAGCCATGCTTGATCCCACTAGTGAGCCGCCCTATTGCATGATGACACAGACCTGCACAGGTGATCTGACACTACTCACCAGCTTCCTATTCCTGAAAGCCTTACAGTTTAGGCTTCCACGAGCATAGTTAACCCGAAACTCTCCTCCAACTGCCCCATCAGACATGGAATTAAAAAAATGGGCAGGAAGGTCTTTTCATTGGCCAGCCTAGTGCTTCACTCTTTAAATGGGGTTATTTCTGGGGCTACTACACTTACACACTTAAGAACATGGTTAGTGAGGCGTCACCTGTGTTGCCTAAAGACTTAGGAAATTCCTTCTCCCAGACAGTGCAAGATGACCAGGATGCTTTAAAATATGTTTTATGTCCTGCCTAGATACCACAGATTCTTTTGATTGTGCTGTAGGCTCCAGTGTGATCCTCAGGTGCCACATTTGGATGCTCTTCGCCAGGTTTTCCAGGGAAGTCCAAGCCACGTTTATGGACATGTCCTTTGATGTGCCTAGCCTGTTTGGCAAGAAATCATATGCATCTCTTAAACACTTTAAGAACAGCAGAGCTGTGACTCATTCCATGGGGTTACATTCTCTTGCTCGTCAGCTCCATCAGATGTTCAGAGCATACTTGAGGGGCTGCTGTGCCTAGAGGCAGAGCAGCCAGTTCAACCTTTTTGTGGCTCTGGGGGCAGGAAGGGAGGATGGTAGGAGACAAGGTCTCCAACAGTAGCAGCAATCCTCTTCCACAATCCCACTACCAAACCGCTTCATGTCCAACAACAATTTGAAGCCAGTAACTGGCTGGGTCCAGACCACTGGTGCTCTATTACATCGTGCTAGTGAGTCCTTCAAATTGTTCAACAAGGTTATGGTCTTCCCTTTCTAGACACCCATTCACATTCCTTGCATTTTTGCTCTCCACAGGGGTGATCAGAATCATACTTGAGACAAGAGGTTAGCGAGTTACTATTCCAGATACTTCTGGTTCCCTAGCAGGACAACGGTCTGAGACCAATTCTAGACCTATGGATGCTGAATGATTTCCTCAAAACCGGAGAAGTTCAAAATGATAACACCAGCTGAAGTTCTGTAGGCATCAGACCCGGAAGACTGGATGATGTTCCCAGACCTGTAGGATGCGTACTTTCCTGTATTCATGTACCTAGACAACTGGCTATTAACGTCAGGCTCGCATTAGCTGGCTTTGGAGTGCATACAAACAACGGTGTCATTGCTTTCTACTCTGGGTTTTCCCAGCAACAAGCCCAAGTCCTATCTCATCTAAGAAGCTAACCTGTATTAGGGTCATTCTGGATACAGTCCGGGATATGTTAAGTTTGTGCTCTTTGGATCTCCTGCATTTACTCTAGTGTTTTGGATAGGGATATATTAATTGGAGTGGATTAGTAAAAGGAAGAGGTGAGATGTTGGTGGGAGTGGTAGACATGCTCCAGGTGGATGAATTCCGCCACACTTTTCATTGAAAAGGCATTTTTTGATTTGCATATAACTTTTGTCCCCATGGACCGATCTGCATCAAATTTTGGCACTTGTTTAGCATATGCAGCTAAGGTCCTGCTTGCTAATTTTTTTGGGTTGCTCTGTCCAGAATAAAAAAAAAGTTAAGGGAGGGCTGGGGTGTAGAAAAAAAAAAGTTGTTCATTTTAGCTCCCATAGGAAGTTTTGTGCACCACTACATCAGAAATAAGCTGATAATCAACACCAATACTTGCATTAAGGCAAAACTTTACCCAGAAAGCGTGCTATTTGTTGTTTGGTGTAATTCTATTTGCTAGTTTTTTATTCAGGTATTAGCTTTTGAGTGTCCTAGAAAGGTTTAACACTTTTATATATAGTCGGTTAAATTTGTGATTTTGATAAAATCATAATTTGTGTGAATCACATTTGATTTTTTGGAGGAGTGTGATTGGCTGATGAACAGTGTTAGAAATCGGGTTTTTGGTTGGCAGAGTATACACCGTGTCCAAGCAGAAATCACAATCCTAATCGGGGTAAGTCATATATACAGCAAAAATTAACCTGGCACAGAGTAGGCAGGCTTAACTTCAGCTGCAGTGTGTAAAGTATTTGTGCACTCGAGACACAGTATCACAGTAAAAACACCACAAAAAGACTCCACACCAGTTTAGAAAAATGGATTATTACATTCTGAACAACACAAGACCAAAACTACAAAAATCCAATAAGTAGAAGTCAAGATATATGTTTTCCAAGAATAAGTGTCAAAACAGTGCTTCGAAGCAAACCGCGCTAAAAGGGGTAAAATGGTCATGCTGGACCAGGGCAAAGTCAAGAGTTCAGGCTGCCCGCGATGGAGTGCAGGACCAATGCAGGGCCCACTGAGTAAAGTACCTTAATCCTTGTTGCAGAACAAAATGCAGTAGTGGAGATTTGTTGGTTCCGTGGGCGAAGTTCTGAATGCGATGCGTTAATCCACACTGGAGGGGCGATGTGTCGATCTTCTTCATGCAGTGGAGGCGATGCGTTTGGTTCTGGTGCAGTGATTCTGGAGGCGATACAGTGGTTTCAAGTGCGATACGCTGGTCCTAATCTCCGCAGTTGCATCAGTGCGCAGGTTCTTGGCAGATGCAGCATTTAAAATACACTTCCAAAGGCCTTGGACTGGATTGGCACCACTTGGTAGAGAAAGACTCACAGCATGTAAAGTCCAGGTGCTGAGTTGAAGATGAAAGTGAAGTCCTTGATATCCCTGAGACTTCAGCAATAGGCGGCAAGCCAACAAGTCCTTGGAGCAACTTTGGTTCTAGGGTGTAGATAGCAGGTCCAGTCGTTTTCACTCCCAGGTAAGAAGCAGCTGGACAACACAGCAAATAGTTCAGCAAATTAGCAGTCATTCCTACAGCACAGCAGTCCTCCTTCCTGGTAGAATGTCCTCCGTTCCAGAAGTGTTCTGAGTTCATGGTGTCAGAGGTCCCAGTTTGGCCTTTGAAGTAGGGAGACTTCAAAGAGATGCTTTGAAGTGCACAAGGCCCTGCCTTTGCTGCCCTGACTCCAGACTCACTACAGGTAGGTATGCAACCCTTTGTGTGGGGATCTGACCCAGCCCTTTCAGGTGTAAAGTGTCAGCTCCTCCCTCCCATCCGGCTCAGGATGAGCCATCAACATGCAGATGACCACTCAGTCATACCTACCTTTCCTTTGTGTGTGGCTGTATAGAGGGAATGCAGGAAGCCAGCTGTCACCCACCCCAGACGTGTATTCCAGAGGCAGGCAGAAGGCACCAAATGGTTTAAGTAAGAAAATGCAAACTTTCTGAAAGTGGCATTTTCAGGACTGCAATTTAAAAACCAACTTCACTATAAGTTGTGTTTTTACATTGTGAGTCCAAGGAAGCCAAATTTGGTTTTCCTCCCTTTTCCCAACTGGAAACTACACTTATAAAATGTAATGAGGCAGTCCCAATTTCATCCTTTGGGAGAGATAGGCCTTCCAGTAGGGAACAAAGAATTTGAAATGATTTCACTACCAGAGCATGTAAAACTTAAAAGTACATGTCCTGCTTTTTATATACACTGCACCCTGCCCTGGGGCTGTCCAGGCCCTACCTTAGGTGTGACCTATATGTAGTAAAAGGAAGGTTTGGGCCTGGTAAGGAGGTTTTGCAGCGTGAATCTTTCTGGATTCACTATGCTGTGCATTATTCCGCCATCTCGTGGTTGGGTCCGGATTCGTAGTCTTTTCTTTGTTTTTGTCTTTTTTTTTTTTTTTTTTTTGTTGGCCCAGGTGGGCGGCGACGCCCCACCATTTGGTGTCTTCGGTGGCGTCGTCGCCTTCCGGCGGAAGCTCCCACCTTTGGTAGCCATCTTCAGATTCTTTTTTCCGTGCGTGGGGTCTGGATCGTTGCCGAGAAGTTCCAGAAAGTTGGACGAAGAATCTCGAAAAGTCGAAATTTCATCACAGAAGATATACTACTGAGACACCGGACGACGACACTAGTACCGGAGAAGAAGGACGACGAGGTAGAAGGTCCACGACCGAAATCTCGACGCCTACAGAGAATGCGCTCACAGGGGGCTCCCTAAGCGCGGTTATGGACAAGACTCCGTTCCAAGTTCTGCAGAAATTGCCACCACAAATACGCCCAAAAGACCAGCACCCAGTCTGCAACCTCTGGCTTGCTGCTCGACCACACCAGCGAAGACTGCAACGCGTGCTCGGCGTTCACCCCGAAGACCCTCCGGGTGAGAGACAGACAGAGAAGGGCGAATTACAGCATGCAGGGCCAGGGACCAGCACCATCTCTCCGAGACCTGGGTCTCTCGAGCGGAGAGGAGGACAACATCGCAGAGGGACCAGAGGACTGCGCTGTCGTCGAAATCGAAAGAAAACGTCGAAGGAGGTAAGGGAGTCGTCGACCCCAAAACACCAAAGCGACGCTCGAAAGAGTGAAGCCAGAATCCCTAGCGACACTGCCAGAAGTGTAGCAAAGTCCACCAAGGGAGCGTTGCCGCCGAAACACTCGACGAAAGCAACAGCACCAAGGGACAAACAGCCGAGCGGATCCTTGGACAAGGACTCTCAATCGGCGAAAGCCTCGAGAAACGCAAGACGTCGAAGGTCGTCCCCGAAAAGGAAACCTCGACACCGAGAAAGGAAGGCCCGGCGTCTGTTTCGACGCGACCGCGACCGCGAAGAGAGGCACTGCACCACTCGACGCCGAAAAGGCCCACGAGATGGCGAAAAAGAAGAGGAGGCTCGAGGCAGAGATGGCGAGCATCCTGCAACGCAAAAAAGACTTCGACGAGAAGATGAAACAATACGCTATTCCGTCGAAGCAAGCCCACGAGGCAGTCGAGGAGTTCGAGGTCGAAGTCGGCGAGGCCCCGGGGACACCCGAACAGCTCGAAGACCAGGACGAGGAACACTACTACTTCGAGGCCGAAGGCGAAGAAGAGATGCTGTCTTACGAGGGACTCGGCGTCCTCTGAAGTACAAGACCTAGACTGGCAAGACCTCGACACAGAGTCACCAGAAGAAGGGTAGACACTTACCCCTCGAGACCTTCGCCGCCAGACGACATCGGAGTCTACAATGAGGTCGTGCAGAAGGCTGCAAAGACTTATGGGGTCGAAATGCAGGAGGAAAAGACAAAAGCAGGTTTCCTCTTCGAAACCCTGCTCCCCCAACAGACAAGGAGTCATTTTCTACCCATGTTACCTGGCGTTCTCGACCAGGGAAGGAGGCCTTCAGGGAACCAGCAATCTGCAAGGCGGTTACCCCCTAGGAGCGAAAAGAAGTATAAGCACTCCACAAAAGATCCTGCATACATACAGGGGTCTGTACCAGCAGACTCCATTATCGCTGCAACAGCCAGGAAGAGGGCCGGTGTGCCCACCAACACAGGCCCACCTCCAGACAAGGAGAGCAAAAGAATAGACCTCACAGGACGTAAGGTGGAGAGGAACGCAGCCATACACTGGCGTATCGCCAACTCCAACGCCCTCATCAGCAGGCATGCATACCAGCATTGGGCAGAAATGAGCCAGCTCATTAAGCACCTGCCAGAAGAACACCAACAAAGGGCCAATTACCTAGCGGAAGAAGGCAAGGCCATCGCGAACACTTGCCTAAAGTCAGCCTTGGACGCAGCAGAGAACTCCAGCAGGCAAATGATGATAGGGATGACTGAGAGGAGACACGCATGGCTCAGGATCTCCGGCTTCAAACCAGAAGTACAGAGCAACATCATCAACACACCGTTCGACGGTGAGAAACTGTTTGGAGCAACAGTTGACAACAAATTAACACAACTAAAGACGGACAACGAAACAGCAAGGTCCATGGGAGCGCTGCAGTTCAGGGGGATGAGAAGAGGGAACCCCTCAAGGCGAGCCAGTGGTAGAGGAGGCAATGCACCTACCACTTCACATCAATCACAACAACAAGGGTACCAAGGGAACAACCAGGGCCAAAACCTGCAGGGACAACAGCAGCAGAATTGGCAGTACCAACCCAGAGGACGGTCCTTTCGAGGCGCGGGTACGGACGGGGACAGGCCCGAAGGGGGGCCAGCAGCCCGCCTCAAAGTGACTCCACACACATAACAAGCCCCCACCGTTAACACCAAGGTTGAGGGGAAGTCCGCAAAAGGAAAATATAAAGAGCAGAAGCACACAGCAAAATAGAACCAGTTCCAAACAACGAAAGGAACAAGGGAATATACTCAACGTACTTCCTAGTGCCAAAGGTAGACGATACACTAAGACCTATACTGGACCTCAGATTCCTGAACAAGTTCGTAAAAACCCAAAAATTCAAGATGACTTCACTTCAGGAAGTAATACCCCAAATCCAAGAAGGGGATTACATGGCGACCTTAGACCTAAAAGATGCATACCTGCACATACCCGTCAACCGCAAACACAAACGGCTATTAAGATTCGTGATAGGCCACGATCACTACCAGTTCACAGTGCTAGCCTTCGGACTAAAGTCCGCACCAAGAGTGTTCACGAAATGCCTAGCAGCAGCTGCAGCGCACCTTCGGAGGAGGAGCATACATGTATACCCCTACCTCGACGACTGGCTGGTAAAGCAGGATCATACAGAGTCTGCAAAACACACATCAAACAAGTCATAGAAACACTGTCCACATTAGGTTTCTCAATACATTGGGAAAAATCGTCAACAGAACCCCAACAAATCAAGATATTCTTGGGGGCACAAATAGACAGCACACAGTCCAAGGTGTTCCCCAGCGACAAGAGAAGTATAGCGCTCCTGAGGGAAACACGTCATTACCGCAAGGGGCAAGTTCTGACAGTGAGGACGGTGAGCAGGCTAATGGGAATGATGGCATCATGCATCCACCTTGTCCCGCATATCAGACTGCACATGAGACCGTTCCAGGAATGGATACAACAGCAATGGTCACAAGCCACAGGGAGTTGGGAAGATCTAGTGGTTGTCACACACGCAGTGCAGAAAGAAATAGCGTGGGTGGAAAGAAGAGAACATATTACAAGGGAAGCCATTCACACAGCCAACTCCAACAGTGACCATCACAACAGACGCCTCACAGCAGGGCTGGGGCGCGCACATGACCAGACTCCGCGTCAGGGGGCTCTGGTCACAACAAGATGCAGTGAAACACATCAACTACCTAGAACTCAAAACTGTGTTCCTAGCCTTAAAAGCCTTTCAAAAGCAGCTTTACGGCCAGCGAGTGCTGATACAAACAGACAACACAACTGCAATGTTCTACATCAACAAGCAAGGTGGGACACAATCCGCACCGCTGTCAAGTCTGGCACAACAGATCTGGAGATGGGCCATCCCTCTAAGGATAGACCTGCTAGCAATACACCTCCCAGGAATAGACAATGTAGAAGCAGACCGACTCAGCAGGCAGACGTCGGCATCCCACGAATGGGAACTGAACCAACAGGAGGTGCAGCAACTGTTCCAAAAGTGGGGAACACCACGGATAGACCTCTTTGCAACACCCCACAATGCAAAATGCCAACATTACGCATCCAGACAGCCGGACTCAAAGGTCCCTAGGGAATGCCCTATGGATAAGTTGGTTGAACGAATTTGCTTACGCTTTTCCCCCGATACCACTGTTACACAAAGTACTCAGCAAATGCAGGAGCAGCAGCATGACACTCATACTGGTGGCACCTCAGTGGGCCAGACAAACATGGTTCTCACAGATTATGGAAGTGGCGCAGGAACCAGCACACAGGTTCAGCAGAAGGAAAGACCTCACAATGCAAGACGGAAAAGTGCTCCACCCAGAACCAGACAGCCTCAGCCTAGCAGCATGGCTCCTGAGGACCTAGAATCTCGCACACCTCAAACTACCTCCAAGCACCATGGCAGTACTCAGAGAAGCAAGGAGACCCACTACAAGAAAATGCTACATCGCAAAGTGGAAAAGGTTCTCACAATGGTGCATTACAGAGGGACTGCAACGAAAAGTCACAAAAGAATCAACAGTACTGCGATATTTAACACACCTACTACAAAGCGGGCTGAGCTACTCGTCACTAAGGGTTCACCTAGCAGCCATAGTGGCCTACACCAGGGGAGAAGCGGTGAAAAGCTTCTTCACCTCCCAAGTGGTCAAAAGATTCCTGGAAGGGGCTAAAAGAATAGCCCCCTAAAAGGATGCCAGCCCCAAGCTGGAACCTCAACACTGTACTGACACAGTTGATGAAATCACCATTTGAACCCATACACAAGAGCACACTGCACATGCTCACACTAAAAACGGCTTTCTTAGTGGCTATCACGTCACTGCGAAGAGTCAGTGAACTACAGGCTCTCACACTACAAGAGCCCTACTTGCAAATACACAAGGACAGAATTGTCATGAGGACGGACCCACACTTCCTGCCAAAGGTGGTGTCGCGGTTCCATATCAATCAAACAATACAGATACCAAGTTTCTTCCAGAAACCTTCAACACCCTCAGAAAGGGCGCTACACACGCTAGACGCCAGAAGGGCAGTGATGCACTACATAGAAAGGACGAAGGAATGCAGAAAAACAAAACAACTCTTCGTTTCCTTCGCTAGCAGTTTCCTGGGACGACCAGTAACAAAAAATACCATTGCACGGTGGATTGCACAAGCAACACAACTCTGCCACAAGCAGGCAGGACAAGAGTTACAAGGGGCCGCCCAGGCTCACTCCAACAAGGAAAAGGGAGCAACGGTTGCGTTCCTAGCGAACACACCTATACAAGACATTTGCCAAGCGGCAACATGGTCTTCCCGTGCACACGTTCACCAAGCACTACTGTGTTGATATCCAAATGAACAAAGAGGCACAAGTAGGACAGAAGGTCTTACAGCACATTTTCAGCAACCAATGCTCATCTTCCACCCAACCACCGCAATAACAAAACCGCTACTAAGTCTATGCACAGCATAGTGAATCCAGAAAGATTCACGCTGCAAAACGAATAGTTTCTTACCTGTCGGTGTAGTTTTGCAGCTTGAAGACTTTCTGGATTCACTAGCGATCCCACCCGCCTCCGCCAGGAAGATAACATAGGAGGTTAAGGGTACAACTAAACTACATACAAGGTTTTAAAGGGATCAAAGAATAATTGAAGGATTAAAGGTTAAAGACATAGACAACAAAAAACTGTAAGAGGAAAAGAAAAGAATCCGAAGATGGCTACCAAAGGTGGGAGCTTCCGCCGAAGCGCGACGACGTCACCGAAGACACCAAATGGTGGGGCGTCGCCGCCCACCTGGGCCAACAACAAAAAAAAAAGACAAAAACAAAGAAAAGACTACGAATCCGGACCCAACCACGAGATGGCGGAATAATGCACAGCATAGTGAATCCAGAAAGTCTTCAAGCTGCAAAACTACACCGACAGGTAAGAAACTATTCGTTTTCTTGCCAGGTCAACACAGCAGTTTAAAACTGCAAACACAGGCTCAGCAGTGGCAAACCTGAGACATGTTTAAAGTGCTAAATAAGTGGGTGGCACAATCAGTGCTGCAGGACAACTAGTAATATTAAATGTACAGGCCCTGGTCACATGTAGTGCTCTTTACGAGAGACTTCCAAGTAAATTATGCCAATTGTGGATAAGCCAATGTTACCACATTTAAAGTATAGAGCACAAGCACTTTGTGCACTTTTCCCTGCTAAACAGTGCTAGAGTCCTAAAGCCAACTAAAACGAGGTCTGAAAAAGAGGAGGGGAAGGCAAAAGGTTTGGGGTAACCCTGCAAAAAGGGCTGTTTCCAACAAACAATCAAAAAAATGTATTCTACCATCTTGCAAATCACAGTAAAATCCAAGTTTTTAGTGTTGTGGTAAAAAAAAAATTCCAGATCGAAGGAGAGGCACTGAGAGGATTGCCTGGCCCCAGACAAGTGCTAGTAAGGACTTAAAAGCATCGAAAAGGGAAGGAATAAAAAACACAATAATAAATTTGCCTGAGTAAAATAGTGATTGAGTGTCTCTAGTTTGTACTTGGAAAAGGGGGGCATCTAACAAAAATCACAAATTCCAAATCATGATTTAATTAAAAACAAAAGTAAAACAATCAAGTGCTCTGCTTGGGTGAAGGACATGGTATGATGAACAAGTATGTAGCAGCTGAGCTTTGCTGCGGGCACATCCTGGGGCCAAACCTTATAGCACATGACTGCAGGCTTTGCAGAGTCCCGAAATGGGTATGGGCAGGTGAAAGTAGAATATTATTAAACAAAAAAAAATCCAGGAATTTAATTTGAAAACCAGTTACAGGTTAGTTAGGGTTCAGCAAACACAAAACATACTCCTTTTCCAATCTATCAAAATATGGCAGGGGCATGAGTTATGGTGTGTTGCATACCATAACAAGCGGACTGTTTTGAAGCTTTTTAGGTTTTGAGTACACAGCGCTTGCGCTTTGCTTGTGAAATCCCTTGTATTTAAAATAAAATCTTAAAAGGGGCTTGGAGCCGTCCCATTACTTACTATTGGCTGGCTCTCACGTCGCTTTACTTACCATTGGCTGGCTCACACATCACTCTCGTTTCCTTGCTTACTATTGGTCAGCACCTCCTTCTCGCCTGTCTTCCTACTGGGCTTCGAGTCGTCATGTTTTCCTCCTGCTGTGGACCCTGGACCAAGTACTGCTTCCAGTGGCCGGTGTCCTTCCACTGGCTGCCCACTTTCAGAGGTACTGTTTTGTTGTTTTTACACTAACACTGAATAGGACTGCATGTGTTTGCAAGCCCTCTCTGACACTCCCATCCTTGTTGCTTGTCATGTCCATCCCCACCCGCTTCATTGTTGCTTCCACCGTCCCTCCCACACCTCCCGCTTCGTTCTTGCTTCCCCATCCCTCCCACCCTCTCCCACTTTGTTGTTGCTTACCTGTTCTTTCCGTAGTGCCCGACAACCCCTCCCACCCCGCAACCCCCCCCCCCCCCCCATTAGACGTCCTCTAGGTGTGCTCCTCATCGGATTCTACATTACCCACAGGCTTACTGTGTGCTGACCGATTCCCATCTGTTCGCGTGTATCTACAGCTCAAGTACAGGGAAGCTTGTCAAGGGCCTTCGGGGCAAGGGACCAGACAATGTGGCCGCTGCTGGCACAACATCCTCTGTTCCTGTCTGCCTGTGGATCCAACACCCGCAAACATACACACCACATGCTGTTCCTACCTGGTGTTACTCCCTAATAGAAAATACAAACAAGGAATGTGCTTCTCAAATGCATGGAACTTTCTGTTGAAGGCAAAAGAAGAGCTCTGAGCCTGCTCTACCTCTCCTCCAAACCCAAGCCGATCATGCAACAAAGTTTCCTGCAGACAGCCTGAAGGGCATTCTTTTTGAATTTTTAAACCACCCACATAAATACCTGCAGGGAATAAAAAGGGAAACTTAAAAAAAAAAAAAAAGTTCTTGCATTGCAAGTGTGGAACGTTACAGATTTCCTAGGGCCCCAAATCGTGTAAAAAATTAAAATCTTATATTTTTATTTTCTCTTACATTTTTAAGAAAACGCTTTAGTCATCAAAAACAAAGTAGGAAATTGTTATTCTGCAAACATTTGAGGTTTTTTTCCAGAAATCTTGCAAGGAAGTTCAGGATCTTGCAAAGTCCTCTGAGTGCGCTCCTTGCCGGATTCCATACTATACACATTTATATTCATGCTGGCCGATTCGCACTTGCCAGTAAATGGAGTTACCAGGGTTGAAAGTTTAAAATTGAATCGGCTCTTAGCGATAGGCATGATCTACAGGACTGTTTGTGTTTTATGCCTCTCCCACTCTACATAATGTTTTCTCTGCTTTCAGCCAGCCCATTATACATGACTTCTGCAAGAAGCAGATGAGTTCTGGACTGTTGTACACAGAGGCAGTGTAGTTAAGCCTGCTTATATGCAGCTACACACACTCTGGCAAAGGGTGGCTCTTAACAGAGGTCACTCAGTAGAGTTAGCAGCAAGCATTGACAAAGCAGGTAGGCTGGCTTTTGTGAAATCTATTGGCTTTGTCAATACATGTAAAAAAAACATTAACAAAGCCAATAGATTACGCAAAGGCGAAACCTATTGGCTTTGCCAATGCTTGTTATGTGTTGGTGTTGCTGAACCACAGCTAACCTTGCTGTGTTTTTTTTTTTTATTGACAAAATATATATGTACATGTGAATTTTTATTTAAAAAAACGGTAGACTGGTGAGGTGTCTCAAAGGCCAAACCTAAAAAGACCGCCTCTGTCACTGGCAGATGGGCAGACCCAATGGCCATTAAAACAAGCATTTGCAATGCAATAGGTCTCGCATTTGCGAGAGTTTAAGCTATTGGCATTGTAAATGACAATGCCTTTTATTTATCTGTTTTGATAATTAACACATAAATAAAAGGCCTAGTCATTTACAATACCAATAGCTCAAATTCTTGTAAATGCAAGACCTATTGCATTTCAAAGAAGTGGCCGCCATTGTCCCAGGCTGCTTGGAAAGTGAAAGCGCACAAGGCGCGCTGAATGGTGCAGGAAAGCATGTGGTGGCTGCTGAAGGAGAAACTCATGAAAAAAAATAGTGCTTACAGACCAAATAAGACGTACCGTGTAACAGCCGAAGTAAAAGGGCCAGACCTCATGGGCGGTTACACATGAAGACAAGGCAGTACTAAGAAGGGACTAACAAGCCTATTAACGAATTAGAAGTCCGCATTTACGAAGGACAATGGCACACGCCAATGACAAATATCAGTCCTGCCAAGTATCACGCATCACGTGTGACACTAACGCATTTCAGTGTGGTGTTCCGCATCACCACACTGAAATGCTTTGTCACGCATTTTTAATGCCACTGAAACTGGCTACCGCGCTGGTGCTATCGCGCCGGCTCTGCTGCTCCAGACTTGCCGCCAGCAGCTCTGGCAGTGTGGCTCATAAACAGTTAAATTCTTGTGCTCTCAGCTCTGGCTGAGTGAATCACTGAGAGTGCTGGCGGCAGTGCTACAATGTTACATTTGCGACCTCAGCCGCCTGCCAGCCTGGCTGCATTAATTAATTAATTCCCGGGCCACCCGCGGCGCCGCGCGCCAGGCTGTTTTCCAGCCCACACTCACTGTGCCGATTAAACACCCGGGGCGGGGCCATGACATGTGTGCCAGTGGGGCCGTTACCACGGTGACCCCGTGCGGCTCACCGCCGCGGCCGCCGGACGACCATGTAGTCAGGCTTAAATGAGAAGACCCGCGTTGTTACCTTTACACTCATTGCCGGGGCCGCAGTAAGTGTCTACTATTGGGGGTACCGTCAGGGTTCACACCGTGGGACAGGGGAGAAAGGGTTTCTAGAAGTTTGAAGTGTCAATCCCTGCAAGACGTCGTTAACAATTACCCTCCACGTTGCCTTCACGCAACAATCCTTGCCGTGGATGGGCAGTCAACGTTTTCCTATAGGTTTCAGTGACTCGCCCTCTGCCTTTTGCGCACTTCAGCACGAACGATGTCCCTACGTCCCGTGCCTGGAACACCAAATTTAGAAATACACAAATTGCCACCGGGGAATTTAGTTTTACTAATTGTCATCATGCCACTGGTTAATCTTCCCACTAAGCGCCTTCGGAACAAATAAAAGTTACAGCATCAAAAGCATTTTAAATCACTTGCTGTTTACCCGCTGCACGCTTTTATTTTTACTTATTTCCGCACGGACGGCTTTCTCACATCCTGTGCCTGCCCGGTATCTAGTGCCGCTTGACCGTTATTACATTGGCTATAAAGTTGGCTTCATTCAGAGCGGCTTCCGTACCCTGTACTCTAGGATCCCTGCAGTAAAGCAGCGTCGCACGCGTTAATGCACATTACTAAAATGTAACAGGGTCGGGGTGTGGGTGAGTGTGCCGTGCTAGTGGATAGCGCTACATGCAATTTGCCGGATTATAGAGCCATAGGCGTCCGCGTCGCCGTGCGCCGAATAAAACAACGATCTCTCCAGCAGGGGGGGCGTCCAGCCCAGTTTAACAGTACGACCAGATTGAAAGGGCACTAGATTAGTGACCTTCAATATCTGGTGCTTTGCAGCAGCTTTAAAATCATCTTTTTCTCCTTGTTCAAGTGGGTTAAATTCTGATATTTTTATGTTTCCCTCTTCTTCATGGATTTATTTTGCTTGTGAGAAAGTGTCACTCATGGTCATTGAAATGTCACTCATAATTACTCAAATTATGAAAATGTCACACATAGCTATCTGAAACCTTGGCAGCTATGAAATATGGGTGGAGAGTGGGCGGGGCTTCAAGTCCATACTCTAATACAGCATGCTTCGCAAAGCAGCGCATCCGCTGCCCAGGCTCGACCTAAAAAGAGAACTCCTGACACTTGGCAGAAAGTCAGAACCACACGATCATTCAAACTGAGGCCTTAATGGTCGCAATAGGTAAGAACTCTATGATCGCTATACCCTGTGGCCTCTAATTGTTAATGGACTTCACTGAGACCAAATTGCACTGAAAGCACAAACACAAGCATTGGAGGCACTAATTTGTAGGTCCATCGCATCTTTTTAGCATGAGTTGTGTGATTTTACATTGCTTAAAACTACTGACCTGTTTCATATATGAGTGATAAAACTGGGATTCCAAGGAAAGGTCATTTGGTCCACCAATCTATGCCAACCTACAGCTTTGACTACTCGGTGCATCAGTTGGGCAGGTTTTGGTAATACTCCGATTGATAGCTACGAATAGTAAATTAGCATTTATATTTCTTCAAAAGTGATAGTCCTGCTCTTAAAAGCACATAGTAATTCCTGAATTACACATTTTTATTCGGTACGTCACCTTCCCATCTCACCTTCCCAGTCTCCGGGCTGTCAGTGTTCACCTTGGACTAGTTCACAAAGCACAAGAGGAAATCCACTCACATGGGATTACTCTTCTGTTTGCAGTAGGCTTATAAGTGTTTAAAAATAAATTCCCGAAGTACTTTAAGACATCCAAGAATAGGATAACACACAGCATTCCAGCTGGAATTTTTCTAATGAATTTGTACTAGATCATTTGGCTTATTTTCTTTGCCCAAGAGGAAAATTATGTTCCACCATATTCAATATATGACTGTTGCCTAAACTTCTCACCCTTGAATGGCACGTACTCTTTGCCTTTCAGACAAGCAAATTTGTTCAGCTTTCCAGTTGGAGATACAACTTGCAAAAAATATGTGAATAGCCACAAACTTCTGAGATTGAGGGTGTTCACCTAATCGGCCCCACCCACATTCCTTCACCTAGTACTAAAGTTGAAAATGCAGCACTCCATGGTACGATGTTTGGAAGTGTACCTTATGAATATGACATGTTTTGCACACTCATTTAACATCCCGGTGTGCAAAACATTTTTTAATTAGGTCCAGTGGCCAGGCAGGTGAAGGAACGGGCAGGGCAGTGTCTAAAGCCAGTAAATGACCTCTCAGATAGGGACAGAAATTTTCTTACATTGGTATATCATTTGTGGTGGCTTCTTCATTGTGAGGTAGGTATGTAGACTACCAAAACCCACGGAGATGTCCGTTATTTTAAATCTGCCAACATGTAGGAACTTCTAAGATAGTGGTTCAGAGACGGCAGGTGAGAGGTATTTAATTTCTTTATTAACTTCCATTGGGATGAAGACAGATTTAAACAATAGGAGATAAAATAGCATTTTTTTGCTTCGTAAATCAGTATTGGGATGGATACTTCTAACCTCGGATTCTTCACCTTCGAATATCGCCCTGGGCTAAGAACAAGTCTCAGTTCTGTGATAAATGCACCCTTATGTACCCGAAGGCGATTCGAGAATGGGAGACAATTTGTATGTCGCCAAGCACTAATAAACGTTTGTCATCACGTAGGTCCCACGCCAAGTCTAGGGCAAGTCTCGGGGCCATTCCTTTGACTTCTCCAATTCTCTCTCAAAATCTTCAGAAAGTCCAAGCACAAGAATGTGAGACGGAACTCTAACCCCACCAGCCACTCATACACCAATACAGGCACATAGGCTTCAAGATGTAAGTTGTAGTCCCTCCAGGTCACAGGTGATGGAACAGATTCCTCAGTTGGTCCCAACACGCCCCAAGCTCCCTGGGCCATTGTCGACCCCCAGCTGATTGATATCACTGATGGCTACCTATTTGAAAGCATATTCTTGCCTACCTGTTACCAGACGATGGACAGGTGACATAGGCCGGTGCCTGGTCACCTGGATGTTCTCACCAAGCACCCTACTCTGGAGAGTCTCACTGTACTTGCCTCCACCTGTAAGGTGAATCCTAATTTATTCCAGACCAGTCCCCCGGATAGAGAATCCAAAAGGATTGATGCCTTTGGCAAATGTATGTTTTCATCTGCCAGTCTCGAACTGAGATTCTTAAAAGCAGTCTGTCTATTTGGCTGATATACAGATGGCCTTTGGACATGGTCAGCGAGATCTTACTGGTTGACAAGATACATGATGGGCAGGACAAAGCAAAGTATGTCATTTACGCAGGTGTGGATACCATATACCTGCATGGTCATGGTAATCAGTAAAAGTATTGCCCTTTGTAGGCACTCCTCTGTGAGATCAACCAGACTTCCCAGAAATGTCCAGGCATCACCAAAAGATACGCCCTTTGATGGATCTCGCCTCTTCAGAAAAAAGGCAGATAAAAGGCAGATTCTGCTTTGAAATGTTTTAAAGATAGCTGCGCTACCTTGGGGCTCTGGACCCCCTGCAAAGCAATTTCCTCGCCAGTTCTAAAATTTCAGGGGTTACTCCAAAGGGCTGGAAAATAGCTACCGACAGCCTTCCAAGCCAGTGGTGCAGTAGACAGTCCAGTCCTTTTGAAGGTAGAGACACAGACAGTGTACAGGCCATCAGGGGCACCAGTTCTCCAACTCCCCTTTCTGCCTCAGCAGCCAACAAACTTCTTTAGTTTGTCCTCTGCTGCTCATGTCCATTCAGTGAGGGGCAGGAATCAACACTTCCTCCTGGGTTGGCAATCCATCATGTCTGACAAATGGGTCTTGCAAATTTCTCAGAGAGGTTATGCTTTCCATTTTCTCTTTTCTCCTCCAATATCCCTCCCACACCAGAAAGAATTTTAGAAGAGCATCTGTCCATCTTGCTAGAGGAGGGAAGCCTCTTGTGTTCAAGGTTGCCATAGAGCGGGTACTAGACTCGGAGAAAGACAAGGATTGTTATTTCCACTATTTCCTTGTCCTGAAAAAGGACAAGTGCCTCAGGCCTATGTTGGCCTTTCGACCTCCTGAACAGCTTCCTGTGGAAGGACAAATTCAAAATGCTCCCATGGGCTCAGATCCTCTCTGTCCTGGACTTGGCAGACTGGATGGTGTCCTTGGACTTGCAAGACATATAGTTTCATACACCTGTCCTACAGGCGTTCCCTTTGGTTCAAGGTGGGCAAGGAACATTTTCAGTTTGCCATGCTTCCCTCTGATTCACCAGCGCCCCAGTGGTAGTCATGAAAGTGATGACTGTAGTTGTTGCCCACCTTCCGAGGTTGGAGTTCCTGCTGAAGGCAGGCTCACGGCAGTCAGTCATGGATTACCTCTGGACAATGGTGAAACTCCTAACATTGTATAGGTTTACCATAAGCAAGCTGAAGTCCCGCCTCGTTCCATCACAGAGGCTTCCATTCATTGGGTGGGATCTTGGCATGGTGGAGTTCATGACTTTACCTCTGCCATAACGAGTCTAAAACATTCTGGCTATGAACTAGATGTTTCAGGTTCGGGATCCTGGTGAGGGTGCCTCTGAGGCTTCCTGGGCTCTTAGCCTTGTGCATTCTCCATGCCAATTACTTCAGGTAGCACATGCGAACCTTGCAGTAGAACTTACACGTCCCAGTATCAAGGCCGCCTTTCTGACACTATCCATGTCTCAGGAGACTGGCAGTGATCTGCAGTGGGGGCTCACCAATCACAGACTGTCCTGCAGCAGGCCACTCTCCCTATCCCATCCTCAACTTAGTGGCGACGGGCCCATCATGACTGGGCTGCCATGCAGCTATGTGTCATCTATCTCGCCCTGAAGGCTTTCCAGCCATCCATCAGGGTGCAGGTTCTCATGAACAACACCACTGCCATGTGGTACAGCAACAAGCAGGGTAGTGTGGGACCATTGGTCCTGTGGCAAGAGGCCTTGCATCTCTAAAGATGACTGAAATGCCAGGGCATCTTCGAGGTCGCCAACTACCTGTCAGGTTCCCCAAGTACCAGAGTGGACAAACTGAGCAGATGTTGTCTGGCAGATCACAAGTGGTGCCCACATCTCGAGGTAACGCAGAGTGTATTTAACCAGTGGGGAGATCCCTAGCTAGATCTTTTCGCCAGTGTTGAGAACTCCATGTCAACAAGTTTACAAATTTGAGTACCCGCGAGAACTCGCATTAGGAGATGCATTCTAGCAGGAATAGAACAAAGGACTCATGTATGCCTTCCTGCCACTACCTCACCTCCCCTGTGTTCTGTAGAAGATCAAGAGCAACTGGCACCAAGTCATCCTGGTGGCCCCAGATTGGGCCAAGGGGATGTGGGACCCAGAGCTTCTGAGCATGAGCATCTATCCTCTGATCAGGCCACCACTTCAAGAAAACCTCCTGTCTCAGCAGCAGGACAGGGTCCTACACCTGAATCTTTGCAACGTATACCTCCATGCTTGTAGATTGGGTAATGAAAATTGACTGCTTTCGATCTGCTGCCTGAAATTGATGGATGTCCTTCTTACTGCCAGACATCCCTCAATGAAATCCATCTACACTAGGCGCTAGATCAAATTCATAACCTGGTGTGACGCTGACTCTGTACATACAAAGCTGTCTGGTGTCCTTTTGGTTTGGCTTTAGCCCAGCAAACCCTTGCAGTGAGCACTTATGGTTATTTGTCCTCCCAAACGGTTTGTGATTCCACAATGAGACCTTTCCCTGATCTTGACATTCCTCATGTGTACGCCTTTCAAGACGTTGCATAGTTGCCTGCTGCATCTGCTGACCTGGAAGACTGTCTTCATCATTGCAAGTATGTCTACTCGATTTAGTGAACCGCAAGCACTTTCAGCACCACCGCCCTATAACATCTTCTTTCCAGACAAATTGGTGCTGAGTACTCGAGCGGCCTTCTTACTGGAAGTTGTGACTTCTTTTCACATTTGGCAGTCAATCACTTTCCTGGTTTTCTTTGCTCCCCCTCAATCGAGGAGGAAAAGGGGGTTCCATCAATGAGACCCCATAGGGGCATTACGTTTTTATATAGATCGTACCAAGGATCATCGAATGGACTATCAACATTTTGTGAGGTTATTCGGAGCAAAGAAATGGAAGGCTATGCAAAAGAGTGCTCTGTTGAGGTGATATTCCTCTCCCATAAGATGTGCTAAGCACTGGCCTACAAGCAGCTCATAGAAGGTGTTCGAGCTCTTCCACCAGGGCCAAAGCTACTACCACTGCATTGACACAAGGGGTGCACATCCTTGATATCTGCCAATTTACGACGTGGGTGCCCATGCAAACATTCATGAAGCGCTACTACCTCTACAGGCAGTTCTGGCAGAAAGGACTCTTCACTCAATCAGTTCTCCAACACTTTTTGGTCTGAGCCCACTCACAGACCCTCCACCTTGGGGAGGTACTGCTTTGCTATCTTTTCTAAAGTGAGTAATCTGAAGTTAGATGTAGACATCAGAAGAACCAGTTACTTACCTTCAGTAATTCTCTTTCTGGTGAATACTCTGTAACTGCAGATTCCCCGTTCAGTAGAGTGGGCTCTTTTTAACATCTAAAAAGGTCCTAATTTGATACTCAGTACTCTGTTGCCAACAATAGTTAATGCTCTGCATCTGAGGGCGCGAAGGGAAAGATGCAAGAAGCTGACCTCAGCAAGCAGGGGCTCCACTTTTAAGCAGCTCCGCTCTGTCATTTCCAGGGCAGTATGGAGTGCGTGTGGAGATGCTCAACACCACGTGTTGGCATGTGAGAGCATTGCTACAAAATTCTCCAGGTCCAGTCTGGTGCGGCAGGATTCTAAGATGGGGAATTTGTGTTTGGATAGCACATCCACCAGAACAAGTGTTACCGATGGTTACTTATTTGTCTCTCACCTAAAACAAGAGTTTTGGCTTGTATGTTACGTGCACTGAAACTGCTTCTTGGAAGGTGTGGGATTGGAAAAGGAAAGGAGATGGAAGGTAGAAGTGGGGAATGATTCCGTGTACATTTTATAACATGTAGGAGAACCATGTCAAATTAAATACCCAGATTATTGAAACTGCTTGAAAAGTTTAAGCCTTTACCTAGTTTATAAGGGAATTCAGTTGGAAAATGCAGTTCGGTCCAATTTGGCCAAATTAGCTTGGTGGAGCAAAGTGGGCCTCCCTGGGGCGGGGGGTGTTGGAGATGGTGGCTGGTAGTAATACCGCCTCCAATACCCCTGGTAGATTCAGACTTATTTTGCACATTATACCAGTACTATAATATTTCAAGTATTTCCTTCTGAAGTGGGTGTAAAAACCTGAGGTGAGAGAGGCTGGCTTAGTATATGGTGCTCACTTATGCAAGTGTAGCTCCCTGCACTAATCCAGGCAACCCTTATGGTGATTTTAGTGGTCTTAGACAACCTTAGAAAGCTCTCCAAGTGGTAGCTGTGGAGAGCAGCCTTCAGGCTTAGTCTAGATGGAGTGTAAAGCAGCTTGTTTTACCAGTACTTAATCTTATGGTATAGGTTAAGTGAAAAAGAACCACGCAGTGTAGTTATAAAAAAATAGGTATTTATTATTAACACTCACTAACACAATGTATTATCTCCTACCCGGAGATACAACACAATACACACAATACTTTGTCAATAGAATAAGTAAATGGCACAGAATACACTGTGGTCCCCGGGGGGAGACCAAACCATATACTAAAATAGTGGAATGTGGACCACGACCTAAGTCGAGAATGGACCCAGAAGGCATAGAAGAGCTAGGGACCCAAGGTGAGTATCTAGGAACCCCACGGAGATCGTGTGCAGTGTGGGAACACGACCACATGCTCAAAGTTAGTCAATAGGTAAGTCGCTGTTGCAATTTTAAAGAAGGACCCTTTCCAGGGGACCCCGAAGAAACCCTGTGGAAGGTTGGAGTCACCCCACCATGGATACCCCAGGAACCAGGATGCCTACACCAGGGAAGCCGGGTGCATAGGTGTGAAGTGACGTCGGAAACCGCTGCAGACCACAATGGAGGACTTCGGAAAAGATGCCGCTGGCGAAGAAGGTTAAAGTGTCCGATGGAAAACAAAGGTGGATTCAAGGTGAGAGGTACCTGCAAGCAGAGGGGACAGACTCTATGCCACTCAGGAGTGACCAGGAGTCTCGGAAGACGAATGCCCACCGATGTCTGAGATGCAGGAGAGTTGGCGGTGCCCTTAAAGTTGCAGCTGTATGGACCAGGTGCCACAGAGGAGGACAAGGAACCGTGCACAAGCTGTTTTTTTTTTTGTGTTTTGTGAGAGGTGGAAATTGTGATAGTGAGAGTTAAAACGATCTCCAGGGTACCTTAAGGTTTTTATTAGATGGTCCCTTGGGCAGGATTAAAAAAGGTTTACAAATTCTGCTGACGTGAATGAGGCAATGGTCTCACACGTCTCTAAAAATTATGTGAAAAAGTGAAGGTAAGTGATATGGTCTACATGTTTCAGCCACGTGTGATAATTGAAGTGGCTTTCGTCAGGACCTGCGGCTCAGAGTAAACCCTGAGCTCACGTGAAACTATGCTCACACGCTAAGGTGAGTATAGGTGAGTGATGGACGTAACTTACGGATTAACCATCACTGTTAAATACTTTGCACACAAGAATTTCTCGTGTCATAGATCCTGGAGGGAGGCGGCGCCTATTGTCAAACTTACATCAAGGTCGACCGCCTGCTTGAGAACCTATTCGTTCCGCTCTCGGGATCTCGGCAATTAAGTATACAACCTTGCTCTGCCCTATCTGGCACTTGGTGGCTTTGATAGTGAGGCCTGCCTTTTGCAGGGCCTCCAGAACATTCTTGAGGTGGACCAGGTGATCCTCCTAGGAGGAGCTAAAGACAGCAATATCATCTAGATATGCTGCACTATAGGCTTCCAGACCTGTGAGAACTTTGTTCACCAACCTTTGAAATGTGGCAGGTGCATTTTTCAGACCAAAGGGCATCACAATAAATTGATAATGCCCACTGGGGGTTGAAAATGCTGTTTTTGGCTTGGCATCCTCAGCTAGTCGGATTAGCCAGTAGCCAGGTCAAGTGCACTCAGAAACTTGGCTGACGCCAAAGTATCTATGAGCTCATCTGCCCTTGGAATAGGATGGGCATCAGTCCTAGTGACTGCATTGAGGCCTCTGTAGCCCACACAAAACCTCATCTCTCCTTTTCAACCCTTGGTGTGAGGTTTTGGTACCAAGACTACTGGGCTAGCCCAGGGCTATCTGAAGGCTCAATGACCCCCAATTCCAGCAACTTTTGGACCTCTGTCCTGATGCAGTCTCTGACATGGTCAGGCTGTCTGTTAATTTTGTTCTTTACTGGCAGACTGTCACCACTTCATGGGTACACCAGGTGGTTTGACTGGGTGTCAGAGAAAACATGTGCTTGTACTAATTGAGGACCTTCCTGCAATCAGCTTGCTGATGGTCAGTGAGGCTGCCTGCCAAGGCTACTCCATCAACTGACCCATCAACAGGTTTCAGAGAGAGGAGATCAGGGAAGGGATCACTATCTTCCTCCTGTCCCTCATCAGTGGCCATGAGCAAGCTCATGTCAGCCCTGTCCACAAAAGGTTTTAGGCGGTTCACATGAAGTACCCTGTGGGGACTTCTTGGAGTGCCTAGGTCCACCAAGTAGGTGACCTCGCCTTTCTTTTCAACGATGGTGTGGCGGCCACTCCATCCTTCTTGGAGATCTGCTGGGGCCACAGGCTCCAACACCCATACTTTCTGGACTGGCTGGTAAACAGTCAGGACAGCCTTTTGGTCATGCCAGGCTTTCTGAAGCTCCTGGCTGGCCTCAATGTTTTTACTGGCCTTCTTCATGTACTTAGCCATACGTGAATGCAGGCCTAGGACATAGTCCACAATATCCTGATGAGGAGGTTTGAGAGATTGTTCCCATCCCTCCTTAACTAGACACAATGGACCCCTAACTGGATGTCCAAACAGAAGTTCAAATGGACTGTAGCCAACCCACTTCTGAGGAACCTCTCTGTAAGCAAAGAGAAGGCAGGGTAGTAAGACTTCCCATTTTCGCCTGAGCTTTTCTGGGAGTACCATGATCATACCCTTTAGGGTCTTGTTGAACCTTTCAACAAGCCCATTGCACTGTGAATGGTAGGGTTTGGTAAACTTATAGTTTACTCCACACTTTCCACATTGCAGTTATGTAATTAGACATGAAGTTGGTACCTCTGTCTGTTAACACCTCCTTAGGGAAGCCCACTCTGGAAAAGATTCCCAGGAGGGCCCTGGCCACTACAGGAGCTGTAGTGGTTCTAAGGGGAATTGCTCCTGGATACCTAGTGGCATGGTCCACCACCACCAGGATATAACTGTGTCTAGATGCAGTTGGAGGGTTCAAGGGACCAACAGTGTCGATCCCTACCCTTTTAAAGGGCACCCCAACCACTGGAAGTGGAATTAAGGGGGCCTTTGTAGTGCCACCTGACTTACCACTGGCTTGGCAAGTGACACAGGAGCGACAAAACTCCTTGGTGTCCTCAGACATATGGGGCCAGTGAAAATGAGGGACAATATTGTCCCAAGTCTTTCTTTGCCCAAAGTGTCCTGCAAGGGGAATATCATGTGCCATGGAGAGAAGAAAACCTCTGAACTTCTGGGGTATTACCAACCTCCTGGTAGCACCAGGCTTGGGGTCTCTATCTTCAGAATACAGAAGCCTATCTTCCCAATAGATCCTATGGGACCCACTGACATTCCCTGCCTCCTCAGCAGTAGCTTGCTGTCTGAGCTGTTCAAGAGGGGGGGCAGGATTGCCGCTCCAAAGTCAAGTCTGCCCTGGAAGGGCCCCCTGCCCCCAAGAACTCTGCCTTGTCAGGCCCAAGTTCCTCTGGGACAGTTCCTTCACAGGGACTGAGATCATCTCCCTCAGGAGACTGATCCTCACTGAGAGTTTGCTAGGAGGGCAATTCCTTACCCTTCCTGCTCCTTCTCTTAGGAGCAATCTGGTCCATTTTTCCAGGACCCAGTGCTCTCTCAGTGCTAAGCTGTTTGGCCTGAGCTCTGGTTACAGCAAAGACACTGGCAGAGAAGCCCATCATCTCTGCATGAGTCCTGAACTCTACTTCAGACCAGGTTGATATCTCTAAATGATTACCCAACAGACAATCTACAGGTAGGTCTGGAGATACCACAACTCTCTTACGTCCAGTTACCCCTCCCCAGCTGAGATTCACAACTTCCAAGGAATGATCAGTCCTGGCATTGCCAGCGTTGGTTACTTGGTACATCTGTCCAAGTATGATTTGTTCAGGGGACACAAGTTTCTCTGTCACCATGGTGACACTGGCCCCTGTTTCCCTGGGAGCTATTGTTTCCTGGCCATTGATTAATGGCTGTTGCCCGTACTTGCCCAAGTTAGTGGGACTGATTAGTAAGTTGGCTAGATCAATGCCACCATCACAGACTAGAACAGCCTGAGCTGGAGTTCTGACTAAGTCAGAACCCATCTCAGAACCCAAGTATAACCCAACTAATCCCTTGGTTGCTGTACTACCACTTGTACTGGTGCTAGGGGGCGCTGTTGCCTTAGGGGCAGTGGTAGTAGGTTCCTTGGCCTTTAGACAATCTTCATCCCTTGTCCAATGGATTTTTACTTTACACAAATAACATCAAGGTTTCTTTTTGCCTTTCTAGGATGTTTGGGACTCTCCCCCAGATGCAGGTTTTTGGGGCCCTTGAGAATACTACTTTTTGTCTTTGCCCTTCTCCCCACCCTTCTCCTGGGGTTTAGAAGAATCTTGCTTCTTCTGGTCACCTCCACCACAATGGGTTTTCTGCTTGACCATGGTGCAGACCCATTTGTCTGCCTTCTTTCCCAATTCTTGGGGAGAGGTCAGATGAGAGTCCACCAGGTACTGATGCAAACGTTGGTTCTGACAGTTATTAAGGATGAGCCCCCTCATTAACAAATTGTACAATCCTTCATAGTCCTGTACCTTGCTTCCATGAAGCCAGCTGCCAGAGCCTTAGTAGCACTATCAATAAAATCTACCCAGTCCTGGGTGTGTGCCTTCTGGGTGTCTCTGAACATAATCCTGTATTGCTCAGTGGTTAAGCCAAACCCATCTATGACGGCACTCTTCAGGTCTGAATAATTGTCAGCATCATCTTCTCTAACAGTGAATTCAGAGTATCTTGCCCATACTCTGAATTGAGGTCACTAGGGGGAACTCCTGGTGCTCCCTCTTCAGGAGCATCCCCGCCCACATTGTCCTGTTCTTCTGCCCCTCCAGGATTCCTATCATCCTGAAGAAGTAGCTCTAAGAGCAGCTTAGTAGTGGGGTTGTTACCTGCCTTTATATGCCTAAGGCTATATAGGGTCCTGAGTTCCTGGAACTTCAGTCCACTGTACTTAGTAGACTGGGGTACACTAGTATCCCCCACTAAAGACATGGTCACTAGGTGTAGTGTGGTGTTGCACCTAGCTAACCTAAGTGTAAACTAAACTTCATAAGATTGGAGAAAGGGTTGTGCTAGACCCTTAACAACCAATCTAAAGGTTCAGTAGAACTTACTTATTCTGTAGTATTATATGTGCCTAATGCTAGTGATGGTTTTTCAATTAATCCACACATGGATTAGCTGGTAAAACAATGCAGGCTTGAATCCCAACCATTGCACACCAATGTGAGAGGCTGGCTTAGTATATGGTGCTCACTTATGTAAGTGTAGCACACTGCACTAATCCAGACAACCCTTATGGTGATTTTAGTGGTCTTAAACAACCTTAGAAAGCTCTCTAAGTGGTAGCTGTGGAGAGCAGGCTTCAGGCTTTGTCCAGAAGGAGTGTAAAACAGCTTGTTTTACCAGAACTTCATCTTATGGTATAGGTTAAGTGAAAAAGAACCACACAGTGTAGGTATTTATTATTAACACTCACTAACACAATGTATTATCTCATACCCGGAGATACAACACAATATACACAATACTTTGTAAATAGAATAAGTAAATAGCACAGAATACACAGTGGTCCCCAGGGGAGACGAAACCATATACTAAAATAGTGGAATGCGAACCACGACCTAAATCGGGAATGGACCCAGAAGACGTAGAAGAGCCGGAGACCCAAGGAACCACCCAAGCAGAGTATCGAGGAAACCCACAGAGGTCATGTGCAGTGTGGGAACACGACCGCATGCTCAATGTTAGTCAATGGGTAAGTCGCAATTTTAAAGAAGGACCGTTCCCAGCGGACACCGAAGAAACCCAATGGAATGTTGGAGAGTCACCCCACCCGTGGATACCCCAGGAACCAGGATACGTACACCAGAGATGCCGGGTGCATAGGTGTGAAATGGAGGACTTCGGAAAAGATGCCGCTGGCGAAGAAGGTGAAAGTGTCTGGTGGAACCCAAAGGTAGATTCAAGGTGATAGGTACCTGAAAGCAGAGGGGACAGAGTCGATGCCACTCAGGAGTGACCAGGAGGCACGGAAGATGAATGCCCACCGATGTCGGAGATGCAGGAGAGTTGACGGTGCCCTTGATGTTACAGCTGTACGGACCAGGCGACGCAGAGGAGGACCAGGAGCTGTGCACGAGCTGTCCCACGTCGGATGTCAAGAGCCAAGGGGTCAGTGTCCGGCAGGGGCACCAACAAGCCTTGGCAACGGCAACCAACATAGGTGGAGAAAAGGGTGCGGTGTCGGGACCAGCAAGGTCTAAGTGACTCACCACGAGCAGGTAAGTCAGAGCAGGCCCCGAGCAAGTAGGGGAGCCCACTGGAGCCAAAGAAGACCCTCGAGAGGACCCAAGGGCCAAAGGCACAGGAGTCGCAAGAGGACCTTGAGCAGCTCACCAAAGGATGAAGGCCCACGGTGCAAAGGATGCGATGCAGGTGAAGATCTTGGCTGTAGGAGATGCTTGAGGTTGGAGCTTATTGGAGCCCGAAGATCTCTGGAGGAAAGAGTCAACAAGCCTTGGCAACGGCAAGTCAACGCGGTGCACAGGGGTTCTGTTCCAGCGGTTCAGACGAGGGATACTGGCCTCAAACTCGGTGAGAAGACAGTGCAGGCCTCGAGGAAGTTGCAGAACCACCACCTGTGTTGCTGAGCCTTTCGGAGTCCGTGGAAGCCCAGGATCAGCAGTCCAGACAGCTGTGTTGTGGTGCCTGCAGCTGCAGGTGAATTACTCCTTCACTCCAAGGGAGATTTCTTCGGGTGTCTCGGATGTCCACAGCCCCTGTGAGAAACCTGTATGGAGCACAGGCACAAATGTTGCAGCAGACTGCAGGACGATGAGACAAGGAGCAGTAGGAGTCTTCCTAGTTGCAGTCTCGGTTCCCAACGCGAAGTCCAGAGTGCCCAGACGGTTGAAGTTGAAGTGGTATGTGATCTGAATCTTGTCCCACAACGAATTTAGGGACCCACCCACAGGTAGGCCCTTAAATACCCCAAGGAAAGGGTTGGAACGATTCAGGGGTCCCTACCAGGGAAGGAGCTGGGCAGTGGGGAGGATACTCCCATGTCGTTTGTCCAGTTTCACGCCAGAACGGGAGCCAACGGCTCCCTAACACTGGTTTGGACTGGAGTATGCAAGGAGGGCACCAAATGTGCCCTTCAAGCAGTCTGAGTGGCGCTGGCAGGCGCCCCCACCCAGTCCCAATACGCTTAGTCCTGCCTGGGAGGTGGTCACACCTCCCTGTGACAGGATACCTATTGTCCTGCCTTCCCCTGCTCGAGCTTGGCTCAGCAGCAGGAGGGCAGAATCGTGTCTCTGGTCGGCAGCAGCCATAGCTTGCTGTCTGGGTCTAGAAGACTGGTACCGGGAGCACTGAGGGCCTCACGGAGGTTTGCAGTGCATGGAATCATACCTCCCACACCGTTTACAGTGTTGGGGGGGGGGGGAAATCATACCTCTCACACCGTCTACGGTGTGGGGGTTGATTCCAACATTCATACCTCCCACACTGTATACGGTGTGGGGGTATGATTCCAACAAGTTTGATACCAAACACAACAGGGTTTGTTACAGCCAATTTAGGGATGGTCATTGCGTAATGACGCATGGCCACTTTATGTATCTTAATGGCAAATGCACTTAAAACCCAGGAGAATGGACTCCGAAGGTTGTAGGGGTGTCCTGCTCATGCAGGGGCTCCCTCACACTTAGAACTGACTACCCTGCCTTCAGGATTGAAAGGCCTGCCTTAGGGGTGACTTATAGGTTTTAAGTGTAGTGACCTCAGATATAAGGAAACTTATATCTGTCGTAAGTGGTGCTACCACCAGCTTACACAGGCTGCAATGGCAGGCCTGTAGTCACAATTTGAGTGGTCTCTCATGGGTGGCATAATGCATGCTTCTGCCCATGGGAGACCCCTGGTGGACCTATGCCCTGAGTACCTTAGTACCAGGGACTTATCAGGGTACACCAGTAGCCAATCTGAAGTGTACCCAAGTACCCACCATGTCCAATTTAGGGAAGAAGCACAGAGACTGGGGTCCTGGTTAGCAGGATCCCAGTCAGACTAGTCAGTAAAACATAATGACACCAGCAAAAAGTGGGGGTGACCATGAAAGCAGATCCTACTTGCCTACACATGGCTTTCATTAAAAGTGTGTGAGGCTCCCCACCTCACTTTAAAGATTTATCAACTGCTACTAATGCAAATGATGTCTCATGATTATGAATTAAATTCTGTGCATTCCCCCTGGTTCTAGTCTCCGTGTATGTTGTGTAGGGCCGGCTCCATAGTTAGGCAAGGCCATTTTCCAAGGGCAGCATTAAACAGTGGCTTATCTTCGTGCTGAAATCCTTGCCAATGAATCATTGTCTCTTGTTCAGGAGCTCTCTCTGAAGAACCACTCAGAAGCTGTAGAGAGTACAGTGAATGCTCTTCACAGAACATTTCCATGTCAGCACACAAGTTACACTAGAGTAAATAGAGAGTTTGGCCTGTAGTTGAGCATTCTTAGCCAAAATGTTGTACAGTCATTATCAGAAACTTATTTGCAAGAAAAAAGTACACAGACAGGGAGTTAAGCTGGGGGATGGGAAGTAAAGCAGCACAAAGCAATACAGCAAACAAAATGTAAGATGCTCAATACCTTTATAAAAAAAATTGCAGCTGAAACATGGACTGCAGTTTGTCTCATGCATTTCAGTAAAGTGGCTTTTGTAGTTTTTTTGTACATTTCATTTTACATTTTTAATAAATGAAGTATGCCTATAAATAAATGTTATAACATTCTCATTGACAAGATGACAAAATTGGAATCTTATGCTCCTACATAGAACTTCACATCAGCAATACTACTCCTACCCCCTCTGTAGGAAGGAAATGCAGTACTTGAAGATCTCCCTAAATTCTCTACCACTCCCAGTGGACTTGGACTCTTCTTTCACTCGGCAGCACATGCAGTCACCGGAGCCAAGAAATCCAATCACATCTCACCATCTTATGAGACCTGCACTAGCTCCATCTGGAAGGCAGAATTTAATTGAAAATGGCTTGCACCGCCAATCCCTTTATGCAGTTCTCCTTTGTGGCATAAAATAGTAACTCCATGCCACAGGAGGCCTGGGGTCAGCAAGAAGCAAAACTTACTTAGTGCTGGAGTTACCACCACAGAAGAAAACCAACAACTGAAAACAAAATGGTGGATGTTTTACCCGAACATATCAGACTGAGGGCATTGAAGAAGGCACTTAAAATTATTACTAGTTCAGACTTAACACTCGCACTATCTATTTCTCCTTGTTTTATCCTGTGTATCTGTTCTTAGGATTAAACATCCTGTTAGCTGACCCTCTTTTAACCTTGAGCGAAATGTACAAAGGGCAGATTACAAACCTCTTGGTGTTTCTTGCACACTGACTGATTTGCAACCTGCCCCTATATTGTGATGCAATTGATGTACTGATCAGGTGCATTGCAAAATGCACTTTAATCGAAAGTCATAAAACCCTTTTTGATATCTATGAGGAAGGAAGCATTTTGCAGTCCTTTCCAAATTCAGGCATGTAGGTCTGCCAGGGACAGCACACCTGAATTCCTACATCTGCAGCATGCTAACATTTTTCTTCTTCTAAAAGCAGACCCTATTCCTTGGTACAACAGGGTCTGCTTTTAGGCAAATACATGTTGGCATGCAAGGAATGACATTGGGAAGTGAGCTGAGTAGGCATTGTCCCCTTAGACCACTATATGCTCCTTCCTTGAGGCTGTCCACAACCATTTGCAAGGTGGAAACTTTCAGACAGGGCAGCTTCCATTTTGCAAATGGGTTGTCGGTTTTCGATAACCTATTAATGGTCTGGGACTGCTGTTTTCTGCTCAAAGCATTGATACATATCGTTGTGACTCATAAGGAGGAGGGGCGTTCACTTAACACCCCTTTTCTTTGCTATTTGGAATGAGGCGCAAAGTTGCAAGTCGGAAAGGCTTTCCCGACTCTCAAATGCTTTTATAGTTGCAAAGCATATACAATTGCGAATCGAATGCTTTGTGACAGCAAAAGCATTTTGACTTCGAGGGTTTAGTTATTGTAAAGAAACTCCTCTGCCCTTTTTTTCATGTCACATTGCGTAAATTCGACAAATAACTGACTGTGACCTCACAGCTGAGCTCTGTGTGTGAGCTGCAGGTCACAATTTCCAGTTCCAAAAAGGCCAATACTGTCCTTTTTCACCGCAAAGTGGGAAAACTGAGAACTGTTAAATTAGGCAATGCAAATAGTGAAACTGCAAAACTGGTGGTGGCAAGTTATTTTTAAAATATATATTTTTTTTATTATGTCAGTTGAAGATCAAGTGTTGTCCTAACATGCTGCTATACCATGAATTTATGTGTAGAGGTGGCAATTGTCAAACCAAAGGATGGAAGTTAGAAAGAACAAGTATTACTGAGCATGAATATAGCATGGAGCTCTGAACGGGTTGTGTGGTATGGCTGTTTCGGGAAGATGTTTGCACCCTTCAGATAAGAAGCAAAATTTGTAGTCGTGCGAAACGACATGAGATCTAGCCCAAGGATGTTCTGTGCCCTGGGCAAAATGATATTCAGTTCCACAGGAAAAGGGTATTTTTTAGGCTTAATGAGAGACCTTAATGTGACACCTGCCCTGAGACACATTTGGCAAAGGTGGCAGGTATTAGATGATCACTGCAATCAATTCAATAGGACATCAAAGCAACTGGACAATAAATACCCTTTAATACCAGTGCTGCTCAGTCTGGTGCCCACCAAACCTTGTGAATCATGTCCTGGGGCGATGGTGAGGGAACTGGAGTTGTCTGTTACTGCCAGAATTGTGCTCTGTTTTCTTCATCACTTTTTTCACACTGATTTACACTACTACTCCGTTTTCTACTAGGGGTACCACCTTTCTCAGAGACCAGGAATGGCCATTTGTTCATGTTTCTTGATTCAAACAAGGAAAGAAGCTGGCCTTTGGATATAATTGTGTCTAATCCCCTATATACCGTTGTTATCGTGTCAATGCCTTTGTTTGCATTATTAGTAATTTAGGAATAGTTTAGACGGCTCTAAACTACTTTTGAAATAATTTCTTTGTGCATTTGCTGTGTTAAGTTTACATTTAATAGGGAATGTGAGGGAGTGTTGGATGTTGCGAATTTCCCAATTTTTAAGAAGCCTTGACACAAAAATAACAGTGTTAGACCTGTCAGCCCTAGGGTGGTCTCCCCCTACATTTTTTTTCGCTTTTTGCCTCGTTATTGACCGCCATTTTTGCTGGACATAGAACTCTGGGTGCCTTACCGCTGCTAAACATTGCTGAGGTGCAGGTGCTCTCTCCTAACAACATGGTTGCCACAGGCCCCTGCTACTGCGGTGAGGCCACTGTCCTATCTGCGCACTAGTAGTTGGGATAAGGCTGGGGCTTAATGCTACTGTAACCTTGACCGTCCCGCCTCTTGTCACCATAGACAGACACCACAGAGTCCCCAGATTCTTCTAGAATCTTCCAACCCCCCAGGTTGCCGCCAGAACTTGCCGCCTTTTTCCGGGGTCACCTGAATTAGCGATATAAAAGGAAGGGAGGGAACCCTAGAGGACTGTTGCACTGCTGGACCTGGGGACCCTCCGCTGGAGTGAAGGCTGCTAAGCTAGGGGGATTGCTACACTACTGAGGCTGACTGATCCTAGGAACTGCTGCCCCAAGTTAGATGAGTTGCCCTGCCTGCTGACCTTGCCCTGTAAGAGGGGAACCCGGGATACCAACTCCAGTGTGCCTGCCCAGGACTGCCTATTCCCTTCCCCTACAACTAACACCTGAGACCCACTACCAGCGCTGTGAACCTGAGAGGGCTGCTGCTGCCTGGGGATCCTTAAGGTACTGAACGCTATGCCAGCGAAGCGCTGTACAACCAGAATTTGCCCCTGACCGCTGGGTCAGTGAAGCGCTGTGCTGCCCAAATCTTGCAAGTGACCCCAAGCACTGTGCTAGCGGAGCGATGTGCCGCCCAAAACCTGCCAGTGAACCCAAGTGCTGATTCGGCGAAGCGCTGTGTGCCCCAGGACCTGAACGTGCCGCTCAGCGCTGTGGCACGGAGCGCCCTGTGCCCAAGATCACCGCTGCGGCCCCTGCGCTGTAGGAGAAGCAGCGCCAGGCATGGGAGACTCACCGCCGCTGGCCGGGAAACCTCGAACGAGCGCTGAGGGAGGAAGCGCTGCTGTGGCCCAAATCACTGCCGCGGCCCCTGAGTCCGAGGAAGGGCCGCCGCGTTCATTGTCGAACCGAGAAGGCGTGAAGGAATCCCCCCCCGGCCCCACCGGGAGTGCCGCGCTGGGATTGGCCGTGTGAAGGGGAGCATCATCGGCCGCACCCCCGGGGTTCTGCGCCCTGATTGGCTGGCGAACCAGGAACCATCTGGGAGGCCCGGGCTTCTCCCGGCGATGTCAGCGCGTCGATCCGCTCTCCCCCGTCAAAGCCCCAAGTGAAGGAGGAGCGGGCTGACGGTGGGGGGGGGACGTCCTGCGCAGGCCGGAGCCGGCGCTACTTGTGGCATAAAATTCTCCTCCCCCGCAGAGACAGAGCGGTGAGTCGGGGAGATCGGGGTGGGGGCCTACGCCAAACCGGAGGCCCCGCCCTGGTTGCAGCAGGGGTAGTCCCAGGGGCTCCTGGGGCCTGAAATACCTGGGGTGAGACTCTCAGACACAAGTAAGAACTGTCTGGGAACTGCCCCCCTGTTGACATGTCCTCTTTGAATCTGCACTGAGTCTCTGCCTGAGGATTGTCACCTGTAGTAAATCTCTGCCTGAGAAATATGAACTGCATGGAATATATGTCTGTATAGAACATGCTGCCTATATTGAGCATACCTACATAAGACATGCCGCCCATATTGAATATATATCTGCCTAGAGTTGTTGCCTGACTTGCATAGATATATCTCCCTGAGACTTGTTGCCTGCATTGAACCTATGTCTGTATAAGAAGTGTTGCCTGAATTGACTTGAGGAAACAACCACCCATTTACCCTGCATACTGTGAGAACCCTACGTTACCCACCCTCACAAGAAGTAGATAAAGATACTTGTTTTCATAAGCGAAACTGGAGTGGTGTCTCCTTTATTGTGTGTGCTTTACTGTGTCAGTGTGGGAGTGTGCTGCACAAATACTTTACACAAAGCCTCGGGTGTGCCTACCTGCCTCGCGCCAAGCTACTGTGTCGGAGTCAGCGGGTCCCTGGGACCCCGGGTCTAACAAACAGCATAACTGCCAACTTGAAGAACAATCTCAGTGCGAGGAGGGGGCGGGGCCTCGAGCCGAGAAATACCTAGGAAGCACTTTTGAGAAAAAAAAACACCTTATGGAGGCTGGTGCTGATGTCCTGGAGTGTTTTCACAACCGTTAATGGAGGTAGGCAGTTCAAAGCCTCACGAAAACGAGTGGAAAACCACTATTTACAGTGGTTTTCAGCTCGTTTTCCCTGCCACAGTGTGATATCGGCTTCTCACCGGGTGGCCGTGTGATGGGAGCGATATCATGTGTCACACTGTGGCACCGTGTGAGTTGGCAGGTGTGTAACAGCAATGCTGGTAAAATAGTGGCTAGGTGGCAAACCTAATTCCTATGACTGCCAGAGGTACAAGTGATGTGCTCCTGAAAAATTCAGTCAATGTATTAAAAATAGAATATATCAAAATCTAAAAGGGAATGGTTTTAAGAAAAAAACTTGTTGGGAAAGGAGAGGAAAGACGAGTAAACGGCACACGGCATGTTTATTTATTTATTTATGCGTTTTTATATAGCGCGGACTTTACCCGAGGGTGTCAGAGCGCTTCAATCAATCAATCAATCAATCACGGCATTTATAGAGCGCGCTACTCACCCGGGAGGGTCTCAAGGCGCTGGGGGAGGGGGTAAGTTACTGCTCGAACAGCCAGGTCTTGAGCTGCTTCCTGAAGGAGAGATGGTCCTGGGTTCGCCGAAGGTGAGTGGGGAGGGAGTTCCAGGTCTTGGCTGCCAGGTAGGAGAAGGATCTTCCTCCGGCGGTGGCTCTGCGGATGCGTGGTACGGTGGCGAGGGCGTGGCTGGTTGATCGTAGCTGGCGGGTGGGCGTGTAGAAGGTCATGCGGTCGTTGAGGTACTTGGGGCCCAGGTCGTGGAGGGCCTTGTGTGCGTGGGTGAGGAGTCTGAACGTGATTCTCTTGCTGACGGGGAGCCAGTGCAGGTCTTTCAGGTGTCCGGTGATGTGGCTGTGTCGGGGGATGTCCAGGATGAGTCGTGCGGAGGCGTTCTGGATGCGCTGGAGTCTTTTTGAAGTTTGGCTGTGGTTCCGGCGTAGAGGGTGTTCCCATAGTCCAGTCGGCTGGTGACGAGTGCCTGGGTGACGGTCTTCCTGGTTTCAGTGGGGATCCATCTGAAGATCTTGCGGAGCATGCGCAGGGTGTTGAAGCACAAAGATGAGACGGCGTTGACTTGTCTGGTCATCGACAGGGAGGAGTCCAGGATGAAGCCCAGGTTGCGTGCGTGGTCCGTTGGCTTGGGCGCGGTGCCCAGGGCCGGGGGCCACCAAGAGTCGTCCCAGGCGGAGGGTGATGAGCCCAGGATGAGGACTTCCGTCTTGTCTGAGTTCAGTTTAAGGTGGCTGTTCCTCATCCAGTCGGCGACGTCTCTCATCCCGTCGTGTAGGTTGGCTCTGGCGGTGGTGGGGTCGTTGGTGAGGGAGAGGATCAGCTGGGTGTCGTCGGCGTAGGAGATGATGTTGAGGTTGTGTTGGCGTGCGATGGCTGCGAGGGGGCTCATGTAGACGTTGAAGAGGGTTGGACTGAGTGAAGATCCTTGTGGAACGCCGCAGATGACTTCGGTGGCCTCGGATCTGAACGGGGGAGGCGGACTCTCTGGGTTCTTCCGGCGAGGAACGAGATGATCCATTCCAGTGCTTTCTCTCGGATTCCGATGTTGCTGAGGCGCTTCACTAGGGTGCGGTGGCAGACGGTGTCGAACGCCGCGGGAGAGGTCCAAGAGGATGAGGGCTGCTGTTTCCCCGTTGTCGGTTAGGGTTCTGATGTCGTCGGTGGCTGCGATAAGGGCGGTCTCGGTGCTGTGGTTGGCCCGAAACCCGGACTGCGAGGGGTCGAGGATCCATTCGTCTCGAGGAAGGCGGCAAGCTGTCTGTTGACGGTCTTCTCGATGACTTTGGCCGGAAACGGAAGGAGCGAGATGGGACGGTAGTTCTTGAGGTCGGTGGGGTCCGCCGTTGGTTTCTTCAGGAGGGCGGTAAGCTCGGCGTGCTTCCAGCTCTCCGGGAAGGTGGCGGTGTGGAAGGAGGAGTTGATGATGTCCCGGAGATGGGGTGCGATGGTGGCGTCGGCTTTGTTGAAGACGTGGTGTGGGCAGGGGTCGGTTGGTGATCCGGAGTGGATGGAGTTCATCGTGCGGGTGGTGTCTTCGGTGCTGATCGGGGTCCAGTTGCAGAGGGTGGTGGTGGCGGGCGTTGGTTCGGCGGTAGGGTGCGTGGTCTGTGCGTCGAAGCTGTTATGTATGTCGGTGATCTTGCGGTGGAAGAACGCGGCGAGTGAGTTGCAGAGGTCTTGCGAGGGGTGATGTCGTTGTTTCCGGCGCTGGGGTTGGAGAACTCTTTGACGATGCTGAAAAGTTCCTTGCTGTCGTGGGCGTTGTTGTCCAGTCGTTCTTTGAGTGCCGACTTCTTGGTGGCACGGATCAGCTGGTGGTGTTTGCGGGTGGCGTGCTTGAGGGCGGTCCTGTTGTCTGTGGTCTGGTCGAGTCGCCAGGCTTTCTCGAGTGTGCGGCAGTTCTTCTTGGATTCCTTGAGTTCGTTGGTGAACCAAGGGGTTTTCTTGCTTCCGGGTCTGCTGGGAGGGTTTTTAGTGGTGCGAGGTCGTCGGCGCAGGCGGTCAGCCACTTGGCGAGGTTGCTGGCTGCTTCGTTTGGGTCCGTTGTGTTGGTGGGTGTGTTCTGGCTGAGGGAGGCGGTGAGCTGCTCGGCGGTGATCTTGCTCCAGCTCCGGCGGGGAGCCTGTTGCGGGTGGTGGTGGGTCGCAGTCTTTCTGAAGCTGAAGTGGACGCAGCTGTGGTCGGTCCAGTGGAGTCCGGTGGCGTGGCTGAAGGAGATGTGCTTGCTGGAAGAGAAGACGGGGTCAAGCGTGTGGCCGGCGTAGTGGGTGGGCGTGTTCACCAGTTGCTTGAGTCCGAGGTTGGCGAGGTTGTCCAGCAGGGCGGTGGTGTTTCTGTCGTTGTTGTTCTCCAGGTGGAAGTTGAGGTCCCCTAGGAGGATGTAGTCGGCGGAGGGCATGGCGTGCAGGCTGATGAAGTCTGCGATGTCTTCGCTGAATAGTGTGCGTGGTCCCGGGGTCTGTAGATGAGGGTGCCTCGGAGGGTGGTCTTGGGGTCAGTGTGTATCTGGAAGTGTAGGTGTTCGGCGGCGGTGAAGGTCTCGTCGGAGTTAGTCGAGATGCGGATGGTGTTCTTGTGTACGATGGCGATGCCTCCTCCCGTCTGGTTGACGCGGTCCTTCCGGGTGATCTTGTATCCGTCCGGGATGGCTATGGCGATGTCGGGCGCTGAGGAGGCGTTCATCCAGGTTTCGGTGAGGAAGGCGACGTCCGGTGCTGTTGCGTCGAGCAGGTCCCAGAGTTCCACGGCGTGCCTGTGGACGGAGCGGGTGTTCAACAGGATGCATTTCAGGTGGTTGCTGCTGGTGCTCGACTTGGCGGAGGTGGTGCACGTCCGGGGGCAGGTGAATCGGCAGGCTTGGCAGGTGAAGGGTCCGTGGGTGCGTCTCGGTGAGGCTCGGTAGCAGGCAGGGTTCCGGCCGGCATTGAGTGCGGTGAGGGTGGCGGCGTCGTAGGTCCGTCGAGTAGTGTTGCATCGGTGGGATCCAGGGGTCCTGGCGCTGGGCGCGGGCCAGGCGCAGACGGGCTTACCTTTGGCGCACCTTCGGCGCTCCGTCGGTGCTCCCGCTGCGCGCGGCCGCTGCGCGGTCGCTCAGGGGGCGTCATAAGTAAGGAGCCTGGAGGGAGGAGCAGCTGGGTGGCGGGAGCGGGGCGGCGAATGGAATCACGGGGGGCGGGGCCGCAGGGAGGCAGTGGCGGGAAGTCCCAGGAGCAGCGGGCAGCGGGGAAAGTCCCAGGAGCAGCGGGAAAGTCCCAGGAGCAGCAGGCAGCGGGAAAGTCCCAGGAGCAGCGGGCAGCGAGCGAAGGAATCTCCAGGCAGGAGGCGGCAAGGCAGGCAGGAGCGGCAGCAGTGAGTGGGGCGACCAAGCCCTGTGGAGGGCTGAGCGGTCACACTCTGTGGTCCCCTTAAGTAAGGAGCCGGGAGGGAGGAGCAGCTGGGTGGCGGGAGCGGGGCGGCGAATGGAATCACGGGGGGGCGGGCCGCAGGGAGGCAGTGGCGGGAAGTCCCAGGAGCAGCGGGCAGCGGGAAAGTCCCAGGAGCAGTGGGAAAGTCCCAGGAGCAGCGGGCAGCGGGAAAGTCCCAGGAGCAGCGGGCAGCGGGAAAGTCCCAGGAGCAGTGGGAAAGTCCCAGGAGCAGCGGGCAGCGGGAAAGTCCCAGGAGCAGCGGGAAAGTCCCAGGAGCAGCGGGCAGCGGGAAAGTCCCAGGAGCAGCGGGCAGCGAGCGAAGGAATCTCCAGGCAGGAGGCGGCAAGGCAGGCAGGAGCGGCAGCAGTGAGTGGGGCGACCAAGCCCTGTGGAGGGCTGAGCGGTCACCACAACAGGATCAGCAACATTACATAAGGAGGAGGATACAAATGAGCATGTGAATCGTACAAATTGTACATGTGAATCGTACAAATAGGAAGAGCTGGGACTGCACAAAACAAAACAATGACTTAACTAAAATACAATTCGGCTCTTTTCACTGTTTAGTGTTCATTCAGCTGGGGAAACAGGTTCGAGCTTGGCTTCGGCTCAGTATCCTGTGATTCTGGGCAAATCACTTAATCTCCCCGTACCTACCAAAAAATGAATGTGTCCTTGTGTAACGTCATGTAAAGCGCTCCAATACCTTCGGGTCGAGTTCGCGCTATATAAAATCTGCACACAAAAAAAAAAATCTAGTATTGGTTTACAAGTGCTGGAAGCGGCAGCCTTGCTCTTTATGGGTTCAGGGAAGGGGCAGGCCCCTCGAGGGGAGGGCGGTGCCGAAGGGGTAGTCCTCGTTTAGGTATGGGCGGGGTCAGGTCTAGGGTGCCCAGCCTGCCCCACCCGTGTTTTTGTTCCTAGCGGTGACAGCCATGGAGGAGCCGGGGATCCCTCTCAGCCCTAAGCTACAGGGAGACGACGCCACCCCGGATGACGCCAGTCAGCCGAAGGTAGGTCGTGAGGGGGCGCTCTTGGGGTACCACGTGCAGGACTAAGAGAAATAAAGTCATAACGGGGAATGGAGGCGGTGCGCGGGATTCCAGGGTGTAAAGCGGGGGGGACTCTCGAGACCGGACACACATGGGGAGTACCGGGTGGAGGAGAAGCTCTTTAGATGACGTCAGGTTTGTCTTTAATAGATAATTTGGAAACCTGTCAAGTCCGGTGGGTGTAGCGGACGGGATCCATTGGGAACGGCGTTCCCATTTAATTTTTTTTTTTTTTTTACCCTAACATTTCCCGTAGTTAATGTTGCCTTGCCTCCCGATTCGCTGACCCTACCTACCCCCATTGCACTCCTCATAACTAAGCATTTCAACCTCTGGTCAAGTCTGTGTCACGAGGGGCAAATAACATTGTCATAGGACAGGAGGCCGTCGTGGTAGCTCAGTGGGCTTCGTGCCTGCTTGCAAGTCGGAGCTAAGTTTATTTATTTATGCGTTTTTATATAGCGCGGACTTTACCCGAAGGTGTCAGAGCGCTTCACAATAGGAACAGTAACATTACATGAGGAGAAGGTTACAAGTGAGCATAATACAAAAGCAAGCGTTACATTACATGAGGAAAAAGTGACAATTGTGCAAATAACAAACAAACCAGATACAAAAAGAGGTATACGTTCCAAGAGGAAAAAGTGACAGGTGTGCATGATACATGAGATACACAATACAAATAGAGGTATAATACTGCAATAAGTGGCAGTCACTCATAACACACTGCGACTGGCGCAGTCCGGTCCAGCCTGTTCTTTCCCAGAGTTTTAAAGTGAGTGTCGGCGGCTGGCTGGGTGACACTTCTAGTCTGAGCCCCGCCTAAAGACAGTTGAGTTTTGGATGTGTGCACCATGTAAATAGACAGGATGTCTGTCCGTTATCTCACATCAGTGGCATCTGCACGCTTCGGTAATACGCAAATGACCGTAGACCCCTGACGTGTTGTTTGTAGGTTTCCTTTAAGAGAGGTACCTGTATCTGAAAGGCTACGGTTCTCTGGCTGCTGACCTAGACATAGCTGCCAAGCGGACCCATGACCGGACACGCTCTGCTCTTGCTACTGCAGACAGTCGTGCTAAGCATGCCGGGATATTTTAGCTAACATAAATAAGCATTTGCAATGCAATAGGTCTCGCATTTTAGAAACTTTGACCTATTGGTATTGTAAATGGCAATGCCTTTTAATTGTGTTGTTTTTTAAACATAAATAAAAGGCAGTGTCATTTACAATGCCAATAGCTCAAAATCTCTCAATTGCGAGACCTATTGCATTGCAAATGGTTGTTTTTAGGACTGAGGGTAAATGACGTGAATATCCCACACCACGAGTCATTATTCTTACCCTGAAAGCAGCACGGATGCTTTAAGCGTGAACCAACCACTCATTACCTAAGCACGTGCTTGCATAGTAATGCACTTTCCACCACTCTCTTTATCCCCAAGAACATTCTCAGCTGTGTCTGGCGAAGAATTTACTTACTACACTAAAAATTCGCTTTGGTCACCTTGAAAGTTTGTTCTCTCGACTCGACAGTGATTTGAGATTCAGCTTTTATATTTGCTTGGGTCCCTTCTTGTTGACAAAAGTATGCAAACAAAATTCACACATTTCAAAACTACTAAAAGCCGCTCGAGCTCATTAAAAGGTTAAGAGTTCTTGCCGCGCATTTGTGAACTCTCAGCAGAGTGAGACGACGGCTGTATGACGAAACAGAGATGGGTGGGGCTTGTGTGCCACAGCAGGAACAAAACCGAAGACAGGTGGGGCAGGTGTAGGGCGGTAGTGTGTGGGGTGGGGTGGGGGGGCTTAAAGATTATTTAGTATATGTGCGTTTGTTATTTTCTTTATGCCTATGTCAAAGTTGCCGATTGGCCACCTGTACTACAGCTTGTGACAAAAAGACCAGGTGAAAAAAAAACATAGATAACGAGCAGAAAGGTTTTAAAAGGTGAATTTGATGGATGGATGAGCAAAAGGGGTCCATCCTTTCAGCCACCTACCTCGCGACCCAGCCATCTGCGGTGAAAGAGAGGTTTCTATGTGAGACTTGGAGGAAACACAACTTTCCTGAAAGACAGAATGTTAGGGCGCAACCTCGGGTGGTGGCAAGTGTGATTCTATGCCACTGGATTTTTTCCTAAAGTGCTTACCAGGACTACCGGAGGAATATTTATGGGTCAGCATGTCCATGTTGCAAAGCACAGGACAGTGCTCTTCCCTGAGACGAACCGATGGCACCTTCCTTCCCTGGTTGTACCTGATCTTTCATCTGAGGGGTGAGCCAGGTAGCGGTCAGGTACTGGTGGCCTCTTAGTGCACTGAATCTGAGGCTGGGCCCCAAGACTTCATTGATGCTGGGGAGGGGTCCATCTTCTTTGGTAATTTTCACCTATGCAGCAAGAGCACTCCCAAACCCCGCTGTAACAGCCTAACACTACTGGACACGAAACTGACAAGTAGGACTGGACTAGTGGCTAGTAAGCACCACCTGGGAATCTAGTAGGGCTGCAGAGCTGCCACCTGGATTGGCCAACGGGTTTATTGGTACAGGGACACAGGATCTCAGCGGTTTAGTTACTGATATGTAACCCGCGAGACCATCTCTACAGGGCTGTTTCTCCAATCTCACCATTGCTTGGGGTTCTCGTTTCTCTCATCCTGTCACTCCTCTGATCCTAAAGCAGCCTGTCCCATTTCAACCTGCTCAGTAGCGAAGGGAGTGCACTCTTGAGGCAGGACCCATAATCTGAAGAACGCCCAGTTACCAGTATCACTGTAAACAAGCATTTGAAGGCACGCGCGGGGAGGAGGGGGGGCGACGCGAGTGGTGCGCGCGCCTCGCGCTGAAAGTTAATAAAAAATAAATAAAATGAAGCTGGTAGCCGCGCGGCCGTGAAAGTGACACGGCCGCGCGGCGCGAAAGTGAAAGGAAAATGAAGCTGACGAGGAGGGGGGAGGGTATTCACGCGCTGTAGTGCACGTCGCGCGCGCTTGCGAGCAGCAGGCGTGACCACACACTCGTGCACCATGGCCTTTTGCTTGCGCGTAACCGCAGGGAAAAGGCCACGACGCACGAGCGTGTGGTCAGCTTTTGAAACCCCCTTACATAAAGTCTTCGCCTAGCAGCGCTTGCGCGCTACTCGAGGCTCGACCTAAAAAAGGGAAAATAAAACTATTTATTTAGCAATGTATTTTTATTTATCGTGAATCGGACACATCTGTGTACCAGGTCCTTTTACAGAGGAACTGGAGGGAAAATAGAGTGCAAGAACAAATAAAATACTGATTATCTATAAATATTCATATATACAGACATATCAATACAATCTATAATGTTTTACACCTATTGGGGTAAGTGAGAATGGTGAATAACACAATTTGTACACGAGTATAGGATATTTAACAAGCATTTCCAATGCAATAGGTCTCGCATTTACGCGAGTTTGAGCTATTGACATTGCAAATAACAATGCCTTTTATTTTTGTTTTCGTTTTTGAAACAAAGTATTGGGTGTATATATAGAGAAGAGGAATACAATAGACGTGTGAAATCGAAATAAGAAATAGGAAAATATTGAATGCTATATACAGAATTTACTGAGAGGAATGCTAAAATTTACAATGTTTAGGTGGTATGAGGGGAGCATATATACAGAATTCACAAGGAGGTTGTAATTTTCATCTTGTGGAAGTGTAAGGGGGAGAAGATAAAGAAAATAGGCTGTGGTAAAAATGAGAAGATGAATATTAAATCAAATATTATGCAGTGCTACAACTGGTAAAGGTGCATCAAATTGGAATGTGTTATTACTCTGTAGCTGTAAAGCTTGGCAGCCATTTTGGACTGCATAAAAAACTCATGAGAAACATAGACCTCAAAAACTGCCCTTTCACACTGCTTGTGCAGCTTTCTAGCCAATAAGAAATAATTAAGTTTGAGACATTATAAGAGCTGCATGCTCCTCCATTAGTCCCACTGTTAAGTAAATACTTATTTATAAAAACTGCACACACTTTTTTGGCTGCTCATGCAGTTCAAGGCCTATAAATACAACGCAGCCAAACCACTGGCCAAAGGCCAACGTTCATGTTGAACGTGGCAGCGACATAGTTCCTGTGCTCGCAAACTCAAAAATACGTACAGAGTATAACAAAAAAAATGTAATTTCCCTATCATACTGCGAGGCATTGCTCCGCGTGAAAAGAGAAGCAAAACTGTTTCCAAACCAACATGGCTAAATACGATATTAATGTAAGAAATGAATGTCCTTTCTGTAATGGCCTTCAGTGTCGACCAAGGAAAAACAAAAATATGAGCAAATATAGCTAAGGGCATCCTTGAACGCCGCGGCTAGATTGGTTACAGACTCTAAACGAAATGAACATATATCTCCAGTCCTAAAATCACTCAAATGGCTCACCTACGAAGCTCGGATTCATTTAAAGATTGCTGTTCTTACGCACAAAGCCCTTCACTTACACACGCCTACTTACCTGGGGCAAAAACTTAATCTCTCCTGCGGGGCAAGAGACTCAAGAAGCGCATCTACCCTCCTCCTGAAACCGCTCATCCTTAACAAAAGAGAAGTTGTCACCGAGCCTTCTCCGGCGCTGCCCCTAAGATATGGAACTCTCTTCCACCAGAAGTACGCAGAATCTCCTCATCGACGAAGTTCAAAACCGAAGCCAAAAGATTCCTAATGATCAAATTCCTGCTTTAACAGGGATGGTCTCTCATGTCCTGTGCATGTCCTGTGGATATATATCCTTATACCATTGCTCTTGCATATTGTCATGGCTCCCCGTTACTGCATTCTGTGTCTTCCCTATTGGCCCGCCCCCTCACTATCTTGGTTTGAAACTGTATTGTAATATGTGACTTTTTTTTTTTTTTGGTTCTCTCTTCCCCCCCCCCCCCCTTGCCTCTTATTTGTTTTGATTATTACTTGTGTCCGTCCGCCCTGCTTACTGTAAAGCGCTCTGATATCCCTCGGGATCTTGTTCGCGCTATAAAAAACTTTATAAATAAAAATAAAATAGTCAATAAATGCATGTGGCTGGCAATCCAGCAAAGATTGGAGAATCCGTGCCATAAAGCAAATCATGAAAGCCAAAGGCCTTCTAATGAAGCCAAGGACAGTCCCAGCCACCTCACACTTCCCAATGAGTATTTAGGTAAAAATAAATTACTTGGAGGCAAGCAATGATTACTCTTGCAGGTACCTATCGCAACAGATTCTCTATAATTGTGAACCACAACAAGAAAAGACAATAAGTCTATTTCAATGGTTTGTCAGCAAAGAGGACACATGTATTCGTTTTTTCAGACAAAGATATATGCAGCCAATTACTTCATACAATTTGAATGATTTGAGAATGGACTGGATGGAAGAGGTAGTGTTCCGTTCCTCCCTCCCCTCCTCCCCTAAATAAAAGGTCTGTTCCAATTCACTAATAAAGGTTTCTCTCTCAGTTGCAAGAAATCGGATAACATTTTGTAAAAAACACACAAAAATTTCTGTGGCAACTACAGTACTCGAGTTGCACAGTAATTCTCTTTCTTGACTTATTGCTAACACGCACCACCAATAGTATATCAGCCACATGCCAGTGTGTAGAGTCTTTTAATTAAATATTGTACATAGATGTCTCATGCCAATCTGTTGCTTCTGGGTGAGATTATAGAATTAGACTAAGAAATGCATTCGGAACAATCACACTAACTTGAAAATGGACAGTATTCAAAACTCAGTTATGCTTATGTGCGAGACAATATAAAAGTTATGGGTTCCTCTATTACTCCCACTTGGATATCATTTTTCTTTATAAACATTGAACACTCTATTTTGGTTGTGCGCACAGCTTTGGGGCCTAAAATTACGCTGCAGCCACTCCTAAGCTGAACACAGCCTTTGAGCAGACAAACTTACAAACATCTCCATTGTGTGAAACAAAAACTGTCATTTCACTTTTGGCCTTTTCAGATAGTGTATGACTATGTTTGCAGCGTCTAATTTACAAATGTATCAATGAACCCAAATTATAATATAGGTATATAATTCACTCCCACCCAGATAATTAAAGATAGTTAAATAAAATGAATGTAAAAAATACACACCATGTATTGTGGAACCGTGCTGATGTAAATATACGTGGTTTGACATTAGAAGGGAGCAGCATTGATGTACTCAAAATGGCTGTAATATGTAGAGAGTGAGGGTGATGGGGGTGGGGAAGGGGGTTAATGCCTGCGTTATCAACTATCTGAACCAGCCAAGATAAAATTCACACTCACGTGCACAGGTCAACATTCGAGCACCTCGATGATATGGTCACACCAGCAGTGATTCCTGCATTTGAAACATTACTGTCACAGCTATGGCAGAGAGGAGCCAGCCCGCAGGCAAGATGGCAAGCATGATACATCTGTTTTTTCTATATAATCGAATAAAGACCCCCCAGTTTAAATTCAAATTAAGGTACCGACTGCCTGTAAATATACAAAATAAACATGGCTCTGATACCCCAAGTGCTCTTTGGAAGCCACTGCTCGAAATGCAAGATTTGACGGGCAGCAGCCCAGACTCCGAGCTCGTCCTCACTTACCGAAGTTGCAGCCCTCCTGAGCTCTTTGGAAAATCCTAGAATCCATCCCCGGATGGGGAGACGGTCCGATTTGTAAAAAGAGATCCTCCGCTCTGCACCGAGCTGCTCTGCCTGGCTCCATGTGCTCTGAGCACGCGCTCGCCTCAGTGGAAAGCTCCGAGTACAGTGCTGTGACATCACTGCAGGCACACGCACGCACACACGCTCACTGTAGCACACACCCCCTTCTCAGGCTGCAGCAGCTCGAGCTCCGAAGCAGAGAACTACGTCGGCTGGGGGCTCGCCCGTGTAGGGCTGCCTCCTTCTTTGTATTCGGATGAGGACGGAAACATCTAATGCTCAGCGCTTTAGGCAACTCTGAAAATGACGGCTTTGCCAACTTATCTGCAGCTTCTTCAGCCTCAGCGCATCAGCTGGGTTCAGCCCTTTGGCACACGCTGTCCTGCAAGACCCTATGACATGAACCAGGCAGGCTTCAAGTAAACACGGCTTCCCAAAGAGGGCTGAGACACGTTTTCTATGGTTCACTATGATTGACAATCGGTCTTGAATAAAGATATGGTTTATAAACCTGTCAACACACTCTCCTGCAAAGCAACATAGCTCCACAGACTTAACCAGTGGTGCGCGCGCACCACAGAGGAGCGGGGGGGGGCGAGGGAGCCTGTCGTCTGTGCCGCGCGCTGTTGCGCGTCCTAGACACGGACGGGAATGGGTGGAGCAAAGGCGGGACATGCGCCCGCCTTTGCCCAATTGCGTGCCGTTTAAAAAAAAAAAAACGCACGCTACAGCCAATGCCAGGCTTCAGAAAGCTAACCACACGCACAAGCGTGTGGTTAGCTTTCTAAAGCCCATACAAGAGGTCTCGCGATGCGCGAGCAGGGCTGCGCACTGCAACGCTAGGCGCGAGACCTAAAAAGGCACAGCCATTCTCTGATGATGTATAAGAATTAAAACCTTCTAATCAATTAAGGGAGAGAGAAGCTGAAATCCATTCGGCTTCCAAGCATTTAAGCGAATAATCAGAGAGGAATGGATCACTTGTCCTGTTCACACCAGGGTCTGGGGTACTTGCCGTCTAAAAAACCCTCATTCACGTGGTCATCGTATTGGCGGTATATCTTGGTTGTCCGCCTTTATCTGTTACGTGAACAGCATAATCATTGGGTCTTAGTCATGTTTTCCTCCACCATGAGGGGAACCAACTGGTTATTCACAGTAGTGATCAGAAATGGTGATGGTGAAGTGAGCTTAAAATTGCCTCCATTCCTCTGATGCGGTTTTATTCTGTCAGGGATGGGGCAAGGTTTAAAATACAGTGCGGTGCAGAAGATAGAAGAGCTACTGTTCTATAGCACCTGTTTAAAAAATGTGAGTGGTCGTGTGGTCGACATGTTTCAGCCCCTTTGGTGCCCGATAGGGTCGGGGGCTTTCTTCAGGACCAGGATTGCAAGTCACATTTGTGTGACGTGCCTGGGGAAGCTGTGCACTTACCCTTCTTCTTAATGCGTCAAATAGTACGCTGGATGGTTATGGATCAATGATACCTATAACTAAGGAGGAAAGGAACAGAGAAGAAAAAGACCATAATGACAGGAAATGCATAATTTTGTTTTTGCTAGTCTTTTGTGACTGTGCGCTGTCATTGGAGATGTTAATCTTACAGTCTGACAAGGCTAGGCTCCTAAGGAGCGTGAAGAGTAAATAAGGATTACATATTGCAATGTCATCATTGATGGTTATAAAGTTGTTTTAAAAAAAAAAAAGGGTTAAAATGTCTGAGAACATCAAGTACAGTTCATGAAGAAACATTAACAGTTCGTTAATCTGATACTCTATCCAATAAACATGGTGTTCTGATTCGGATACAGCGGCGTCATGCAGTTTAAAGATCAAATAATCTATTGAGACGTGATTTATAGATGAGCTCATGTGATTAAGATTTACTAAAAAGACACGTGTGTTATCTTGTGTGTCAATTGTGTTCTTAAATGCCCCATGTATATCGAACAAATTGCTGTACACATGTCGCTTGTGGTAAAACAGTACTAGCTGCTGGCATGGCACGTGTTAGCGTAAAGTGAACGATCTTTTGTCTAGCGGCTGAGCGGAAAATATCTCCGGGCCAGCGTAGCTTATGAAATGTTTAAATAGTTTTCCCCAAGTCAGAGCGCGTTCACCTAGCGTGCATGTATAGGGACACCTTTCTCAAAAGGAAACACTCATGGCTTCTTAAAGAAATGTGACTTACCCAGGTAGTTATGAGCTTATAAGTAAACGAACGCGCTGGTCGGAAAAGTGTTAGTTTCCACTAATAAAGCAGACCAATTGTGGCTAGAGACGGAGCTTGTTCGACACATGGTACGTGTTGAGTAAATACCTCATTGGAGATTTTGTGGGCTCCCTCGGAGTACGTGCGGAGTGATCGCACTTCTGTAAAAGTAGAATAGGAAAGAGAAACAATATGTTAATACTTAAAGGGAGGGCGCGCCATAACGCGCATGTGGCATTGAGGGAGGTTGACATACCATTGAGAAGTCTACGCGGTTGCTTGTGCCGTCTCTGTCTACCGTGCTCCGGTGGGGCGGGCCGGTAGTGAAGGCTATAAGTAACCTAATTTACATATGAGCATAGTAGAGCGACTATCTCTACATCTGGAAACAAATGGAGAAAATTCTCCTAAACAATAATGATATTAATATTAATAGAAGTGTGTAACATAATAATTAGACCGATGTGAAAAAATATAAAGTAAGGTTTTCGTACTCGTGTCTTTAAAATAGGTTCGGTCCATTGTAATAATCCTAGGCTTGTGTTTACGAGTTGTGGGGTCAAGGTAATGGATGTGATTTTCTGTCTTTGGCCATGGTGTGTTGCTGGTCTGCAATTGTTGTTGTCGCCTACAGTAATTTATCTCGATCTTGTTGTGATGTCCTTAGTATCCCGAGATAGTGGATGTTGTGCACGTGCCAATGTTGGTTGTAGTGCTAGTGTTATGTTCAATACTATTAGAGTATCTTGTCCACATTTGTATTTTAAAGGTGTTGACTGCAGTCAGAGTGGCGCAAGACGATATTAGACTTAGTATGGGGGGTTGCATGTTTTTGTTTCTCTGCTGTGTGTTTCATTGGGCTGGGTGTTACTTACAGTTCTTACTGAGCAAAGATGTGTCGGGGTATATTATCGTTCAACCCAACCTCATATGTCTTGAGGCGGTGTACCCACTGTTCTTTTTCAAGAAGAATACGTTCTGCATTGTTGTTCCTTGTGGTTAAGGTCTCTATGATGCCCCAATAGATGTCTTCAGCTGTATGTTTGGCGTTAATGAAATGGGTACTCATTTTTGTGGTGTTTTTTTTTTACATTTGATGTTGCTTTTATGTTCAGTGATTCTTTGTTTGATTTTCCTGCACGTCATGCCTATATATTTCAGGGCGCATGGGCAAGTAATCGTGTAGATCACATGGGTGGTATTACAATTTGTATGTTGTCGTAGGGTCCATTTAAAATCAGGTGTAAGTTGTTGAGTCTTTGTTATCTTGGTGAGGTTACAGACTGAGCAGGATCCGTAGGGGTAGTGGCCTGTAATGGGTGCCATGTTCCAGGCCTCTCTTATGGACTCAGTTTTTAGGTCTCGCCTGAGCCAGCGCATGCGCTGATCTGGCGAGACAATTAGTGAGTGGGGGCTTTAGAAATGCGACCACAAGCTTTTGCTTGTGGCCTAAGGCTTGCTGTTACGTGCACGCGCAGAGCCGCCATCTGGCTTTCCTCTAGTCATGGGTCATCCGCTTTCTTTCACATGCCTGAAGTCGATAGCTTCCTTTTCATTTGCGTTACTAAGCAATCCTGGGCGGAGCCAACTGTTAAATTAAATGAATCAGGTTATTCGTGTTTACAAGCATCTCCTGAGAAACGCGGCGAAACTTTCAAACGACGACATTGTTTCTGTGGTTTGAAAGTTTCACCGCGTTTCTCAGGAGATGCTTGAAATCAGCTTTCAAGATACAAGAGCTTTCTTTCACATTCCTGAAGTCGATAGCTTCCTTTTCATTTGCCTATATATCCCTACCTCTCTTCTACCCCTCTACCCTACCTCTCTTCTACCCCTCTACTCTACCACTCTACTCTACCCCTCTTCTACCCCTCTACTACCCCTCTACTACCCCTCTACTACCCCTCTACCACCCCTCTACCCCTCTACTACCCCTCTACCCCTCTACACATCTACCTCTCTTCTACCCTTCTACCCCTCTTCTACCCCTCTTCTACCCCTCTACCCATCTACTACCTCTACTACCCATCTACTACCCCTCTACTACCTCTCTACCCCTCTACTACCCCTCTACCCCTCTTCTACCCCTCTTCTACCCTTCTACCCCTTATCCCTCTTCTACCCCTTATCCCTCTTCTACCCCTCTACTCTTCTACCCCTCTACCCCTTTTCTACACCTCTACCCCTTTTCTACCCCTTTTCTACCCCTCTACTACCCTTCTACTCCTCTACCCATCTTCTACCCCCTTCTACCCCCCTTCTACCCCCCTTCTACCCCTACCCCTCTTCTACCCCTCTTCTACCCCTCTTCTACCCCTCTTCTACCCCTCTTCTACCCCTCTTCTACCCCTCTTCTACCCCTCTTTTACCCCTCTTTTACCCCTCTTTTACCCCTCTTTTACCCCTCTTCTACCCCTCTACCCCGCCTCTACTACCCCTCTTCTACCCCTCTACCTCTCTTCTACCCCTCTACCTCTACACTACCTCTCTTCTACCCCTCTACCTCTACTCTACCCCTCTACCCCTCTTCTACCCCTCTACCCCTCTTCTACCCACTGTAACTAGCAAAGACACAGTGTCACGGCAGCATCACTCAGCGCCACCACAGCATCACTCGGCGCCACCACAGCATCACTCGGCGCCACCACAGCATCACTCGGCGCCACCACAGCATCACTCGGCGCCACCACAGCATCACTCGGCGCCACCACAGCATCACTCGGCGCCACCACAGCATCACTCGGCGCTACCACAGCATCACTCGGCGCCACCACAGCATCACTCGGCGCGACCACAGCATCACTCGGCGCCACCACAGCATCACTCGGCGCCACCACAGCATCACTCGGCGCCACCACAGCATCACTCGGCGCCACCACAGCATCACTCGGCGCCACCACAGCATCACTCGGCGCCACCACAGCATCACTCGGCGCCACCACAGCATCACTCGGCGCCACCACAGCATCACTCGGCGCCACCACAGCATCACTCGGCGCCACCACAGCATCACTCGGCGCCACCACAGCATCACTCGGCGCCACCACAGCATCACTCGGCGCCACCACAGCATCACTCGGCGCCACCACAGCATCACTCGGCGCCACCACAGCATCACTCGGCGCCACCACAGCATCACTCGGCGCCACCACAGCATCACTCGGCGCCACCACAGCATCACTCGGCGCCACCACAGCATCACTCGGCGCCACCACAGCATCACTCGGCGCCACCACAGCATCACTCGGCGCCACCACAGCATCACTCGGCGCCACCACAGCATCACTCGGCGCCACCACAGCATCACTCAGCATCGCCTTTGCACTAGTACACCACCACATCATTATCACTCAGCAAGACCTAAGTATCATTCAGCATCACCTCAGCATCGTCTCAGCACCAGTCACCACCACCACTACCACCTCAACATCACTCAACACCACCTCAGCCTGCTCTCGGAATCTGCCATCTGTTGATGCTCCCCTAGCGTCTGGCCGCTGCTAGTGTTATAATACAGGTACTTCAACCTCGAAATTGTTTATGCCCCCTCAAAAAAAAACTTTAACAAACAACCATTGGAATAGGCAAAAACAAGTTGCCAGCATTGCAAGAACAAAAGAAAAATGAGGACATTTTTTATTGTACATACATTTTTAATACGGTCGTTCTGTTGGACATAATGCCTTTTTGGTCATATATGGTAACAAAAATGCTTCTGGCACTTTTTTATTACAACTTTTCAGCATGCTGCACAGCAGCCACACTTCTCTACAGCACAGCTTAAACACATTGGCAAAGTCAATAGCTCTGCCTAAACACTTATAAGGCCCCAAAGGCGAGACCTATGGGCTATGCCAATGCTGGTTGCCTTTGTCAAGGGTCATTTTGTTTGGCCATGGGACTTGTAAAACTTGTTGGGGCGCCGCCAGGCCAAGACCAATATAAACAAGCATTGGCATAGCCAATAGGTCTCGCTTTTGGGACCTTATAAGTATTTAGTTATGCAGCACAATATCCTTGGTGCAACAACATCAACTGTTGCATGGCTAAACACTTATAAGGTCCCAAAAGCGAGACCTATTGGCTATGCCAATGCTTGTTCTCTTTGCTGGTGGAGGTCTTGTATGCACCAGTAGGTCGCGGATGTCCGTGACCTACTGGTGCATACAAGACCTCCACCAGCAAAGAGAAAAACTGAGTCCATAAGAGAGGCCTGGAACATGGCACCCATTACAGGCCACTACCCCTGCGGATCCTGCTCAGTCTGTAACCTCACCAAGATAACAAAGACTCTACAACTTACATCTGATTTTAAATGGACCCTTCGACAACATACAAATTGTAATACCACCCATGTGATCTACATGATTACTTGCCCATGCGCCCTGAAATATATAGGCATGACGTGCAGGAAAATCAAACAAAGAATCACTGAACATAAAAGCAACATCAAATGTAAAAAAAAAAACACCACAAAAATGAGTACCTGTAGGAGAGTAGGATCTGCCTCTTATGTTGCCCCCACTTTTTTTCTGATGTTTACACTGGTTTCTGGCTATAGTCTGGCTGGGATCACCCTGCCAATCAGGGCCCCAGCCTCTCTGTTCTCTCTAAACGACTTGGAGTGCACTCTAGGTGCACTAGTGATTGGATACTGTGGTACCTTATGAGTCCCTAGTATATGGTACCTTGGGTACCAAGGGCATAGGTACTTCACAGGCCTACCAGGGGCTGAAGCATGTATTATGCCACCCCTGGGAAGCAGACTAAATCTGACACCACAGGCCTGCTACTGCAGCCTGGGTGAGGAGGTGCTAGCACTCCTCACTGAGATATAGGTTCCCTATATCTCTCCTGCACACACATTTAAACCTATCAGTCACCCCTAAGGCAGGCCCTATCAATCCTGAGGGCAGGGTGCTTAGTTTCTATGTGAGAGGGTGCCTCTGCCCGAGCAGGGCCCCTCTGCAGCTCTCAGAGTCCATTCTCTGGGGCTGTTTGTGAATGCGGTCAAACCATATACCCTTAAGTGCATTATAACCTCGCGGTTAATGCTAACTTTAGAATGCCTGCATCAAAACATGTCGTGTTTGGTGTCAAACACTTTGGAATCATACCCCCACACCAGTTACTGGTGTGGGAGTATTATCCCACCCGTCTAGAGGGATAGACATGTACCTACTGTGGAAACGCGGTAGAATCCTGAAGAGCCCTGGCATCACAAGATGGATGCCACCAGTCACAGACACTGGGCTGCCCTCCTGCTGATGACCGAAACTCACAGTGGAGGAGGCCCAACAATAGGTATCCTGTCGCAGGGGGGTGTGACCACCTCCCAGACAGGGTTTAGTGTATTGGGGCTGGGTGGGTGCACTCCTAGAGTGCTTTGAAGTCCTGCACTGGGGGAGCAGGAGGCTCCTCTGTGCATACACCAGTTCAAACCGGCTCAGGGGCTACCTGCCCCTGCTCTGGCGCGAAACTGGACAAAGGGAAGTGGGTGTAGCCACCCACTCCCCTGACCCTCCCATAGGTGGGGTCATAGAGCTAGTCCCTCCCTTCCTTTCAGTATAAGATAGGGAACCCTTAACATTGCAAACTAGATATCCCTGGACGATGCTCTAAAGAAGAATCCCGGACCTTCGACGTTCCACTACCTCTGGAAGACTGAAGAATCTCCCTTGGAGTCGAGGAGTGACTCCCCTGCTTGGCAGGCACCAAAAACTGCAACGGCGGTCGCAAACTACGCCGCTCCCGCCGGAACCCGAAGTCCCTGCAGCCCAGGAAGAGGATTTCCTGACTTCTCCAAGGCCATCGTGAGTCCCCAGCGAAGCTGAGGCAAGTGGACCCCACGAGTGACGAGGAACCGCAGTCCCTGGGTACCGTGCACTATTTTCGAGTGCAACCCCTTCACGACGTTCTACGAACCTGTGCTTTGGACCACGTGTGGTCCCAGCCTCCAGCAGAGATCCCTCCCAAGATCAGAGGCCTACTCCGACCCGAGTGACCGTGGGCCCCTGTTGAAGGAATCCTCCCGAGGCGTCTTCGCGATCCCTTGCCAGCCGGCTTGTGGGTCCCCTGAAGACTTTTCTGCAAATCCAAAGGGCTCCCCTCGTTGCTCCAGGCCTGCCCTGACTTACCCTCGCTGGGTGAGTCCCCCAGACCTTGCTGGTCTGCACCATTGACTTTTTGTTCTTTCCACGAGACTTGCTGCTACCAAGGCTTGTTGGCTCCAATCGGGTCGCCGACTCCGCAGTCAGCTGCAGACTTCGTGGGACACGCTGAATCCAGCTCCTGGTCGTCCTCGACGCCTCCTGGACCTCGTGGCCGAAGAGTCAAGACACCCGTGAACGACCTGAATCTGTTGACGACGGTGGGCATTCATCTTCCTTGCCCCGGGTCACTGCCAAGTGACTTTGAACACTGTCCCCTCTGCTTTCAGGTCTTCCTCCTTCCGAATCCAGGCTTGGATTCCACCGGACACTTCTTCTGGCTTCACAAGCAGCAAGTCTTCAGTGGCTCCCATTGAAAACGACGCCGCGACCCGACACCAAAGGACACCTATGCACCCGGCTTCCCTGGGTGAGGTAACTCCAGCACTATGGTGCTCCTGTGGGTGTTGGCCCTAGAACTACTTACCCTGTAAGTGACTTGCTTGTAGCTACTCCCGAAGTACCCTTAAACTCTTAATTTCTAACCGCGACTTGCCCCATTGAAGTCTACGGCGATCCGCGCCTGTGTACACACACTGCACGCGTCCCCCGTGGGTCCTTTACTTACCTGCCTTGGGTGGTTTCGTGAGGCCCCAGCACTTTTGAAGGCCCTGGGCCTTGTCCCTTTGCAAGTCGTTGTTCTTAAGTCTCTTTTTTAGTATATGGTCTGGTACGCCCCTAGGGCCCCAGCCATATGTGTGCTCAATTTGTTGTGAAACGATGATTTGTGCATATGTTCCTGACTTCTAATCTCACAAGATTAGTAGAGAGTTGTTTAGTAATAAATACATATATATTTGATATATATACCTGTGTAGTGTCTTTTCATTTGGTGATTCAAGAGATTGTGTGGTAAAACAAGCTGCTTTACATTCCTCCAAGACTTAGCCTGAAGGCTGCTCTCCACAGCTACCACTAGGATAGCTTTCTGTAAAGGTTGTCTTAAACCTACCTACCATAAGAGTCGAATTGTACTGGTGCAAGGTGTCCACTTTAACTAGTAGACAGCATATACCAGGCCAACTTCTCACATTGGTGGCAGCGTGTGGGATTCCAGCTTGCTATTGTTTTACCAGAAAATCTCTATTTGAATTACTAACTGAAAACCACTATAGGTACTCAAGGTACATATAAAGTCAAGCTTAGTATCAATAAGTTCTACTGAATTTAGAGCTGTGTGCCAAGGGATAGCACACCCTTTCTACAGCTCAAGCTAGTATCAGTAGGCCACAAACTAGTGTAGGTAGTACAACACTGCACAACACTAGAATGTCCTTAAGGGTTGGACCCAGTGGATCCACTCAGCCTCAGTATAAGGACATGACTTTCTTTGACTTGAAAGCCATGTGTGCTGAAAGGCACCTGAAGATAGGACAGAGTCCCTCTACACTACACCTGATAGATCTGCTGACAGCAGATGATCTTAGATTAGCTCTGGAGCTAATGGGTCTGAATCAGTGAGTGGGTCAATTACAGTGTCTGGGTCAGATGATGAACATCAGGGTGACCAAGACTCTGTGGTTGTAGGGCCAGATCCCAAGGGGTCTGAACAGGACAGAGGAATTCTCCCTAAGAGAACTGACAAAGTGGAGGAGAGGCCTAGGTCCCTTTCTAGGGAATCTGACCACTCCTATCACTCTGGCAGAGAATATGTCTACCAGAGGAACTCCTACTTCCCAAGAAGAGAGACCTCCTCTGACAGAATGTACAAACTGCTGCAGTATGAGGAAGCAAGATTTGCCCTCAAAACCAAGCAGTTGGCATTAGATAGAGAAGCCCTTGAGATCCAGAGAGCTTCTAGAAGAGAGGGGTTAGAACCCCCTGGTGGCAGCAACAGTGTCCCTAGAGGCAGAGAAAATATTCCAGACCATAGGAACCTGAGCAAGGTTGTTCCTCCCTACCAGAGTGGGGATGATATCCATAAGTGGATAACTGCTATGGAAAGGGCCTGTAGAGTACAACAGGTCCCCCAAAAGCAGTGGGCAGCAATCTTGTGGCTCTCCTTTTCAGATAAAGGTAGAGACAAGCTCCTCACTGTTAGAGAAGAGGATGCTGATGATTATGAAGTCCTGAAGAGTGCACTGATAGATGGGTTTGGCTTAACCACTGAGCAGTACAGGTTGAAGTTCAGAGACACCCAGAAGGCACAGACTCAGGACTGGACTGACTTTGTAGATTGTGCAACCAAGGCTCTTCAGGGTTGGCTGGTTGGCAGTAGGGTTACTGATTTCAAGGGATTGTATAATCTAATGATGAGAGAACAGATCCTTAATAATTGCCAGAACCAGTTGTTGCATCAATACCTGGTGGACTCAGATCTGACCTCTCCCCAAGAATTGGGGAAGAAGGCAGACAAGTGGGTCAGAACCAGGGTGAGGCAGAAAACCCAGAACCAAGGGGGTGACGCAAAGAAGCAGGATTCTAAGGGCTCTGAGAAAAGTGGGGATAAGTCAACAGACCAGAAGTCTTCACAAGGGCCCCAAAAATCTGCATCTGGTGGGGAGTCACAATCCAACAAGGGAAAAGGCCAAAAGAAGCCCTGGTGCAAATTCTGTAAACAGAAAGGGCACTGGACTTCTGCCTGTAACAAGTCCAAAGACCAAACCACCTCCACTCCTGCCCCTAAGGCAACTGTTCCCCCTAGTTCAGCTACTGGTGGAGGTGGTACTCAGAATAAGGGTGTGGTAGGGTTGACCCTGGGTTCTGAAGTGGACTCTGGCCTAGTCAGAGTACCCACTCAGGCAATGCTGATTTGTGATGGAGACATTGACATGTCCTTCCTGGTGAGCCCCAGTAATCTGGGCAAATACAAACAGCAGCCTGTAATAAATGGCAAACAGGCTTTGGCATTTAGGGACACAGGTGCTAGTGTCACCATGGTGGCAGAGGATCTTGTGGACCCTGGACAGATCATCCTGGGCGAAATGTACCAGGTGACCAATGCAAGCAATTTCAGGACCAACCATAGTCTGGCAGTTGTGAATTTCTCCTGGGGAGGGGTAACTGGCCTCAAGAAGGTTGTAGTCCGTGCAGACCTCCCTGTAGAATGTCTATTGGGCAATGATCTAGAAACTTCAGCCTGGTCTGAAGTAGAGTTATGGACTCATGCTGAGATGTTGGGCATCCCTGCAGAGGTATTTGCTGTGACCAGGTCACAGGCCAAAATGCATGACACTGAACCAGCTCTGGATCCTGAAACCATGGACCAGATGCTTCCCAAGAAGAGGAGCAGTAGGGGTAAGGCAGGGTCTTCCCCTCCGTCTCAGATCACTGATTCCCCTCTTGAGGGAGGAGGAGCAGATCCTGAAGAAGGAACTGCCCCAGAGGGACTTGAGCCTGACCAGGTTGAGTTCTTGGGGGCAGGGGGCCCTTCTAGGGAAGATCTGAGTAAGGAGCAACAGTGCTGCCCCTCTCTTGAACCCCTCAGACAGCAGGCTGCTGCTGAGGCTGCTGGGAGTGCTAGTGGGTCCCATAAAGTTTATTGGGATGAGGGACTCCTATATACTGAGGGTAGAGATCCAACCCCTGGAGCCACCAGGAGGTTGGTAATACCTCAGAAGTTTAGGGGTCCTCTTGACCCTAGCACATGATATCCCTTTGGCAGGTCACTTGGGCCAAAACAAGACCTGGGACAGGCTTGTTCCACATTTTCATTGGCCACATATGTCAGAAGACACAAAGGAGTTTTGTCGCTCCTGTGTCACATGCCAAGCCAGTGGCAAGGCAGGTGGCACAACAAAGGCCCCCTGATACCACTACCTGTGGTTGGGGTACCCTTTGAAAGGGTAGGGATTGACATTGTTGGTCCCCTTGACCCTCAAACTGCATCTGGGCACAGATTTATCCTGGTGGTAGTGGATCATGCCACCAGGTACCCAGAGGCAATTCCCCGAGGACCACCACAGCCCCTGTGGTGGCAAGAGCCCTCATTGGAGTTTTCTCCAGAGTGGGTTTCCCAAAGGAGGTCATCTCTGACAGAGGTACCAACTTCATGTCCGGATATTTGAAAGTTATGTGGAAGGAGTGTGGTGAACTTATAAGTTCACCACCCCCTATCACCCACAATGCAATGGGTTGGTTGAACGCTTCAACAAAACCCTTAAGGGAATGATTAAAGGACTCCCAGAGAAGCTTAGGCGGAAATGGGACCTTCTTCTTCCCTGCCTGTTGTTTGCATACAGAGAGGTTCCAAAGAAGGGGTTGGTTACAGCCCATTTGAGCTTCTGTTTGGGCATCCTGTAAGAGGACCATTATGTTTGGTAAAAGAGGGCTGGGAGTTACCTCTCAAACCCCCAAACAGGATGTGATGGACTATGTACTTGGTCTCCGCTCCAGGATGGCCGAATACATGAAGAAGGCAACCAAAAACCTGGAGGCCAGCCAAGAATTACAAAAAGCTTGGCATGACCAAAGGCTGTGCTGACTGTGTACCAGCCAGGACAGAAAGTGTGGGTGTTGGAGCCTGTGGCCCCAGCAGCCCTCCAAGACAAATGGAGTGGCCCCCATACAATAGTTGAGCAAAAGGGAGAAGTCACCTATCTGGTGAATCTTGGAACTCCCAGGAGCCCCCTGAGGGTGCTCCATGTCAACAGATTGAAACCATATGTTGACAGGGCTGACATGGGCTTGCTCATGGCAACTGATGAGGAACAGGAGGAGGAGAGTGACCCTCTCCCTGACCTGCTCTCACAGAACCCTGATGATGGGTCAGTCGATGGTGTTGCTTTGGCAAGCAGCCTCACTGACCATCAGCAAACTGAGTGCAGACAAGTTCTGCAGCAGTACAGACATATGTTTAGCCTGACCCCTAGTCCGACTACCTGGTGCACCCATGAGGTGGACACAGGAGACAGTCTGCCTGTCAAGAGTAAAATCTACAGGCAACCTGACCATGTCAGGGACTGTATCAGGACTGAAGTCCAAAAGATGTTCGAGTTGGGTGTGATTGAGCCTTCAGATAGCCCCTGGGCTAGCCCAGTAGTCCTAGTACCCAAGCCTCATACCCAGGGTGGTAAGAAAGAAATGAGGTTTTGTGTAGACTACAGAGGCCTCAATGCAGTCACCAGGACTGATGCCTATCCCATACCAAGGGCAGATGAGCTGATTGATACTTTGGCCTCAGCCAAGTATCTGAGTACATTTGACCTAACAGCTGGCTACTGGCAGATCAGGTTAGCTGATGGTGCAAAAGCCAAAACAGCATTTTCGACCCCTAGTGGGCACTACCACTTTGTGGTGATGCCCTTTGGATTGAAAAATGCACCTGCCACTTTTCAGAGGTTGGTGAATAAAGTTCTGGCAGGGATGGAAACTTATTGCTCAGCTTATCTAGACGATATTGCTGTCTTTAGTTCCTCCTGGCAGGATCACCTGGTCCACCTCAGAAATGTTTTGGAGGCTCTGCAGAAAGCAGGCCTCACTATCAAGGCCACTAAGTGCCAGATAGGGCAGAGTCAGGTTGTGTACCTGGGCCACCTTGTGGGTGGGGGCCAGGTTCAGCCTTTACAGAGCAAAATCCAAACCATAATGGAATGGGTTGCTCCAACCACCCAGACACAGGTGAGAGCCTTCTTAGGCCTGCCTGGGTACTATAGGAGGTTTGTGAAGGGATATGGATCTATAGTGACCCCCTTGAATGATCTGACCTCAAAGAAAATGCCAAAAAAGGTTCAGTGGACAGCTAGCTGTCAGAAGGCATTTGAAGACCTAAAGCAGGCCATGTGCACTGCCCCCATCTTACAGAGTCCAGACTACACCAAAAAGTTCATTGTCCAAACAGATGCTTCTGAGCTGGGTGTGGGAGCTGTACTGTCTCTACTGAATGATGAAGGTCAAGACCAGCCAGTAGCTTTTATTAGCAGGAGGCTGACCCCTAGAGAGAAACGTTGGTCAGCTATAGAGAGGGAGGCCTTTGCTGTGGTGTGGGCCCTGAAGAAGCTGAGGCCATACTTGTTTGGCATTCACTTCATAGTTCAGACTGACCACAAGCCCCTCCTATGGCTTAAACAGATGAAAGGTGAAAACCCAAAACTTTTAAGGTGGTCCATTTCCCTACAGGGGATGGACTATACCGTGGAACATAGACCTGGGAACCAACATGCCCATGCAGATGGACTCTCAAGGTATTTCCACTTAGAACACGAAGACTCAACTGGTCAAGGTTAGTTTAGTGTCCCTGCGTTTGGGGGGGGTTGTGTAGGAGAGTAGGATCTGCCTCTTATGTTGCCCCCACTTTTTTCCTGATGTTTACACTGGTTTCTGGCTATAGTCTGGCTGGGACCCTGCCAATCAGGGCCCCAGCCTCTCTGTTCTCTCTAAACGACTTGGAGTGCACTCTAGGTGCACTAGTGATTGGATACTGTGGTACCTTATGAGTCCCTAGTATATGGTACCTTAGGTACCAAGGGCATAGGTACTTCACAGGCCTACCAGGGGCTGAAGCATGTATTATGCCACCCCTGGGAAGACTAAATCTGACACCACAGGCCTGCTACTGCAGCCTGGGTGAGGAGGTGCTAGCACTCCTCACTGAGATATAGGTTCCCTATATCTCTCCTGCACACACATTTAAACCTATCAGTCACCCCTAAGGCAGGCCCTATCAATCCTGAGGGCAGGGTGCTTAGTTTCTATGTGAGAGGGTGCCTCTGCCCGAGCAGGGCCCCTCTGCAGCTCTCAGAGTCCATTCTCTGGGACTGTTTGTGAATGCGGTCAAACCATATACCCTTAAGTGCATTATAACCTCGCGGTTAATGCTAACTTTGGAATGGCTGCATCAAAACATGTCGTGTTTGGTGTCAAACACTTTGGAATCATACCCCCACACCAGTATCTGGTGTGGGAGTATGATCCCACCCTTCTAGAGGGATAGACATGTACCTACTGTGGAAACGCGGTAGAATCCTGAAGAGCCCTGGCATCACAAGATGGATGCCACCAGTCACAGACACTGGGCTGCCCTCCTGCTGATGACCGAAACTCACAGTGGAGGAGGCCCAACAATAGGTATCCTGTTGCAGGGGGGTGTGACCACCTCCCAGACAGGGTTTAGTGTATTGGGGCTGGGTGGGTGCACTCCTAGAGTGCTTTGAAGTCCTGCACTGGGGGAGCAGGAGGCTCCTCTGTGCATACACCAGTTCAAACCGGCTCAGGGGCTACCTGCCCCTGCTCTGGCGCGAAACTGGACAAAGGTGGGGTCATAGAGCTAGTCCCTCCCTTCCTTTCAGTATAAGATAGGGAACCCTTAACATTGCAAACTAGATATCCCTGGACGACGCTCTAAAGAAGAATCCCAGACCTTTGACGTTCCACTACCTCTGGAAGACTGAAGAATCTCCCTTGGAGTCAAGGAGTGACTCCCCTGCTTGGCAGGCACCAAAAACTGCAACGACGGTCGCAAACTACGCCGCTCCCCGCCGGAGCCCGAAGTCCCTGCAGCCCAGGAAGAGGATTTCCTGACTTCTCCAAGGCCATCGTGAGTCCCCAGCGAAGCTGAGGCAAGTGGACCACACGAGTGACGAGGAACCGTCCCTGGGTACCGTGCACTATTTTCGAGTGCAACCCCTTCACGACGTTCTACGAACCTGTGCTTTGGACCACGTGTGGTCCCAGCCTCCAGCAGAGATCCCTCCCAAGATCAGAGGCCTACCCCGACCCGAGTGACCGTGGGCCCCTGTTGAAGGAATCCTCCCGAGGCGTCTTCGCGATCCCTTGCCAGCCGGCTTGTGGGTCCCCTGAAGACTTTTCTGCAAATCCAAAGGGCTCCCCTGGTTGCTCCAGGCCTGCCCTGACTTACCCTCACTGGGTGAGTCCCCCCAGACCTTGCTGGTCTGCACCATTGACTTTTTGTTCTTTCCACGAGACTTGCTGCTACCACGGCTTGTTGGCTCCAATCGGGTCGCCGACACCGCAGTCAGCTGCAGACTTCGTGGGACACGCTGAATCCAGCTCCTGGTCGTCCTCGACGCCTCCTGGACCTCGTGGCCGAAGAGTCAAGACACCCGTGAGCGACCTGAATCTGTCGACGACGGTGGGCATTCATCTTCCTTGCCCCGGGTCACTGCCAAGTGACTTTGAACACTGTCCCCTCTGCTTTCAGGTCTTCCTCCTTCCGAATCCAGGCTTGGATTCCACCGGACACTTCTTCTGGCTTCACAAGCAGCAAGTCTTCCATTGAAAACGACGCCGCGACCCGACACCAAAGGACACCTATGCACCCGGCTTCCCTGGGTGAGGTAACTCCAGTACTACGGTGCTCCTGTGGGTGTTGGCCCTAGAACTACTTACCCTGTAAGTGACTTGCTTGTAGCTACTCCCGAAGTACCCTTAAACTCTTAATTTCTAACCGCGACTTGCCCCATTGAAGTCTACGGCGATCCGCGCCTGTGTACACACACTGCACGCGTCCCCCGTGGGTCCTTTACTTACCTGCCTTGGGTGATTTTGTAGGCCCCAGCACTTCTGAAGGCCCTGGGCCTTGTCCCTTTGCAAGTCGTTGTTCTTAAGTCTCTTTTTTAGTATATGGTCTGGTACGCCCCTAGAGCCCCAGCCATATGTGTGCTCAATTTGTTGTGAAACGATGATTTGTGCATATGTTCCTGACTTCTAATCTCACAAGAGATTAGTAGAGAGTTGTTTAGTAATAAATACATATATATTTGATATATATACCTGTGTGGTGTCTTTTCATTTGGTGATTCAAGAGATTGTGTGGTAAAACAAGCTGCTTTACATTCCTCCAAGACTTAGCCTGAAGGCTGCTCTCCACAGCTACCACTAGGATAGCTTTCTGTAAAGGTTGTCTTAAACCTACCTACCATAAGAGTCGAATTGTACTGGTGCAAGTTGTCCACTTTAACTAGTGGTCAGCATATACCAGGCCAATTTCTCACAGTACCCATTTCATTAACGCCAAACATACAGCTGAAGACATCCATTGGGTCATCATAGAGACCTTAACCACAAGGAACAACAATGCAGAACGTATTCTTTTTGAAAAAGAACAACGGTGGGTACACCGCCTCAAGACATACGAGGTTGGGTTGAACGATAATATACCCTGGCACGTCTTTGCTCAGTAAGAACTGTAAGTCACACCCAGCCCAATGAAACACACAGCAGAGAAACAAAAACATGCAACCCCCCATACTAAGTCTAATATTGTCCTGCGCCACTCTGACTGCAGTTAACACCTTTAAAATACAAATGTGGACAAGATACTCTAATAGTATTGAACATAACACTAGCACTACAACCAACATTGGCACGTGCACAACATCCACTATCTCAGGATATTAAGGACATCACAACAAGATCGAGATAAATTACTGTAGGCGACACAACAACAATTGCAGACCAGCAACACACCATGGCCAAAGACAGAACATCCATTACCTTGACCCTACAACTCGTAAACACAAGACTAGGATTATTACAATGGACCGAACTTATTATAAAGACACGAGTACGAAAACCTTACTTTATATTTTTTCACATCGGTCTAATGATTGTTACACACTTCTATTAATATTAATATCATTATTGTTTAGGAGAATTTTCTCCATTTGTCTCCAGATGTAGAGATAGTCTCTCTACTATGCTCATATATAAATTAGGTTACTTATAGCCTTCACTACCGGCCCGCCCCACCGGAGCACGGTAGACTGAGACAGCACAAGCAACCACGTAGACTTCTCAATGGTATGTCAACCTCCCTCAATGCCACACGCGCGTTATGGCGCGCCCTCCCTTGAAGTATTAACATATTGTTTCTCTTTCCTATTCTACTTTTACAGTAGAAGTGCGATCACTCCGCACGTACTCCGAGGGAGCCCACAAAATCTCCAATGAGGTATTTACTCAACACGTGCCATGTGTCGAACAAGCTCCGTCTCTAGCCACAATTGGTCTGCTTTATTAGTGAAAACTAACACTTTTCCGACCAGCGCGTTCGTTTACTTATAAGCTCATAACTACCGTAGTCGGTCACAATTCCTTAAGAAGCCGCAAGTGTTTCCTTTCGAGAAAGGTGTCCCTATACATGCACGCTAGGTGAACGCGCTCTGACTTGGGGAAAACTATTTAAACATTTCAAAAGCTACGCTGCCCCGGAGATATTTTCCGCTCAGCTGCTAGACAAAAGATCGTTCACTTTACACTAACACGTGCCATGCCAGCAGCTAGTACTGTTTTAGCACAAGCGACATTTGTACAGCAATTTCTTCGATATACATGGGGCATTTAGGAACACAATTGACACACAAGATAACACGTGTCTTTTTTAGTAAATCTTAATCACATGAGCTCATCTATAAATCACGGCTCAATAGATTATTTGATCTTTAAACTGCATGACGCCGCTGTATCCGAATCAGAACACCATGTTTATTGGATAGAGTCTCAGATTAACGAACTGTTAATGTTTCTTCATGAACTGTACTTGATGTTCTCAGCCATTTTAACCCTTTTTTAAAAACAACTTTATAACCATCAATGATGACATTGCAATATGTAATCCTTATTTTCTCTTCACGCTCCTTAGGAGCCTAGCCGTGTCAGACTGTAAGGTTAGCATCACCAATGACAGCGCACAGTCACAAAAGACTAGCAAAAACAAAATTATGCATTTCCTGTCATTATGGTCTTTTTCTTCTCTGTTCCTTTCCTCCTTAGTTATAGGTATAATTGATCCATAACCATCCAGCGTACTATTTGACGCATTAAGAAGAAGGGTAAGTGCACAGCTTCCCCTCGCACGTCACACAAATGTGACTTGCAATCCTGGTCCTGAAGAAAGCCCCCCGACCCTATCTGGCACCTAAGGGGCTGAAACATGTCGACCACACGACCACTCACATTTTTGAAACAGGTGCTATAGAACAGTAGCTCCTCTATCTTCTGCACCGCACTGTGTTTTAAACCTTGCCCCATCCCTGACAGAATAAAACCGCATCAGAGGAATGGAGGCAATTTTAAGCTCACTTCAGTCTCACCATCACCATTTCTGATCACTACTGTGAATAACCAGTTGGTCTCCCTCCTGGTGGAGGAAAGCATGACTAAGACCCAATGATTATGCTGTTCACGTAACAGATAAAGGCGGACAACCAAGATATACCACCAATACGACGACCACGTGAATGAGGGTTTTTTAGACGGCAAGTACCCCAGACCCTGGTGTGAACAGGACAAGTGATCCATTCCTCTCTGATTATTCGCTAAGAATTGAAACCGTCGGCAGACGGCCAAGAAGGGACGATGTATAAGTATGTATTTTAATTCTTTTTAAAAAGTCCTACAGTACGAATCTGTCCATGACACCTTCAGAATCGAATTCCAGACTTTGAGACTGCTCACTGAAAAGGCTTGTTTTGAAGCTCCTGTTTTTTTTCTGAAGAGAGAGATTTCAAGACGGAGGATTTTAGAGATGGTCAATTTTCTGACTATTCCAGTCCCAGACTTGTGAACGCTGTTGCCTAAAAAACAAATATTGGGTGATGATATTACACATAGGTCTTGTTGGCACCTATGAGTGCACACACACCTGTCGCCATGACCTTGAAGTGACTTGCTGCACCTCTCAGTCACTGCAGAACATACTCTCCTAAAGTTTGAGAGGATTCCCTTGTGATAGCAGGTTTAGGAAAATGTGAAGGTGGTATTTGCATTGGTGCAGCCCTAAAAGTGCTGCAGAAGGCCAAAAAAACTAGAAAACAAGCGCTGTCGTGCCACAGATCCTATTTCTTCGAATCTGGCCCAGAAACGCCCTTATGTTCCAGTATGAAGAACTTGCCAGACCAGTTTGCTGTTGGAGGTGGCTAGATACTGCCTTAGATCCCCTTCCTTGTACAAGTTGCCTAATATTTTCTTGGCGACACTCACCTGGGTTTTCATTTAGTTTGTCCGTAAATGAACAGTAACCTCACCAGGCTAATTAGGAGCAACACTTTAATACTGCTCTGTGCACAGGAACACCGTTCAAGTCGATACCTGTACAAGCTTTTGCACAAACACATATGAAAACTAGATGTACGTGGGATTGCTTATACTTGTTTCAGAAATGTGTGGTTTCAGAAATGTGTGAATAGAAAGTTGTCTTGCAAACATGCATGTTTACTGGATCTCTCTTCTGGATCTACAAGTCCTGTTAGCTACTCTTTTTCTTTTGGTATCTTTTCTGTTCTCTTTTTCTGGGTTGCATTTGTGTCTTAAGGGATTACAGTGGCCTCGTTCTTAATAAATAAATAAAAAAAGCTATATTTTAGGAGGCATTTCTTTCATTGTCCCTAAACCAATCTGCACAGGTTGGTGTGATGCTAAGGGTGAAGGGACAGTCTCACACAAAGTGCGAAGTTCCTTCAGCTCTGACACTTGCACCTTCCTTCTATATCTAGCTGCAGTGTCTTCTGATGATGCCCTGCTTGTCCCAGGGTCCCTGATCCCTCGTTAGTCTAATTCCTCCTAGGTTCACAACTTTTCTTAAGGCTCAGGGGAGCTGGGACTGATCTGGCGTTTCATTGTCATCTGTTGTGTCTGAGCTGTCTGCAGCCCGATTTGTTACCAGAAACATTGCTCCACAATCTTTTGCTGGTATTCGGCTGTTCTGCTCACCCTCACACTACAAGTCTACCTCCACCAGTTTATTCTCTAGCCCATAATTTTACTTGCTTATGCTACATCCTAGTTCTCAAGCGTTAAGTTTGAGCTTTTCATTTTCTAGCTTTAAAGTTTGTATTTTGTTCTCCCTTTGTGAGTCAGTGTACCTTTTTTTTTTTTTTATACTTTCACACTTTCCCCCCATTATCTGGGGATCCTTGTAGAGATTGGCGAGGCTGATATTTGAATGGTACGGCCTACCCCAGTGTTTAATGGTACAGCCCACCCCGGTGTGAGGTCAGCAGGGTTCTCTGATGTGCAGAGTCAAGTCCACTGTATGGTTTGGAAAACTATTTCATGCGGCCTGTCTGTTTTTCTGCCCTGCTTTGCATCTTGCCCCCGTCCTGCCCGTGGACTCTCTGCAAGCTCAATGTAGGTGGCCCACATTTTATTAAGCAAGGTTGTCCTGAAAGGAACAACACACAAAGTGACTCCCAACTATAGTGTAGATGGGTACTGCCTTCTCGTACCAGGATGTGAGGTGACTGGTGAAAGTAGGTTATTGTTTAGGGTTACAGCCTTTCTACCAGCACCCTTGGTGAGGAGGCTGTCTATTGGCCCTACCCTGTACAGCCCAGTCTGTCACATAATGGGAGTCCTGCCTTAACTTTTGGCACATGGTGTGTATGTATTGTGTGTGTATGTTTCATGTGTGTGTGTGTATGTTTCTTGCGTATGTGTTCAGGGACATGTATATTGGCATCCATTTGGGATGCTTTGTCAGGGTTGCACAGTATGGTGGTTTCCCCCGTAGTCATGGTGTTTTTTTCTTGCTCCATCCTCAGTGAACTTGAGACTCTCTGGCCCGATTCACAAAGAGCCTCCACATTCGTGGCGGAGGCTCCTCAGGCATGGCGGAATCTCCACAATGGGAAACTGCAGTACGGAGATCCCGCAACGAGTGAGGCGGCTCTTTGGCAATCGGGGCCTCTTTGTTCCTTTCTTTTAGTGTCTCCTCCCTTCTATTGTAGCTCTTCAAAGTACCTTAGAAGAATCGTTCTCCATTCCCTACGGAAGAGGGTTTTCGGCTCTTCTCGATCTCCTTCGTGTCTCATGTTCTGCAGGATGCCACTTAGCAACCAGTCCGTCTTCAGTCCGCAAGTAACCTTCACCAGTTCTGTGCAGCCTGACCCACACTCCAAGCAGCTGGAAGACCAGAACAAAGACTTGCATGCATCTCCTCCTGTTTGTAATAAGATTTTAAAATGACAAAAAGTTGCATTTTGATTGGCTCTGGCTTCCTGCCAGTGCCCCCAAATATGTATAATGCAGGCCCTTTGGCTGAAGGATTCTGTACGTTGACTAGACTTTGAGGAGACTGCATACTAGTTCTGAAACTATATTTGCCAGGGCTACAACCTTTGGCATCAGCCATTCTCTTCACTCTGAAGAACTGTTTGTTGCTGTGAACTTACTAGGAAAAGAGAAAGTTGAACTGCCCAACGAGGAGAGGAGTAGCCTCTTTACTTGATGAAAGGTGTGTACTAGGCCCAGTTGACTGAAGTTCTGTAGGTAGGTGACCTAAGGCGAGTTGTTCTAGAGCCAATGGGACCCGTGTAACCCAGGTTCCAATGTTTGCCTGCTGGTTAACATTGCAGTGGGGCACCATGCTGTTTTGTCCTTTGTAGCACCTAGTGTTCAAAGGTCACAGATACATTTGGGGGTCACCTAGGAACTCCAGAAAGTGCTTACATCTTTTTATTTTTTGCTTGTATCATACATTTAACCACTCTACTTTACCAACCTGTAAATATAGTCCCACCCATCTTGGAAATTGCAGCACTGACAAGACATTCAGTTTGTTATGTGTTATTTACTGTGTCGCACTGTGTCTGAGTTTCAACTTAATACCAGATTCCAGAGTAATCATTGACTGCTGGACTTTGCTACTTATGGCGACTCAGCCAAAAGTGAGAAACGTAGTAGTCCATTTGGAGCCCATATTGATTTCCCTGGACGCCAGTGGTGTGCGATATAATGCTCATGGATTACTGCTCGCTAACCACTCACTACCCCAGGATCCCAGAAGAGGCTTCACATTGGCTTTGACAAGTGATGGGATTACTCACGTCTCGACCTTAAGGGACATTGAATACTACTCAAAGCTAACAAAAGTTACTGGAGGAGACCTGTTTAGCGGTCTGATACACAGGTGTGAGAAGAGACCTGTCTTGAGGAAGCTAAAGGTGGTAACCCAAAAGGGAGATTTGTACAGCCTGCCTGGCACAAAGAAAGATGACTTGATTGCTAACATTATGGTTTCCAGGTTACGGATGGGAGTGCTTCAGATTAGGGCTTACAGATAGGCGTGACCCGTCAGCGCCAGGGACTAGTCGCAGTCTAACCCACCAACAAAGAATCTTACACACATTACATTTGAGTTGGCATGTTTAATGCAGAAGTTGAGTCCGATGGGGAAGGCAATGGTAGGTCTGGATTGTCTTGCCTACAGTGAGACCAAATACATTTTCGAGTTATGTGACTGATAGAACGTAGTATGAACATGTGAATAATGCAATATAAATATACATTAGCAAAACTGATTTGTCAAATCCCGCCCAATACTATAAGAATTTAAAAAAAATCCAAGTATTACTCCGGGGTTCTTCTATGAGAGCCAGTTGCACAGAGAAATATTGATGGTTGATTGGCAAGGAGAAATGTGAAGGCCTATAAAGCATTGCATAGAATCTTGTTTTCTGTACGTCTCTTGGAAAAGCATTCAAGCACCTTGTTGACTCTTGGTTTGCAGAAGGAATTGACAATAGATGCTGATAAACGGACAGTCTGAAGTATACAAAAAAGTGATTGATGGAATGCTAGAATTAATCTCAGCAAGTGGTATTTACTCAGGGCTGCATCTGAGTCCATCGTTATTTTGCACACCATGCCACCTCAATTTGGACTCAGCCATATGCAAATCAGTCCTGACCCTACGCCAGTAGGAACAGTCTAGCCCCAACTGCCAGGCCCGTCTTCTCTGTACCGGAACACAAGCAGCCCAAGACATGTTTTGCACTGATTAGGGCTCATCAGTCGGGTATAGTTTGGTTCCAGTGGCACAGGACCCACGTCTGGGCATACCCGTCCCACATAGGGTGTCAAACTGATGTGTACAAATAAGTGATGGATGGAATGCTTGAATTAATCACAGCCACTGGTAATTACTCAGGGCCACATCCCAGTCAATCGTTATTTTGCACACTATGCCTCCTCAGTTTGGACCCAGCGATATGCAAATCAGTTTTGACCCTACTCCAAAAGCAACAGTCCAGTCCAAACTGCAAGGCCAGGTCCTCGCTGAACTGGAACACAAGCAACACTAGACCTGTTCGCCCTGACTTGGATGGCTTGGTTCCAGTGGAACAGTGTGCCCTGGACTCATGTTTGGGCATACCCGTCCCACTTAGGGTGTGCATTATACACTGTAGACAGTGAACAGGGTAGATCAGAAGGTGCAAAGTCAGTGTTGGACCAAGACAGGTGGGGAGACATGTCTCCAACAGCATGTCCAGAATCCTGAAAATAATGGAAAAGACAGTCACAGGGCTTTCAAGCGGAGACTAATAACATGTTCTTCTGTCACAAGGCTAGTTCGAGCAAGGTACAGGATTCTGTTCCAAAGAGGTTGATACTTTGGGTCTGACAAGAATGGTTACACTGAGGTAGATTCCTGCAGTAGAATGGATGGCCTTGGAATACAAGTGGTAAACATGGTAAGTAAGCAGGGGGGTGCTCTCTAATCATTAACAGCCTGAGGGTCCCAACAAGAGGCCTTATGCCATTCACAGTACCCGTCCTTCGCCAGGCCTCCCATTGTTCCATCTGTTCTCTTCTGCTGAATGATGGGGGGCCCAGGGTCCCTGTAACCAGCCTGTTCTCATGGTCTGGGGAATGAGTAGTGCTTCCCTTTGTAGCTCCCTCCCATCAACAGCCATGACGTTATTTATAACAACGTCTCCACCTCTCGACTGACTGCTCCTGCGGGCTTCTTTGTGCTCCCTTCCTTTGCACACTCCGTTCTTCAGGTGTTTAATCTCTTTCCTGATGCTGCCCTCCATGTTCCCTACTTCCTGTCACAGAGCTTTTTTCCCTCTCTTGGACATTCTGTAGTGTAGCTCCTATTTCCCTAATAGGCTCTGCGCATTGGAATAATATATCCTATAGGTTTGACATAGGACTAAGGTCAGTATGTCCCTATCGAGTATATTAAACTTAATTACTTGTGCCAGCTAGCTCAGAGGCCACTAGAAACTCCTTGACAACAAGAAGGGAGTAGTTTCTGGCAGCTGCAAAACATGACCACTGTGTTTCCCTTTAGAATCAGAACGTGTCCCAGAGTCGTGGAAACAATAGATAACTATTTCACTCAGCTCAATCGTGCATGCTTAGTTTTCCTCAAAGTTACACAGAAAGAACAGACGGGCGTTTCAATAAAAGATTTATTGAACAGTCTTGTTTCTGGTGTAAGTAAAATGTGCTGTTACGATCACAAGACAGTATGCGAGATAAATAATGTACAGTGTAAGCAGTAGAAATAAATAATACTGCGATAGCATTATCTTTTAGTACATATGCCTTTACATAAGTAACACAGACTAAAAATGCGAGTACTCATACGATGCGTTTCTAATCTAGTTCTACCCCAATGTACCTAACCTAAGTGTAGGGAGAGGTATGAAGTAGGTGAAGTATTCCTTACTATGGTATACTAAGAGTATGTTAGGTCTAGTATGCCTAGTATGCCAAGAGTCCCTCTAGGTTCTTGTCAGCTCCATACCTGAAGAATGAGAGAGGTAGGAATCTCTTTGCCAGACTCGAACTCCAACACCCCGCAAGGGAAGTCAGATTACTGGAAGCTGGACTCTCTGCGTGCAGGGATGACAGCGTCTTCTCAGTGCGTCAGGCCGGGAAACGGGCTCCTCTGAAGTCGAGGTCTCCTCTGATTTACAGGGGCTAGGGAAGGTATATTTATACCTTAGAAGTACCTCACAATGTTAGCATTGACGTGAATTGGACAGCGAAAGACGTCATGAATGAACCCCTAAGGAATAATGGTTCATGCATAATATATGAGTCCTTTAAGAAATCAATAGTCCTGGACTAGGGAAACTCCCACAGCCTAAGGGTCTGTTCTTCATGAACTCGTTGTGACGTTAGGGTGGACGGATGTCAGAGACCATGCCTGTATTTGGAGTGCACGGTTTAATGCCTAAATAAGGGCTGGGATTGTATGCCTATATAAGGGCAGGGCGAATTGTGCCTATATAAGGACATGATACTGGAAAGCCCGTTTATGGACACCCTAAGAGGAATACAACACCCACTCCACTTTCGTGTGTACGATAATACTAAAATGCTAAACATTTAAAATGCTAAACATTGAAATGGAGTTCCGCATATTTCTAAAATATTTCATAAAACCATTTAAAAAAGGGCATTTAAAAAACCTATTAGAATGCAAAAGGTACTGTACATTAGAAGCATTGCTTTTCATTTCAGGCATAAAGTTCGAAAATAAATGCAATTGGAATGAAAGAAGCAGTAATATTTACATGTGACAGAAAATGATCGATAAGTTTCTCAAAAATCAAAGTCATTTCATGTCATGAAAATTAATGAACTGTTTGAGACACACAAGATGACTAAGTGTCCATGGAAGTACCGCAAAGTCTGTACTATAAGGCTAGTTCTACTTTAAGCAGATTGAAGTGCCATTTTCGTTCGTAAAAAATGGGGAAAAAGTTCAATTTTGGTAGAGTTCCAAGTTTTGTTTTCTTTTTTTTTTAAATGAAGGCCAAATTGTCACTGCATCTCTGGAACACTGTATGCTGAATCGGAGTCAGTTCACGGGTCTGGTGTAAACATGAGATCATCTATTTCTATAGACAAAACATCATCCACTGTAGTCGGCGTCAGTTGGAACACCTCGTGTAGTAGATCAATTGCACAGAGATGAGAAGTATTGCTTCCAGCATATGTTGCCTCAGCAATGTTCGCGTCCGTTGTTACCTGTTTGCCTGTAGATCTTTCTCGTACCTCAGCAGCAGCCGGAAGCGTCTGTGAGATCTCAATGAATGCTGACATCAGGATAGGAAGCCTCTGGGGACAACACAGAGCATGGGCCATTATCGGGACCAGCAGAGTATCGACATCCGTTGGCGTTGCTGATGGAAATGTTAGACAGGTGTCCAACACGCATTCTTCACCGCATAGCAGGCATCGTAGAACAGGTAAGATGCAATCTTCCCAGATTGGTCTGAATGACAGGAACCACGTGGTATTAAGGTCCCGTAGACGAGTCATGCCCAATAGCTGTACTATTCGCTCACGACACTTTCGCTCAAGGAGGGCTTTCTCCATTTCGCTCGGAGTGATGTCTGCGAATACGCTGGCCATAGCGCAATAGCAGGAAGAGAAATAGAATTCCGGCAACAAGTGCTAGAATTAATGGTATGCCACCAAACACCGAATGTGCAAAGTTCGGGATGATTCCGAGTATTGCCTGGAAAGGTGCTAACAGACCGGAGCAGATGCTCTTAAATATATGTACAATTCCTGTTGTATCAGACATGTTGAAGATACGTGATATCATTTCTACGAAATGTATAGGGCAGTTTGTACGTATTAAAGTCTGTATCTCAGCCGAAGTCCTTGCTATTTGTAGATCATAGGTTTCTTTGGCCGAGGTCAAAGGCACTGTTTGCTGTAAAAGCATGGCTTTCATTCTGCTCAAAGTATCAAATCTTATAAAAGAGACGTTCAGCGAAGGCCATAGAGGCGACTCCCTGACTGTGTCTATTGGGGCAAACAATACTTGCATACAGCAAGTGACCCTGGAGTTGACCGTTACTAGATATGGGATGCCTGGCAGCATGCCACAGCAACTCTGATCATTCAACATGAGGTAACTCCCATTAGAAAGTTGTCCAAACGCTGGATTAATCACAGCAGCTGGTGTACCCTGCAGATGGCAAGACAAATTTGCCACAGAACCATTACAAGCCCCGTGCAAGGAAATGTCCTGACATATAAGTGAACCGCTCAGTGCACGTTTACAGTGTGTACCGCTCAAAAACACTTCACGATCCGCACTCCAACATCTATATGTATACGGTAAATCCCAAGATGTCTTAATGTATTCCTTACCCAACCTTTCATATTTGCCTGCTTGCATTTGTCTGAGGCAATACTGAAACTGAAAAGTAGTCACAGGTAGTGTTATTTTGCCATGAATAAGCCATTCTGTAGCTGGTTTTTCTGCCACTGTGAATGGTAACTTTTCCAGTTTTTCAATGCTCAGCACTGTATACTTTGCTCCTCTTTGTGCCATTTCGATCTGTTTATCAGTTAGATTGTATTCTGCAAACAGTGTTGACGTGTTGATAAAACGCCAAGGCACATAGCCCGCTCGCAAAGATTGCAGCGTCCAGCTTAATAACACAATAGAACGTAATTGAGACTGGCCTTGTTGTAACATCGCCAAATCTTGTTCTAGTATGTCGATAGCAGAGGATACAATGCCATCCAATGAATATATTCTGGAGGACAAAGTTGTTAACCCATTGTCGACCATAGAGAGTGTTTTCTCTAAATTAATACGATCAAGTTCACGTATTCGTTCTGCAGCCTCCATCTGTGATACTTTCCATGCTTCATTATAGGCAGCATAAATGCTGGCATATATGAAACGTTTTTGACGCGGTTTTCTTGGTCCAAGCAAGAATTCCCTAAGGTCTGCGTCCTCTCCAAGTAAGGTTAAGTGTTGTTTCACATCCTGTAGTGTAGACTTATGCAGCCAATCGAGGCATTATTTTCCTACACTGTATGTTGTTACTACCCCCGGATGTTGTCTTTGGACGTATCTTGGGTCTGGCCTATTAATAGTAAAGCCCTGAGTTTTATTCAGGAATCTTTCCTGACAGTTATTCGTGTCTGTGGGCCAGATCAACCATTTTTTCCAATCAGGATTAGATCTGTTGAGTTGTAGTATATTGTCAACTGTCACCACTGCCTGTGTATTATTATCACTTGCAGGTGTTGGTACAGAAGGTTTGTTCATTTCTTTAATCTTGGCTAGTCCAAGACAAGATGTTTGTTGGACAGTTTCATTCAAAAACATTATTTGTTCAGGGATGATGCAGGCTCTAAATAAAGCTTCTATCCCCTGTACTTGCCAATTTTTAGTACCCCAGACAGTTTTTGTGTCTATTGTGTCTTTCCAAAAGTCGAAACCCTGTCTAGACAGTTTGGCATTAAAAAATGCAGAATAAATCTGTTTTGTATCTGTTAACATAATTTTCAGTCCTGTCTTGTTTACATTTTTATAGTAAAACATTTCTGGATCAGATGTGTTGTAACCTGAAAAATATGGAAACTTGTTAGCAAATGTTTTTGAACTACCGTATGGTGGTGTAGGACAATGCTCCCATTGGTTAAACATAAACATATTTCTTGGATATGCAGATTTATGCAAATAATGATGACCATAGTGGTTATAACAATACAGTTGTTCATAGTCTGATGAACCCTCTAAATATTCATTTTTAGAAAATGCAGCAGATTTTTCTAGGTCAAACATAATGTCACTTACAGTCTCAAAGTCCCAATCATCCGAATAGGTACTGGACGTAATTAGATCACTTAGTGAGATTTTAAACAAATGTGGAATGTTCAATTCTTCCGTCGGGCCGAAGATATCAAAATCTGTTTTGTCCCACACTATACCATCCTGTATAGGAACAGCTGTGATGTTCACTGATGACAAGTCTCTTACTTCACGATGAGAAGATTTATGAGGTTTCAAAAGTACGTTCACGTCCTTTCCGTCAGTGTTCACATGGATATATCTGCCATTTATAAGCATGCTTATAGTTGTTACCAAAGCTAGCCAGAGCAGGAAAACAAAAAGTCCAGATGTAATCCAGAGTTCAATCCATGGAGAAACCAAATAAGTCTTTTTCAGAAATTGAAGAAAGTCTTGTACTTGCTGCTTGAATTTGAATGTTGCTGGCGTCGTTTCAGGTTCACTCGGATCTTCTGAGAACGTATCAAAGTTAATGAAATAGCCAGAAGCAGTTCTGTCAATTGTTGGAATTGCATCAGGATTTGTAGAAATCACTGGAACCAGTTCATCACTTGCCACGTTGGTGTAGACAGGTGTATTTGGACAAACTGTTAGTTGGTGTTCAAGAGGGATGAGTTCCATTGCATTGTTGCTTAGTCCTCAATCTGTTACAGCTGAATTCTCGATAGTTATCAGTCTTTCAGTCTGAACCTCTTGGATAGTAGCGAGAGGAGTGTGTCTGCTACTAGGTCGGAGTCCACGAGGCCTACTATTTAGTATTGGCCACATACTGTGGTTTGATGAGGTCGATGGACACAAATCTTTTCTCCTTTCTTCCAGCAAGGGGCGGCAGAAGTACTGTTCTTGTTCCTTGAACTGCTAGGACAGGTACTGGTTGTCTGTAAGAAGGGCCAAATTCCTTCTTGTCCGCAATCTTTTCTCTGACTAGATCCCCAATTTGTGGAATCCAGACAGGCCTTGCTGGGACAGCCGGTTGATCCCCAGTGGTGGTTGACTGTAGGAATACGTTGCTTTGTTTCGTTCTTAACTTGTTTAAGTCCTGTAAAACAGCCAAACGATCTTTGATATCAAAGGGTTTATTTTCCACCACTGTGCCTATGTGTTCAAGGTCTGGTACCCACATTCTTGTCCCAAATAGGACCTCATATGGAGTGACCCCCCCTAGAGAACTTCTTGGCAGATTGTTCAATGCACATTGGACCCCATTAAGGTGTTTGACCCACCCATCACCCGAACCTAATACCCTAGCTGTTATAGACTGCTTTATGTCTCGGTTTTTCCTTTCCACAACAGAATTTCCCTCAGGATGGAATGGAGAGGAGTACCGCAATGCAACGCCCAGACTGGCCATGGCTTCTTTGTAAGCCCGAGAGCTAAACGCAGGACCCTGGTCAGAATGTAGCGTGCCTATTGCGTATGTGCCGATAAAGACTCGCAAATCTTTTATAACAGTTCGAGCGTCAGCTGAGCGCTGTGGCCATATCCATAGGAACCTAGAGCATGAATCCACTGCAACCATGATATATTTATAGTTACCGTCCCTTTGCAAGGGACCGCAGTGGTCCAGGTAAACACAAGCTAATGGTTTGTCTGAAATTAACAGGGGTGTCTGCGCAGGACGTTTCACTGTTGAGACTTTCATCTGTTGGCAAATATCACATTCTAAAACATAGTTTTTAGTTTGTTTCCGAATGCCAGGCCACCAATATCTTTGCTTGAGTAAAGATACTGTCGCTGAAACACCTGCATGGGCAGAAGCTATCCCTTCGTGTGCTGCTAGGATTCGTCCTAATCTGTGTTCCTTGTTTGGAATTACCCTATCCCCCACTCTAGGGATTCGAGCAAAAGGAACGTTGTTCGCATCAATTACATAAGAGTACTTGAGTGGAAACTTTTTTGGTAATGCTGCACTGCTGCCTTTGCTCGAAGCATTGACAGCCAACATTATCTCACTGTCTATTTTTGTTTTTGAACGAGTGATCGCAGCTACGGAAGCCGTCTGAACAGCCCCCTTTGCGGCTTCATCAGCCAATGAATTCCCTGCAACGTGAACGCCATCACGTTGATGACTCAGTGTGTGAATCACGTGAGCCTTTGGTAGTTCGTTTTTCAACTGAACTACTTGTTCCCAAAGTAATTTGTGCTTTATTGTGCCACTTTTCGCATCTTTGAAACCATTTTCAAGCCAGTTTTGTATATATTCATTATACGACTGAACACAGTAAAAGGAATCACACACTATTAGTGTGGGGAATTCTCGATCTGTACTTTCAAGTGCCAGTTTGAATGCTTGTAGTTGAGCTCGCTGAGCTGTACAATCTCCTAGAGATTGAGTTTTTGTGACCATAGGTCTGAAGATGACATCTCGCATGCAACCTTTAACGATTGCACACGCTGCACTGTAAGCTTGCTTACTCCCTATTGCGAGTTGTGCGGATCCGTCAGTATAAATTATGAATTCGTACTGATCGAGAGGCAGAATTTCAGTAGGCAGAGGACATTCTTGTTCATATTGCAGGAATGCTTGTGTTTTTAAATCTTGATCAAAAACATATTCAACATCTGTTGCAGCAAGAGAATTAACCCATTGTATCCATCTCGGATGTAATGCTTTAGCATTTGGAATGCTTGCTTTTGTTACCGCTTCTAAAGCCGGTACTGGGGTTACGACAATAATGCGTTTCCCTTGGGCTAAGGCTCTTTCTTTTGCTACAGCGGTTTGAACTGCTGTCAGAATTTTTTCAGTTGAACTGAAGCGCATTTCCGCTTATGTATACAAATGAGATTTGTATGCAATTGGGATTTTGTCACCCTCATTGAAGGTTAAGTAGGTGAATCCACATTGTCCCGAAATTATTCGGATCACCAAATTGCGTTGACTTACGCGTGTTTGTAAGTGATTTGTAGCTAACATGTTAGCCTGGAGTGAACGCAAGATTTCTGTGTGTTCCTGTGTCCAGTTTCTGATCGAAAAATCAGGTTTGATTAATGCGTAGAGAGGTTTAACCCTTTCTGCATAATTTAGAATATATGTTCTTCCAAAATTTAGGAAACCCAGGATGGATTGTAAGTTTTTTTGCGTTTTTGGAGGTTGGAGCAGCGCACATTTCTCTAGAAAGTTAGCTGCCAAGCTCTTGCCTTCACTTGAAAGCTCATATCCTAGAAATAGGACATTGAGATGGGCAATTCTGGACTTTTTAAAGTTGAACTTGTAGCCCTGAGAGGCGAAACCCAGTATAATGGTGCTCACCCTGTTCAAGTGTTTTTCCAGGTCATCGTCTGTCAGATATATGTCATCGACATAGGACAATGCCTCATTGTCATAAATTTGTAGTAACTCCGTTACCCTCGCTGAGAATAAACCTGGGCTGTTCTTGAACCCTTGTGGGAGTCGACAAAAGTGACGCTGGGTCCCCATTATGGAGAATGCTGTTAAGTACCTGCTTTCAGGTGCTATGTTTTGACAAAAGAAACCATTTGAGATGTCTAATGTTGTTTTATATTTTTTACGCACAATGTTATTCATTAATGCTGTGCTATGTGCATTTTGCACTGCAAAAGTTTTAGAACAAGTGTTTAGGTGTCTGTAGTCCAAAACTAGACGATATGTATTGTCTGGTTTGGAGACAGGAAACAAAGGATTGTTCATTGAGGAGGTGCATGTTTCAATCACCCCTTGATATTCAAGTTGATCTAAGATCTCCCTGACCTGTTTTTTAGCTTCTTGCTTTATTGGGTACTGCCTTTGTGCAGTTGGTTCATGTTTCAGATGTATTTTATGGTGAGGTGAATCCTCATCCCATCCTTCATGATTTTTATATAATGCTGGGGCCTGGGCCACTGCCCATTTCCTGGCATATGTATATTTTAGGTGAATTGGAATATGTTTGGAGAAGGCAGGCATAATAATGTCCTCGCCGTGTGGGCACTCCCTGACAAATTGTGGTGGCCAGTCTTTTTCTTCTAGAAGTATGTCATAGCCCCTTGATAGTCTTTCCCAAAAAAGTGCTTTCACCTGTCTAGGTTTGTCTCCCTCCATCCGGAGTGTTATTTCATATAACTTTTGTGGAGTTCTAACCCTGGTGTCTACAGTCTCAACTGTGATGTACTCATTCAAGTCCACTATCTCCAGAAGTTCCTTCAGGTTCTGGCGAACTATTGTGACTTCTGCTGCACTGTCTGAGCCCATTCTCCGTTCTTGAGTTGTGTTCTCAGTATTCTCGGCATGTCTGCTCTTCAGACCTGCTACCTTCTTTTTGGAGAATTGAGGTTTTGTTTTATTTTTTGGAGCGTGTTTATCTTCTTTGGATTTCACGCGTTCTTCTTTATGTTCTGACCTTCCTCTTCTTTCCGAAGTCTGTGATGAGATCTGAAAGGGACGAGAGGAACGTGTATCAGTATCTTGATACCTGTCAGGTTTTCTCAAATTATCCCTATTCCTGAGGTTATACCTCCTTTCAGAGGGCTCCTTTTGAGGAGACCTACCTCGGGATTGAGAACCTTTCTCATTTGAATTTTGTTTATTAGTCTCCCACTTCTTTTTAGAAGATGTAGGAGTTTGTTTAATAGAGTCCTTCTCAGGACTTTCAGATAGCTTCGGCTTCACTGGTCTTCCACCCAAACTATCTCTGCCTAATTCTGCATAAGATTGTTCTATTATTCTGGGTAGCTCAGTTTCATGTTCTGTAACATCAAATTCCCTTACTTTTTGGCGGATCGCCACTGCTGCTGCCTCCCCTTTAATATTAGATAATATTATTGTGTTGACCTGGTCGAAATTTTTCAGTAATTTCATACCTAAATTTAGAGCAGGCTCTGCCCCGTATTCGTTTTGAATTTGTTTTAGGACATCAGGTATTACCGCTATTGACGGAATACCATGTGTTTTAGTATAGATGGCAGCAAAGACTGAGCCCCAAGTGGTGCAGTCTTCTAGTTGTGGAGTGATCCCCATTGGTAAACTGATGGTTAGGATTCTGTGTTTCTCATACGGGCTAGTATTTGGAAATACTGCTTCGATTTGAGTAATTTTTTGAGCTATCCAAAATGGAATTTGCTCACGTTTTGTGGGCATTTTACCCATGACTGCGTAGAGAGTCTGTGGTGTAATTTTTAGTGTATTCCCCTGGTGAGGGGTTTGATTTGGAATTGTTAATGGTGGTTGGACTGCGAAAGTCCGCATGACATATTGGACCAATTGTCTGTATATTTTTATTAACTCTGTGAGTTGAGTAAGTAACTCTTCGTCTGACATCTCTTCAATGTCAGGATGAGGTGTGTAGCCGGCTAGAATCGGCCATGTTGCTCCTGGTCTACCTAGTGGACCGAGCCTAGTAATGTTTTTGTGATGTTTTAGGGCGCCTTTAAACCAGAGTTGATGCTCTTGGTATGTTAATGGAATTTCTATATCCTCGAAAGGAATGTATTCCTCTGGTGGATCATCTTCTTTGTAGAAGTGAAACATGTGTGTTACTGAATTGGATTCAGGAAATATTACCCATGAATAGAATACCTCTGTCTGAAAGGATTCATGTGCCTCTATCACGAAAACTGCTCTACCTCCTCTTGGAGATAGGCCATGTTTTATAAGTTTTAGAGTGATGGCTCTTCTTAAGTTTGGATGGATGTCTATAACACCCTCCTCTGTTTCATTTAAACGTGTAATGTTAAAAGCTGTTACGACTGGGTCAGCCGCAGCCACACCGTTCTCAGTGTTATTGTCCCCGTGTATGGACATTTTTGTTTTTTGAAAAATGTAGAAGTTTCAAGGAAACAAAGATAAGGTGCACAATATTTTGGAACACTGTATCCTTCAACGTTGAGCAAACCAAACCGCTAATATATAGGGTGCTTCCCTATGTAGCCTTGGTGGATACTTAACCCTGCCCACTCCAGACGTCTTTTGGAGTATATGGGTAGGGGTCTCTGAGAGAAAAAGCACGGCTGAGTTACTCAGTATCTAACGTTGAATTACCGCCTTACCAAACCGTTGGGCGCCATGTAGTGTAGCTCCTATTTCCCTAATAGGCTCTGCGCATTGGAATAATATATCCTATAGGTTTGACATAGGACTAAGGTCAGTATGTCCCTATCGAGTATATTAAACTTAATTACTTGTGCCAGCTAGCTCAGAGGCCACTAGAAACTCCTTGACAACAAGAAGGGAGTAGTTTCTGGCAGCCGCAAAACATGACCACTGTGTTTCCCTTTAGAATCAGAACGTGTCCCAGAGTCGTGGAAACAATAGATAACTATTTCACTCAGCTCAATCGTGCATGCTTAGTTTTCCTCAAAGTTACACAGAAAGAACAGACGGGCGTTTCAATAAAAGATTTATTGAACAGTCTTGTTTCTGGTGTAAGTAAAATGTGCTGTTACGATCACAAGACAGTATGCGAGATAAATAATGTACAGTGTAAGCAGTAGAAATAAATAATACTGCGATAGCATTATCTTTTAGTACATATGCCTTTACATAAGTAACACAGACTAAAAATGCGAGTACTCATACGATGCGTTTCTAATCTAGTTCTACCCCAATGTACCTAACCTAAGTGTAGGGAGAGGTATGAAGTAGGTGAAGTATTCCTTACTATGGTATACTAAGAGTATGTTAGGTCTAGTATGCCTAGTATGCCAAGAGTCCCTCTAGGTTCTTGTCAGCTCCATACCTGAAGAATGAGAGAGGTAGGAATCTCTTTGCCAGACTCGAACTCCAACACCCCGCAAGGGAAGTCAGATCACTGGAAGCTGGACTCTCTGTGTGCAGGGATGACAGCGTCTTCTCAGTGCGTCAGGCCGGGAAACGGGCTCCTCTGAAGTTGAGGTCTCCTCTGATTTACAGGGGCTAGGGAAGGTATATTTATACCTTAGAAGTACCTCACAATGTTAGCATTGACGTGAATTGGACAGCAAAAGACGTCATGAATGAACCCCTAAGGAATAATGGTTCATGCATAATATATGAGTCCTTGAAGAAATCAATAGTCCTGGACTAGGGAAACTCCCGCAGCCTAAGGGTCTGTTCTTCATGAACTCGTTGTGACGTTAGGGTGGACGGATGTCAGAGACCATGCCTGTATTTGGAGTGCACGGTTTAATGCCTAAATAAGGGCTGGGATTTTATGCCTATATAAGGGCAGGGCGAATTGTGCCTATATAAGGACATGATACTGGAAAGCCCGTTTATGGACACCCTAAGAGGAATACAACAAGTCTACATACCTTGGTCTGAATAATTATGATCCCCTTCTTTCACCCAGGCATCTTGGATTTGTCTACAAGTACTAACACCACACATAGAATCCAATGTCTTTTCTTCTGACCCCCTATCTTTTGTACTTTTTTCTGGTGCAAGTGCATCGCTCTCACCTGTTCAGAAGGGGGTGGGGAGTGCATGTATGTCTTGGCTTAGGAACATGAAATATGGTGTTGGCTGTTCAGGTCAAGGGTGGACCAAGAGCTGTCACAACCCTAAATACTGAAAGTTATCGAGGTGTGTCCAAGAAAACCCATCCTTTTCCATTTGTCGAAATAAGACTCGAGCACAAAAGGCTGGGTGCCATGCTCAGTGGGTTTATTGAACATCCTCACCTTCATCATACAGAGGGGTCCTGCCTGCAACAAGGGGATATTGTTAAAGCAGCTCATGGAGATGAGTGCCACAACCTTCTGGATAGCATGGCAACACACAACCCTCCTAGCCCTAACTATTCTTAGAGGTACTAAATTTGCCCTGCAAATGGCTTACTGTCTCTCTTTTGGACTTGTGGCACCTCTCCATTTCCAAACTGGCTGCCTTGGGAGGGGTCTCATATAGGGTGCAATATGGTATGAAGCGAGATATAACTGTAGTGTGGTTTGTGGCCTCATTGCCTACATTGCTAAGTTAGCTTAGGCCTGGCTGCCATGATGCCTTTTTGCACACGTTATTTTGTGACTTTGTTTTTCCAGCCTCTGCTTGTGCCTGGCTATATTAGAACTGTCTGCCTTTTTGCTTTTCACCTTTTCTCCTGTTCCCTGTGGGTTTCGTCTGCACACCATGTACAAGGTCGAAAAACAACGTCCTTGTTATTGCTGATCTGGTCAGCCCCTCGCACCTAGACATAACACACAGTACAGCTGCACTAGAGAAATCGTGTGCTTTTAATATTGTGATTTCGCTGTTTGTGACACTTGGAGAAAAACCTTTCCAGGGAGAAGAGCTGTGCTTGTCTGATGATGTAAACCTTGCATCTAGATATTGAGGTATGGGGGTCCGCCTGACAAAGCCCAGAGGTCTTCTATTTTTATAATAAACTAGTTATTAGCACGGGGAGGGTGGTAAGGCCATTTAGCCCTGTAACCACAGTCTTTATAAAATGCTGTCCCCGTTTGTATTCTATGGAATTGTAACCATGCTTCTTATTTTATCATTATGCATTATGCTGATAGTACTGGCACGTGTACTGTATCTTAGAGCACGATAGTTGAAATAAACATTTTAAACTATACAGTGTCTCTTATTACGCACGTTGTGGACAAGTATGAGTGAGTTATGAAAGAGTGTTCTTGCTCCCGCGAGTCCTGAGAGAGACTGTGTTCTGGGTTGTCTAATCATTGGTAGCTGCGCTGCGAATGAGACGCTAAAGCTAGTCGGATTGGGATTGTGGGTACTAAGGGGCATAGTTGGCTCACCACTATACTCTGAGGTCCTATTATCCTGTGCATAGCTCTGTGTATGTGCAGAATTCCTACAACATGGCGCCACCAACGTGGTGGGCCTCTTATCTGCGAGACGCTTGAGTAGTGCTTGTGCTTGTCCACAACACCCTTCGCATACGCTTCCGGAAACGTGTGTGAGGGGGATACCTCCTATATTGATGTTTTTATAGGTTCTTTCAAGCTTGAAGTTATTAAAAGGTGTTTATGTTAACCCTATATAGCGCTGCCTCGTACTAGGTTGTCAAACATTCATATCCTTAATGGCTGTCAACATTGCGGCACATAGTCGCGCAGCGCTCCGAGCTCATTTGACAGCGTATGGAGTGCCTGACGCGGGTGTCGATCTGATCTTTGTGGTACAAGCGGATCCTGCTTACCACTTTGAGGTGTTTTACTCTTGGGTCACCTTCCCGGCGGTGGATGGAACTGATAATCTGTTCCACGACTATACAGCCACCGCTCTTCCTAATGTTTATAGGCCCTATCGGGCTCTTGAAGTGCCGCTCACGGCATGGCAACACCGTGTTTGGTTTAATGGCGCCCTCCCCACAACCGGTTACCCCGATTCGTTTAGGCCCCTTATCGATTGAAGGGGCCACTTGGCCGGGTATACCCCACATCCGCGGTATTTGACGCTTGCGGTTGATGAACTGCGTGTCTTGCATACGTCTTTGATACGCGTTCACAGAGCTTTGGTACAGTATGTTACAGGCAACGTCCAGGGAGCCCCTCCTGGAGTTGCAGCGCATCCAGCTGGACCGGGCGGTGTAACCATAAGTCCCGTCATGGTTAATTCGGTGATGGGCAAACGCCCACAAAATAAGGATGATTTACCTTATTGGCTAGCAGAAAGATTTGACCAGCTGGAGGCAGTTTTTCCCAATACCTCTCCTGTGGACAAACACAGGATTTTAACGATTAGTTTGCCAAAAGACTTAATTCCCGAGTTGGCAGAATGAAACAACTGGGGCAAGGTATTCGCAGCAGTATATGCGAAGTGTTTCGGCACCCCTTCAATGACAGTACTCCCCTCTGTAATTAAACGAGTGCAGGATGAACATGGCCCTGAGGCGGCTGTGGAATTGGGGATGAGACTGGTGGGAGTGTTCGATGTAGTGGCTGATCTAATCCTTGCTAACGTCAAGGGTGATGCAGTTAACTTTCAAGTAGCTAATGCTTTGGCTTTAATCCCAGAACCGGACAAGCCACGCGAATTACCGAAAATTATAGCACAGGCTTATAAAACCATTGGCCGCAATAGTCTGGGAGTTGAGCCTTTTGCTAAAACGCAAACTCAATCACAGCCACAACAAAAAACTCAATCTGAGAAAGATGAGAAACCGTTCTTTACTAAGAAGAGCTGGAGGTTGAAGAAACCGGGTAAGCAACAGAAAAAACCAGTGTCGCGTGCTGGATCCCCGGTTTCCGTATCTTCTGAACGCCCTTATGATTTGCGCGACAGAGCGAGAATTAAATCTCCAGAGAGATTTCAAGTCCCTGATCCGCGTTCTCCTCGTTCTTCACAGGCACCGTCGACCTCCCAGACTGGTGGAGGAGATCGCCAGGATAGAGGCGGGGGTCGTGAGGCTCCACCGGGACGAGACCAACCTCGACAACCAGTCCGGGGGAAACCAGAAGAATTTCCACGTTCTCGCCCACAGTTTCAGAAGAAAAAAGTTGCAGCTTTAACAGCGAGGTATGCCACAGACGGTGAGAACGAGACTCCTGAATTGGACGTGGGCCGTGACGCTGCTAGACAGCGCCGCGGAAGTTACCATAGTGCGGGAGGCACTGCGTCCTCATGTGGAGGCGACAGCAACTGATACATTCATTACTGTCGAGACAGCTGACACCCGAGTGGCACCCCCTGACAGACTATTTAATATTGTCATTCAAATTGAAGGTGACATTGAGCGTGTTATTAAAGGGATTTTTTTGGAGAATCTGACCTCTACATACGACATTTTGTTGGCAGAGGCGGATTGGCCGCCCCCATTCGTACTTGCTGCTCGTAGAGGGGAGGAGGTTATCCTTCCGAGCTTTTCTCGTCATGTCCCCAAGGACAAAGCGGAGGCTCTCGCAGCTGAATGGGCTGGGGCCCTGGCTCCGGCGCTATACCGTAACCACGTGGGCTGGGACGAGGATTCTCCACCCCATGATATACCATTGCGGTCTCTGCCACAGCCACAACCCCAATATCCCATCCGGCGGGAAGCTAAAGGTCCCGTTTCAGACATTCTGACACCGTTAGAATATCAAGGAGTAATTGAAACATGCGTATCACCAATGAATAATCCCCTTTTTGCGGTTTCTAAACCCGATGGATCGTACCGTTTAGTTTTGGATTACCGACATTTGAACTCTCATTGTCGGACCTTTGCGGTACAAAATACCCACAGTTCTGCGCTTGTAGACAGTCTTGTTCGTAAAAAATATAAAACGACGCTTGACCTATCCAATGGATTTTACACGCACAACTTGTCCCCGGAGTGCAGACAATGGAGCGCTTTCACTTCCGGTGGAAAACAATTCAAATTCCGGCGTTTGCCCATGGGCTACAAGAACAGCCCGGGTGTCTTCGCCGCCCGTGTTGCCTCTTTGTTGGACAGCATAGACCCAGATGCGTGTTCGTACGTCGACGATATCTATCTGACAGATGACGAATTATGGCCGCATCTTTCCCGTGTGGACCGCATTATTCTTGAATTTGCGGTCTTAGGATACAAATTAAATTTTGCCAAATCTCACATTGCTGAATTAACCGTTTTGTTTTTGGGCTATGAGCTCAACAATGAAGGTAGGGGCTTAGCTCCCCATTTCTTGGAGAAGTGCGCTCTTTTGCGCCTTCCAACCACACTGAAGGAACTTCAGTCATTACTGGGTTTTCTAAACTTCGGGCGTACTTATATTCCCGAATATGCCCAGCGTATCAAGCCTCTTTATGCCTTGCTACAACCTACCTTTTCGAAGTCACGCTGGCTTCCTGAGCATTCCTCTATACTGCAGTCTGATCTACTTGAATCTAAATTCTTGTTGACTCGTGATAACCACACAAACCTGGTGATTAGAATAATACCAGGGGCAGTGGGTTTCGCGTACTTAACCTTTAACGAAGGTGACACAGTACCGATTGCATACAAGTCACATCTTTACACTTCAGCGGAGTTGCGCTTTTCCTCTGTGGAGAAAGTATTGACTGCAGTGCAAATGGCGATTCTGAAAGAACGCGCACTGGCACAGGGAAAACGCATTTTGGTGGTAACACCATATCCTGCCCTTGAGGCAGTGACGAAGGCAAGTGTACCAAACTCTAAGGCTTTGCACCCCCGTTGGATACAATGGGCTACATCTCTGACATCCCCGGATGTCACTTTTATCTTTGATTCCTCACTTCAGACACAGGAGTTCTTACAGTATGAATTTGTTCATCCTCCTCCTCTGTCTTTGCTACCGCTTGAGGAGTACGAATGTATTATTTACACCGATGGTTCGGCACAACCGGCCACGGGTTCTAAGCATGCTTATTCCGCAGCGTGTGCTATTGTTGTAGGTACTATGGTGAACGGTGAGTTCAAGTCGAGTGTAGTGCACACACAGGCACTAGGAGACAGTACTGCACAATTGGCCGAGCTGCGTGCATTGGTGCTCGCACTTGAGTTTGCGAATCCAGACGTGACGACTCTTATTGTATGCGATTCTTACTACTGTGTTCAATCCTTTAATGACAACCTCTTCTTTTGGTCGCAAAACGACTATAGAGATGCAAAAGGCAGCACAATTAAGCATAAAATGCTTTGGGTTCGGGTGGCAGATCTTAAACAACGTTTGCCTCTCACACAGGTGATTCACACCCTTGGCCACCAGCGTGTGGGCGCACACGCTGTCGGTAACAGTTTGGCAGATGAAGCTGCCAAATCAGCAGTAGCCACGTGCTCAGTAGCAGCAGTTACAAGATCCATGACTAAAATAGATAATGAGATTTTGGCAGCTATTGCTGCAACAAAGGAAGGTGCTAATTACCCACGGGGTTTCCCTTCCAAATACTCTTATCACTTAAGTCCCGAACAGGTTCCTTACGTAAGAATTCCAGACGTTGGTGATCGGCTGATTCCCAACGCGGACCGCAGACCTTCCTTGATAATGGCCGCACACGAAGGCTTGGCTTCGGCCCATGCTGGCGTGTCTGCGACTGTTTCCATCTTGCAGCAGCGTTATTCGTGGCGCGGTTTATATAAACAGACCCGTACTTATGTGCTTTCTTGTGACGTGTGTCAGCAAATTAAGCCTTCAACGGTTACACGACCACCACAAACACAGCTCTGCATTTCTAACAAACCTTTTGGGTGTGTTTACCTGGATCACTGCGGTCCATTTTCGTCTGACACTGCATATAAATACATCTTAGTTGCAGTAGACTCGTGCACACGTTTCATCTGGGTCTGGCCCCAACGAAGTGCTGACGCTCGAAATGTCATCAGGGATTTGCGTGTCTTTGTGGGAATTTTTGCCTGTGGCACCTTCCATTCCGACCAAGGTCCAGCGTTCGCCTCTAAGGCCTACAAGGACGCTATGGGGTCACTGGGGGTGCGGGTGCAATTTTCGTCTCCATATAGACCTGAGGGTAATTCAATTGTGGAGCGAATGAACCGTGACTTAAAGCAATCCTTGACAGCTAGAGTCTTGGGTATTGGCAGGAACTGGCTGGCCCACTTGTATAGCGTGCAACGTGCACTTAATAATCTCCCTAGAAGATCTCTGGGTGGGCAAACCCCATACGAAATGCTCTTTGGCATACAAATGTTTGTGCCAGACCTTGATGGTCTAGACATGGCGGCAAATGCCGCAATCTTTGACGTAGATAATCATTCTACTATGTTGCAGGACTTGCAAGTGACCCGTGACAAACTTGCTAACGAACACTTGCCTTCCGCCACTGACGCTGCGCTGCAGATTCCGGTTGCCGGCTGGCTTCCGAAGGTTGGAGATCTGGTCCGAGAGAAGGTGGAGAACAAAAAAGAATTTGGCCCCTCTTATCGTGCACCGGTTCCGGTCCTTGGCTTGAAGGGTACTTGTACAGTCATCTTACCACCGCTTTCTGGTCGCAAGGACAACAGATACATCTCAGTGGACAATGTCAAGCTACAGCGTCTGTCCGATACTGAATAGCGTAACACCAGCGGTCTCCTGTCCAGCCATTTCTCGGGCTCATGTTTGTGGCCCTCCAGCCCACACGGACACTGATGTTGCCATTGAGATCTGCTTGACTTCCTGGCTTCCTCCTGCAACGAGAGACCGAGTATACTTATCCCGCCACCGAGTCGGTGGCTCATTTACCAACAACACCACTGAGCCCAACCCGTTTTTCATTTGATTCGGATTCCACCTCATCACTTATCCCGTCCAGCTTCAGTATTTTTGTATCCTGGTTCAGAGACAATTTTTTAGTCCCACCCTGGACATACATCTGGTTGGTACTGTTCCTGATTTTTCTGTTCATGTCCATTGGCTTTGTGACAGTTTTTTTCTTGCTCATTAATGGTCATTATTTACCTGAACGCTCTGCGGTGAACTGTGTCGCTGGAATTTTAGCACCTCATTCTTCCTCACACATCATGAAGCGTGACCACACATTTGTGAACATTTCAGCTTTCCCAGTCACTGATGGGATGCGGTAAACTTCCAAATTCATGGACCAACCGAGATTATTAATGTACCAAATGTCCTCCGGGTTTCAATGGGTGATGTCGTTAAAAGTAATATTCATTCCGACGATTGGGATGTGCATGCCGTTGAATCGTTGTTTTCTGATTTGAAATATTATGCTGCTTTTAATGCCGAAGATCTGTATTTAAATTCTGCAAGTTATGCTGACTTATATTGTTACCAGCATTGGGGCAACCATTTTCTCCATAAACCAAGTGCTCTTCGGGGTCCTTTTAATTACACCCAATGGGAACATTGTCCGACCCCTTTGCCAGGTAGCTCCCCAACTCTTAGGAGTAAATTTACTTACTTTACAGACTTTGATAGATCAAACCCTGAGTCCTATTATTTTAAATTGAACACTTCGTCCGCTCAGAAGATCATGTTGACCCACACTAAATTGCTATATTCGGGTTCTTTTTTTAACGCATTAGCAGTGGGTGGTTATGAACACTGGCAGGACACCATTGACTTAAAGTCTATTTGGGGCACTAAATCATGGCAGGTCCGAGGTACAGAAGCCTTGCACCGTGCTTGCCTAATCCCGGCCCAGATTTTATTTTTAAATAGTACGATCTATCAAACGACCTGTTGGGGTTTGGCTACTTCTAAACAATTGAATGCACCCTCCATTCCCGCATTGCATTCCACTCCCAACGAAAGCTTGCATTTTAATATTTCCCTAGCCGATTTGCAAACTTTGTTTCAGAACAATTCGTTTAATACCTCCACGATTGTTCAGTCCCCCTGGTTGGCTTGGCCCATAGCATCCAATGCCTGCCAGCTGCGTTTTCATCACTCAGCTCCTGGTTACAAACAGGATAAGCCAGATCCGAGGTTCTCTGGCTCTCGTACTGTTACAACATATTCTGTTGGTAAACTGTGTAAACAGTGGTTGCAGCACTCTTCATTAGATTCTGTAAAAGAACATTTATCCCTCCTATCAGGCAACATTGATCTGTCCGATTTTGTTCTGGGGCCTCGTGGTCCTCGACCTAAGAGATTCATTTATGAAACTTACAATGAACTCTGGAAGCTTTCACAAATTGAAGCTGCTTCCCGTTTACGGGAAATCGATCAGGCTAATCTAGAAAAAGTGCTTGCTGTTGTTGACAATAGTATTAATACCCTGTCTTCCCGCATTTACACATTAGAGAATATTGTTTCCTCTGTTGTTGATATTGTACAAGATGATGTGTCTGTGTTATATCATGGTCAGAATCAATTGCGTTCAGTAATGCAGTTTGCATGGACTTTGCAAACACTGAAGATGGGTAAAGTTCCTTGGCATTTTTTAAACACATCTGCCTTATTCTTGCCGTTTAATTTAACTGAAAAACAGCAATTCATGTCCATGAAAGATGCAACATACACTCTCTTACATATCGAAAAAATAGAACCGTTACCATTCTCTGTGGCGGAGTTGGACTCTGCAGTGTGGCTAGTTCACGGGGTTATCGCCTTGCCTTTTTCTTTATTTGAATTTAGTTCCTGCATGAAACATTATCCTGTTGGCCGTTTTCAGCCTTTAGGCAGTGCCTTCTTGCATGAACTTTGGTCCCTGCTTTTCATGTACAGATGCCTTAGGGACGGGAAAGAAGTTTTTCTCACAGGAGAGTCGTGCGATTCTACTGTGGGTCATTCCCTAATTTGTAAGAACATTAAATTGCACGGGGCTTGTAATGTTTCGGCTCCGAATCTTGCTTGTATTTTAAAGGGCATTCCTGCTCCTGTTATTTCACCTACTTTCACTGTGCTTGCAAATGGTAGCTATCTCCTTCTGAATAATCAGGACTGCTGTGGAATGCTGGCCGGCATCCCCTACATTGTAAGTTTCCCACCGGGTTGTGTGCTGCAAAAATGTGCTTTTTCCTCCCCCGCACGACATAATAGATAGTTCCATTTGGCCTTCCATTCCAACTTTGAAGGCAGATTTCAATAAATTGAGCAGAATAAAGGCGCTATTATTGAACCAGGAGGTTATGCTCACATCCGCACGGGAGACCTTCATCCTCCAGGTGGCTAGTACCCACAGTGAGATACAGGCCCTTTTGAACACAAACCTCCCACAACATTTCAGTGAGCTGATTCACCGTGTTTTTAATGCATCTAGCACCAAAGGTCTTGTGCACTTTTTAAAAGTTGTGGGCTCTGGCCTTGTTACCTCCTTTCAAACTATATTTGGTGTAATACCGGCTTTTATTCATTCTATTTTTTCCAGCGTCTTTGGCGGCTTTCCGTTGATCCTCGCCTTAGCGGCTGGTATATTGCTTTTGGTCTGTTTGCTGCGCAATGGCTGCACTTCCTGGGGGCCTACTCGACCAAGGTCGGCTCTGGATGCTTCGTGAACTAATGCTCCTCAGCTTCGGCATCCTACCATTGGCGACACTCAGTGTGTCATATAAACTTTCTTTTCGCTTTGTGTATTTCACTTGCGTGCAACCTGTGATGTCTTGCTTACGATGTCCTTTCTCTTGGTCCTTGGATATTTGCCTCTCCAATACGTCTGCGGGACCCGGATTGTGGCCAGTTGATGGGCCCCTTAGTGGCCCATGAACGGGAATGTTCCGGCACTGGATTGATGGCGCATGCGGCTGCACTTGGAGTTTTGGCGCAATGGGATATCTGGGCAGCTGCTCAGTATCTCCTACAACGCAGCTATATTGAGTATCACGCAAGTTGTCCCGCAATGCTGATCACTGCTCCCTATTATGAGGAACATGACTGCAGTTTTGATTTGTTGAACTGGATGGCATCTCTTTTTTCCGACGATACCAATGATGGCCTCTTGGAAGGTGTGGCAGTTTACTGCGCATACACTCTGTTGGATTAAGGGCCTTCACGTTCAGCGTTCTACATTTCTGGCTTTTTTTTTTTGTCCCGACACAATATTTTTTTCCTCATTCGATGTCCTTCATGGGAACTTTTGGCCGATAGACGTTTACATTCTGCTCCATCTATTTGATCTCTGTTTTCGTCCTATGTCTTGACCTAGGGACTGACCAGGGGAGGGTGTAGTGTGGTTTGTGGCCTCATTGCCTACATTGCTAAGTTAACTTAGGCCTGGCTGCCATGATGCCTTTTTGCACACGTTATTTTGTGACTTTGTTTTTCCAGCCTCTGCTTGTGCCCGGCTATATTAGAACTGTCTGCCTTTTTGCTTTTCACCTTTTCTCCTGTTCCCTGTGGGTTTCGTCTGCACACCATGTACAAGGTCGAAAAACAACGTCCCTTGTTATTGCTGATCTGGTCAGCCCCTCGCACCTAGACATAACACACAGTACAGCTGCACTAGAGAAATCGTGTGCTTTTAATATTGTGATTTCGCTGTTTGTGACACTTGGAGAAAAACCTTTCCAGGGAGAAGAGCTGTGCTTGTCTGATGATGTAAACCTTGCATCTAGATATTGAGGTATGGGGGTCCGCCTGACAAAGCCCAGAGGTCTTCTATTTTTATAATAAACTAGTTATTAGCACGGGTAGGGTGGTAAGGCCATTTAGCCCTGTAACCACAGTCTTGTCCCCGTTTGTATTCTATGGAATTGTAACCATGCTTCTTATTTTATCATTATGCTGATAGTACTGGCACGTGTACTGTATCTTAGAGCACGATAGTTGAAATAAACATTTTAAACTATACAGTGTCTCTTATTACGCACGTTGTGGACAAGTATGAGTGAGTTATGAAAGAGTGTTCTTGCTCCCGCGTGTCCTGAGAGAGACCGTGTTCTGGGTTGTCTAATCATTGGTAGCTGCGCTGCGAATGAGACGCTAAAGCTAGTCGGATTGGGATTGTGGGTACTAAGGGGCATTGTTGGCTCACCACTATACTCTGAGGTCCTATTATCCTGTGCATAGCTCTGTGTATGTGCAGAATCCCTACAACATAACCCAAATCATGTGAGGTGATGTCAAGTCAAACATTTGTAAGGCGCACCACCACATGGATATCCAGGTGCCACATGCAGCAAAAGTTAGATTTTCCCTCCCTGAACATTTTTCCTGCCTGAAGTTATTGAAGGCTAATTTGCATTGGCTCTCCAGGCTCTCCAAGCCAGTGTGAAAAAGGTGTGAAATGCCTTAGAGGAGCAAACAATAGGCTTACCTGAATGGACATAGATGACTTCTCTGAACTCCACAGAAAATACAGGGTGGGGTCTGTGGGCATCCTTTTTGGCACTACAGTGTCATCTTGCTTGATGGGTTTACTGGGTTCACAGGGAAAATCTTTGACCACGATGAACCTGGTTGGAGCATCCGACCCACGCACATTGCAGTCCGCGTCAATTTGCACCTAGCTCACAGTCTACCACGGCCTTTGACTATCACGAGCACTTTGTGTGTTTTGGCGCTATTTCCAATTAAAACTTTAAAAATTCATATCCCAGTTCCACTTATTGGATGTTTGTCATTTTCGTCTTATTTAATTTATTAAATGTTACTCAATTTTTCCATTTCAATTTGGGATTTCTATTGTTTTGCATTTCGACTTTATTACTATTTTGGTACTGCATAAATACTTTACAGAATGCCCTGTGTTAAGTCTGTCTGCTCTGTGCCCGGCTCAGGTTAATTTAGTGACTTTAAATGTTCACCCCAACAAGGGTCGTGATTATTCCTTGAGGTGGGTAGTCACCCACCCCAAATAATAATCCAATTTCCTACACTTCCCTTGTAGCAGGCAGCAGAAGAGGCTGTTAGGCATGCTTTGAGGTGCTTTCTGTCTTTTGTTGGAAGATAAGTGATGCTAGAGACAGAAGGTCTGTGATATTGCAAATGGATCCCATACTCACTTTCACAGCAGACTCCCTCATTGCCAATGTCCAAGCAGGGCACCTAAAGCACCGCTTGTCCACTAGGGTGACGAGCCACTACTATTCATGCATTTTTCAACATTTACTAAGATTCAAACAGGATCCTCTTTGCTGCTATCCCAGAAGGGTCCATGCTCATCACGATTACACTGAGGTCCTTTGCTGAACAGTACTTTAGGAGAATCCAGCAGTGGTGCCTTGGTTCAATCAATCAAGTAGCTAATCACCCTGGGGGGTATCCAGGCGCTGCCTCTGTTCCAGCTTGGTCCCTCTGCCTTGATTGTCATCAAAGTTCCTTTGCCAGCACAATTTCACAACGGGAATTTAGTTGCCCCAGTCCAGCCTGGACCCTCAGCTGCTGCTATGCAAGTGATGTCCTTGCTCCAGGAGGGTCACCTCAGGTAACATCCCACTGCCCCAGCCCTGGAGTTCAGTAGATTTGTCACATTAGTGTTCTATTATCCCAACATTTGAGATCAAAAGTTAACCCCCACTTAACATCACAGTGCCCAGTTTCTTTATCTCCACAGATTATCTTATACAGTACCCCACTTTTGCGAGTTCTTGGGATGCGTCATACTAGTTCCACTGATGACATGTTTGGATTATTGCAGAAAGCACCATCGCTCCCACTCTGCAGGAAGGTCTGCTATGCCCTTGGCGGAGCTCCGTACCAGTTAACTGGGAATGCCATCGGCTTTTTCCTTCAGATCTTCCTTCTGGATGTGATACAGGTAAGCAGGCATGGGATCATGCAGCGGAACAGATCTGTAATTCAAGAGCAACAACTCAAAATATCGCCCCCAATTCCACTGTGGCAGGATGCCATATTCCTTTTCATGTTGTGTCCTTCTCTCACTCCACAATACTATCTTTAGCTGATATCTCCAAACTTCATCCCTCCTGCTACTCTATTTTAACTCCTTACTTTTTACAAACTTTTATATATTGTGGCCTCTTGTCTTGCTCTGCTGTTCCCTATTTTCTGTCATGACTCTGATCTCTATTTTAATTTTTTTCATTATTGCTTTGTGGCAGATATTATTTGGGGTGATACAAGGGATGAAGGCAAACAAGTTCAAAGCTTCCACCAGCACTAAAGAGAGGTTGGTAGCAGTGAATGGGGTACCTTGGTAGTTTCCCGCACCTAGTAGCAGTATAAATAGAGGATGTGCTTAACTGTTCCCTGCTACTTAGAAGAGAGATGTAGATGTGTGTGGACCGTGCCTTAGATCACATGACTACACTGTCCTATCCCTATGTTTCTTTTTACAATCCCTGTCCAATACTACCTGTAGATTACCTTGTTTTAGCATGTCATACTCTTCGCTTGTAACTCCACCTCTCTCCTCACCTGTAGTTCTCATCATCGCTCACCTAATTGTGTGGTTCTAATTCCACTTTTTCCACAGATCTCAGCGTATTCTCCCCACCAAAGAAGCGCACATCTGGTCCTGCAAAACAGCTACTTTTTTCATCTCTCACCTTGTCCTGCCCATCGTTCATTGAACACGTGGCTCTAGTTGCCCACTCTCTCACATCATGTTTGTTGTTCTGCTCATTTATAGTGCTTGAATAGTGTTCTCCATCTGACACCACTTACACTATCTCTCTCTCTCTTTTTGTCTCTCAGCTCGCGCCCTTCCACGCCTCCATGATCCTCTTCCTTGGACGAGCCTGGGATGCCATCTCAGACCCAGCAATAGGCTTCCTAGTGAGCAGTAGTCCCAAGAGGAAGTGTGGTAAACTGATGCCCTGGTGAGTAACCACTGAGTCTCTGGACAGGGCCAGGGTGAGTGTAGCTGTGACTAGGAGATAGCAAAGCCAGCTATTGGCCCTCGGGAATTACTTCAACCTGTAGTAATCATACACAAGGAACTAAGAGGCAGCCTTCTCTGCTCTGTGCTCTAGTAACTAGGCATGCTTCTAGTCCCTCATGCCTCTGCTTCATCGACATAGGCGGTCACATCTATTGAGAACATTGAATACAGGATTATCACAGGGACCTGGAAAGCCCTGTGATAGCTCTCTCATGATATGAGAAACAGGAGTCGCTGGAAGGCAACTGATCACTGTGTGATCCAGACCAGCTTCACTCCTGTCTCTCACATTGAGCGTGACTGGAAGGCACCAGACTGTTGTGTGAGGCCAGGTCGTGTTCGAAGGTGGAGATCCAGAAGGAAACCGGCACAAGTAAGATCCATGCAGTGGTGAAAAATCTGCAAATTATCATTTCTGAGCCGAGGATTTCAAACTGAAGTTCAGTTTGAGCAGATAAGTCCTTGACCGTCTTCAGATTGTCACCCAGCTCCACAACTCGGGTACCTAAATCGATACCTGGGGAGTCACTGCTGTAGAGTTGTAGAAGGTTATCCGGGATCTGCATGCATCGCAGTGTGACACTGCTGCTTGCAACACAGTTTGACGCTGAGAGGGAGCCGGTGACTCCAGCCTTCAGCCTCTCTAAGTGTGTCCTTAGACAAGACGATGATGGCCTCTTGGGAGTAACAGTAATGCTGGTCTTGTGTTCATCTGTATGGAGAGAAAAGATACTTAATTCTGTGATTTTTGTGCAGTACGGCAAACGCATCCTATTGTGTTTTTTCCAGATACATTGCTTAGGAAGGAAAAAATGATGGCATTAAGGGGAGAATAGGTGGTGAAAGGTTCAACTACTTCACTGGTTTACTCAGCAGGACTCAGAGTGAAGCATCTCAAGTGGAGTCTGCCAAGGCCTTTCTGATGAGTTGTCTCCGCACTTGGAGACTTTTTTTTTGCTTGGTGTTTAAATTTACAGTTCTCGGGCTGTCCAGAGAGGAATGTTGAGAGAGGTGGTTTACCAGCTGATTGCATGTTTCCCCAGGAAGGGTGGAAGTGGGGGATATAGGTTCTACTGTAAATTCTGGCTGAGCAAATGTTCTTTTTCTTATGTCTCTTCTCTTTCTCCCAGTGGTGGCTTTGACCCATGTGTTTATTCAGTAGTGTGGCATTACGTAAGGGGCTTCATTATAAATGTTAATTGATACTGAATAATTTGATTAACTGGGCTGCGAGTACTTGTGAAACATGACTGTTTTTACAAGGTATGTCCCCTTCCGTGTTCTTACAATAAATTATGTTTAAACGTGTTCGAGGGATTTTTTTTTGTTTCCGATCCCTATTTTTTCAATATAAAATGTTTGGTGGTTTTTCATTCAACGGACCCTACTTGGCTGTGCACTATACGTCATCTGACTCTTCCTCTGCTTTTTGGCATGTCCTGTTTTTTTATCCCAGTGGAATTTACAATCTCGTAGTTCAATAGACGTGTTCTCTGTATTTTTCTGAGACGTTAAATAGCAGAATCCAAGCTCTCCTTCCTTGGGAGCGCACCCAAATGATACCCTCGCCCGTGTTTGAGGGAGGCTACAGCCCCTTAGTACCAGGCTACTTGGTTACTAACGGTTGGTGGCAACTAATTCTAGACTTCAGCACAGGTCTTTCTACATCTGTGCCTGTAGTGGAGAGGGCATCTTCCATCTAAAGTACATGCTGGCCCCCCGTAACTGAAGTCTTTACTTTCTCCCTATGGTGTGTGTAGTCTTTTGCATGCACTATGTGGTATGTTTCACAAGAAGTGACTTCATCACGGATGAATAGTATCCAGGGAGGAGATAGTGGATTCTTGCAGAAATAGTGGTTTACCCTTAGGTTGTATTCATACTTTTATAGACGTGATCATCTGCATCTACATTGTCCCTGGTTCTCAGCCCAGATGTCGCCGTAGTTTCAGATGGGATGGTGACTATAAATAAATACTCCACCCCAGCCTATTCTTTGAATGCTACAATGCCTGAGATTCTCTTCCCCTTCATGTGTAATGTAGCACCTTGAAGACTTTGAGGCTGAGTCTAGTTTCAGTCACAGAAAGTTCACAAAACATGGCAGCGGCTACCCCAGCCTTGCAAAACACTCAGAAGATAAACTCTGCCCTGTTTGGGAGAACAGTTTCCATTTAAAGGTAGCACGCCTTTTCGTTGTCCCTGGCTTCTCACAAATTCCCCTACCTAGAAGGGATAAACGCTCCCCTCACCCAGGATGAGATAGACTTCCTCTGTACTTTGCATAGAGAAACTCTGCACCAGCATTGGGAGATGTCTGCAAGGAACTGGGTCCAGACCTTGACTTTTCCAAATCTCTTGTTTTTGGCCATAGGCAACTCTCAGAAAATAAGCCAAAATGCTGAAGAAAAGCCCACAGGTTTTAACGGCGCAGCAGCCTGTGTGTCATTTGATGTCTTTTCGTGGTTTTGTGTATTTTCTTATAGCTTTTTCAAAATATAAATAAAATGTGAGGAAAATGCCCCGGTACAGTTGACTGATCTCCTGGGGCCCTATTTGCAATTTGCTGTCCTGGGTGCCAGCTTTAATAAGTTTCAACTTAAAAAAGAGGAAATATCACCCCTCTGTTTTTTAACATGAGGGGCATGAAATCCCCTTTGGTTTGGAAATGGGATGGATGCTAGCCAATAATACCCTCTGTCCTTGGGTAAAGCAGTGAACTTAAAGTCAGTAAATCTCCCAGAACCTGGGCAAGCCAGGGAGATAGGTTGATGTAATAACTAATACACCCCCAACCTTGTGCAAAGGTGAGTTCCTCAGGCTTTTGTTAAGAATACTTAAGCAGTTCTTTTACTCTGTAGGTGTTAGTTTTACCTCAGGCTGTCTGCTTTTTCTCTGCTTCAAATCCAAATTAATTTTCTGGCCAATTTATCTTTGCAGATTTGGTTCTGAGCTGTCACTGGAGATGTTTGACTCATATCTCTAAGAGTGTATTGCCTTTTTTCTCCCAACCTCCACTTCAAATCGCCAAGATGGCCACAAGTTATACTGCTAAGGCTTTGCGTGGACCTCGCCCCCTCAAAGTCTTCCCCGTTTTGCTTTTTCTCCCTTGGGAGCCAATTGAGAGTCAGCCTCGATGTGAATGTTTACCTGCTCCTTGCTTCACTGAGTCGGTTTACCTATCTGTGCTACCTGCATTTCACTGTATAATTTTCTTATTGTTTTTCTTCTTTCTCCCCAGATAGCAGTGTAGGAAATGAGGGGATCCAGCTGGATCCCTAATCCGGCAGGTATTTATTGAGCTGTATCTGGGATCCGGACTGGTGCTAGTGAAATATGCTGAATTTGTCCCTGTGTAATCTGCCAACACCGGGTCACATTCAACAGCGCCAGCACGTCGCTTACTTTCCATCTGAGTAGCAACCTGCAGACGGTGAAGGGGGTTTCTTATTTTCCCCTCCACCTGGGCCTAAAACAAGGGCCACCATCCCGCCTTTTCTTTTGAGTATCATCCTGGCTGTGAGCTATCTAGAGCCCAAGACCTAGATGCCAATGCAATGGAGGGAAACTACGGTACACATCTTGTAGCACTTCACAAGTGCTTAAGAGAAACTACGATTTGTAGGCAGGCTTTGGACGTTGCTCAACCCATGTATATGAGATTTCCATGCACTATAAGAATGTCAGAAGTGTTGAACTGTATGATTAATTACACAACGATCTAAATAGCACTTATTAAATTAGTTTTTTCTTTAATTCTTTTATGGCGCTACTCATCCCAAAAGAGGGTGTCAGTGCACTTTATATTAAACCCACACTTTGTACAATATAGAAGTGTGTAAATAAATGTATATATGTTACATACAACAGTGAGGGTTACACTAGGAGTCGCATATTGTCCATACTGGTAAGCATTTTATGTTAAGCGTGCATGGTTGGGAGAAACACAACGTCAAGAGTTAAAACTGAACACAGGGGTTGGGGTTGTCCGTGTTAATAAGACTTTGTTAATACCCAGAGGAACATATCTTTGCAACTTTAGAATAATGGCAGATTGAGGAAAAAAATACGGTTATAAATCCATGCCTTGCAGTTTGCGTGCAGCTCCCTGATGCCACTTCAAAGTTCACTATGCATAGTAAAAGGATTGCAACTTAGGAACCGCAAGTAACAAATGGATGTCAGTGTCCAAAGCAGAAACCCACTTACCTATCTACATAAAATACTAATCTGTGATCAACATGTTTCACTAGGTGCTTTTGCAGCAGACACAGTAGCCTGCTATGCTACTTTGAGTCAAAACTGTGACTAGACAAAACACAAATCTCTCCAGCAAATGCATTAACCACCTGAGTTATATTACCAATATTATTATTAGGGTGGGCATAACTCAATGATTTTCGCTCCCGAAATCTTCGGAGTTTCATGAAAACTTTGTGCGAGAGTCCATGGAGTTCTGCGAATGGGCAGAAATTGGCACGTTGCGCTATATATTAGCACCGGGAGCTTGTTCGCCACAAAAAAAATCCATGTGAACGGCACCACGCAGCGTGCCAGAGGATGCTGCTTCTCGAGTTGGTTTTGCTGCCGCTTAAGTAGATTTTCTGCCTGAGCGGCAGCTTTGTCACTGCGAACGTTCGCAACTGCCTGCTTTGGGAAAATCTTGCCAGGTGCCCCCCCTAACACTTGAAAATCGCAATAGGGGATGCCATTTCTTGCTCGCCAACTTGCAGTTGGTCAGCCGCCCGAAAAAAAGAAACTCCGCAACACAGCGTTTGGCAGAATACGGCCGGAACTCCGCGTTACAAGCGTAACGCAAGTGTCCAAAATTCTGCAGCAGTTGGCTTAACCCAGAGATATTTTAAAATGCAGCCTCTCTGTGATCAATTAAGGTAGTCGGAAAAGATTTACGGTCTCATTTGTCCTTGTTGCCAATTTCTTTGTGACCAAGTTTAAAAAAATATATATATTAATTGACTGTCAGACTCCGTTTTTCATGACTCTGCCCCTCGTGACCCCACCCCCTTTCCACTGCCACAGCTTGACCCCCAATAATAGGTTCCCGGAATATATTTTTTCCAATTCCAGCACTGCCTAAGAGCCACGCTATAGCTTCCTTTTATACCCTTAACCTAGGATGCAGTTCTGGTTTGCTTCCTCTCTGTCTCCAGCCTCTCTCGAGATCAGAAATGCACTTGCAGGCTATCCCCTGTTCTCCTTCTCCACGCTCTCCCTACTCCTCCTCCTCCTCCTCTCAGATTTTCCATCCTCTGCCTAGAATCACACATTGGTCTCCCTGGATTCTGTCAGGCCCCCCCCCCCCCGCATTCATATTTCAAGGGATCCAGGAGCCAGTCTCCTCAGACTCTATTTTACCTGTACCCCTGAACGGTATGAGTGGAAAGGCAGCTCCTGTGGATTCGCCTCCTCCATGGTACAACATGGTCCCACTCATGGAGAGGGAGAAGGGTGGTCTAGGTCGGCTTCGGTTCACAGGCTTCGTAACCAGAGCTTGCTGGTTGGGTCCCATAAATCTTGTATCTCCTTGGAAGTGTTTTGTTGAGGCATGGAAGGGTCCTATATTTAAAGGAGATCTTAAGGCTCTGATCAATCCAGTCAGGAGCTATGTGACAACTTTGTGTTGTATTTTCCTTTTAAGCTAGCTCCAGGGACCTAGCGTACTTTGCTGTCACCTTTGTCCATGACTTTCTGGTGCTTCCTTTCTTCCTGTGCTGTTTCACAGTCCTTTTTTGGGGGGCATCATTCAGTTGGTGCCAAAGCTGCCTCTACAACTTGCGACAGACATGGTCTAGACCACTTTAAAAAAATCCCCCAAAAAATCGGAGTTTTATATAGGGCGAACTAGACCAGAGGGTATCCGAGCGCTTTACATGAGCACCAGTTGCCTTACAGACGGACACATTCATTTTGTTAGGCATGGAGAGATAAAGTGATTTGCCCAGAATCGCAGGATGATGAGGGTGCCTCCGGAGACTTGAACCCGGTTCCCCAGCTTCGTGGTCAACCGCTCTAGCCGTTAGGCCACATCCTCTCCCCCATTTACAAACCCTGCACCCTGGCTAATTGTTCTTGTGTTCTTCAAGTATTTCACGTTGGACCCTGGCAACAGGACTGACATCCAGGGTGTTCAGGATGTGCTGAAGAACATTTCTGACTAGACTTCTCATTGCATGTCACATATCGAAGTACCTACCCTGCAACAGGAAGCTGACCATGAGAGAGGCCATCACTGTGAAGCATTTAGTAGGAATTTTCAAAAATTAAATGAGAGAGATTTCAGAGGCAATAGTAAGACTTCTGCCCAAAAGCTGTATTTGCAAAGTGTTCCAAAGATGCATCTTTATTGCTATCGACTCCAGTTGACCACAGTACCCTTCTATAAAGTCTTTGTGGGATAATTACACAAAGGAATTTCAGGGGGACACTCTGTCTTGACATTCGATTGTCATCCAGTGTAATGAACATCTTTTTTTACACATAGAGTAGCTTAGAACTTAATAAAAGAGGGAAAGGAAGTAACAGACCTCTCGTACTGCATCTAAATTAATAAAGGACATTTAAAGATGTAAATAACCACGTTTTTAGACTTTTGAAATAAATCTGAGTGACAGTACCGTATAGTGCCGGATAGATAATACAAAGTACCTTGAATTGAATATGACTGTGAACCGACACCAATGTAGCTTCTTTATTTATTATTTGTTTTATTGCATTTAACATACAATACATCAATTCCCCAGTTGTGAACATAACAATACAAGCATTAACTGCAGCTCACATAATCTGTCAGTACATGTTACACTTTAGCATGTGTTCTAGCTCTACTCATCTACAACATATACATCTCTCTTCCCAGTCCTACCTCCCTCTGCTGCCACGCCTCTGTGTGTTATCCATATCTTGTCTATTGGAACATATCCGGGTGCATAGCCAAATAAGTTGTCATGGGCGCCCTCATATCTTTAGGTCTAGAGGCTGCGGGCAGCTCCTCTGCGTACATATTGAGTTGGTCTCTGCAATATGCAACATCTCTCAGCCATTGTTCAACCTTAGGAGCACGCTTCCTCCCCCAATGTCTCGCCACTTGCCTTTTTGCCAGCAGAGTTGTCACCGCTACCAATCTCCGGTTGCTAGGTTGCAATGTTGTCCCCAATCCCAGCAGGCATAGTTGTGGAGAGCATTCTACCCTTTCCGACACTACTTCGGATAAAGTCTTAGTCACCTTGGCCCAAAAGTCATATACTGGGGCGCAGTACCATGCCAGGTGTATAAAGTCAGCGTCTGCTTCGCCGCACCTTATAAAAATTAGCATTCTCTTTCAGTCCAAATCTACAGAGCTGACTAGGGGTATAGTATACTTGCTGCAGATATTTAAAATGAATTATTCTAAGATTGCAGTTTGGGGTGAGGTGCCCTGTTAGTGCGCAGCATGTTCCCCATGCCTTTGTGTCTAGTGGCGTCTCTAGTATAGCATTCCATTTGTCTAACGCTTTCCCCACGCTGTCTTTTTTATCTGCAATAGAGGCCCTATACAGCTTTGTTATGAGGCCTTTCTTCGTAGTGCCTTTGAGCAACGCCTGTAGGGCAGTGAGTGTAGGCGGTTCAGTCGGAAATTGAGGGTACAATGTCCGCACTGCGGCTCGGAGTCAAGTGTATGTGAACGCCAATGCCGTTTGGGGTTGCAGGGCTTTGAATGTGTCTGGTGAAATAAATTGCCCATTGAGGTATAGGTCCCCCAGCGTTTTGAGTCCTGCTAAGCCAGAATAGCCAGCTCCAGAGGTTCAGAGTTTACCGATATGTCAGGGTGAAACGATAATGGCAGGGCAGGTGCATAGATAGCTGCGTATCCGGCTCTCTCTTCAAGTTTTTGCCACGCGCTCGAGGTGCATCTTATGGTATTTATCTCAGCCCACGCGATCTCTGTTCGTTTATGCAATAAAATAGCAGACGGGGGCACTGGATGGGCGGCGTCGCTCTTCCACCGCTCTATGAGGCTGATACCGTATCGGGTGGTACCAAAAGTATGCAAACTGCGCCTGAGCACATAAGAAGTATAGTTTCAGATCTGGAGCGCCGAATCCCCATCGCTCGTAGGGTTGTATCAATACCTCCCATTTACATCTTGGTTGCTTGCCCGCCCAGGTGAGTTTCACCAGACATGTTTTAAGCATTGTGAAAAATGCTTCTGTTAGCGCTAGGAGTATATTGATAATCATCTATAGAAATTTAGGCAGGATTACCATCTTTATAATGGCAACACGATCTGCTAGCGATAAAGGCAATCTAATCCATCTAGCCACTTGTTCTGTTAGTTTTGTGAGGGCCTTGCCATAGTTCTCACGGATTACAATCTATGGGTCCCGATGCACCCACACTCCCTAATATCTAACGGGTCTTCGCACCACATGAGAGGGAATTGCATTTCGTACTTGGTAGTGGCTGTTGTAAGTGGGATAATGGCCGATTTATCCTAATTTATCTTGAGCCCCGAGTAGTACTCATGTTTGATATATTCCTGTATCAGGGGTGCCAGGCACAATTCCGGATCTCGCACATAGAGTACCATATCGTCGACATATAGCGATATTGCTATAGGGCGTTCTCTGAAGCGCAGCGCTGCTGCAGCGTGTCTTTGGGGCATTATGCATGCTAGTGGTTCAAGGGCAATGGAGAAGAGTATTGGCGACAGTGGGCACACCTGCCTGGTGCCTCTGCATATTGCTATGGGAGACGAAATATATTTATTCACCTGAATTCTGGCAAACGGGCTGTTATATAACAGGCCGATCCGTTGCAGGGAAGACCGCGGCATACCCATGCGACGCAAAATTGTAAACCTGAATTCCCATTGTATCGAGTCGAAGGCTTTGGCAGCGTCTAGCAGCACTGCCGCGGCCTTCATCTCAGGGTTCAGTTGATGCAGGATGGCAAACATTGTCCGTAGGGTATGTGTGGTCGATCGCTCCGGAACAAACGCTGATTGGTCTGGCAGTACCAGATTTGGCAGGACAGGCTGTAAACGTGTGGCAATAATTTTTGCTAATATTTTAGTGTCTGTGTTTATGAGGGAGAGCGGTCGGTACGAATCGCACCTAGTGGGCAGTTTCCCAGGTTTCAGTAATGTGATTATGAGTGCCCCTCTGAGTGTTGGGGGTAGCCTTTTCTCCTCGTGAGCCTCCAGATACATGGCATGCAAGTGTGGGGTGACTTGTTCTATGAATGTTTTGTAAAACTCACTGGGGAGCCCATCTCCGCCTGCCGCTTTCCCATTGGGGAGTGTTTGAATGGCCTCCTTAACTTCTTCTAATGTTAGTGGTTGTATCAGATATTCTTGTTGCCCGGGAGACAGCCAGGCCAGGGCTATGTCATCTAAGTATTCCCCAATTTGGGTCTCTGACGCCCCGGTGCGTGGGCCATATAACTTCGCATAAAAGTCCGTGAACGCCGATATTATTTTAGGCGTGGAGTGGTGCATCTCTTTATTCTCATCCTCCATCTCGATTATGTGTGTTTGCTTTCTGGGTGTTGCTTTGTTAGTGGCTAGAGTGTGCCCTGGTCTTCCGCCCTCCCCATATGCCCGTGCCCTCCACCGTCTGGATATGCGACGCACTTCCTGCTCTGTCACTTCATTGTATTCCGTGATCCATTCTCATATTTAAGCTAGTGTGTCTCCTGTCTGCTGCTGCATGTAACTGCTCTCTAGGTCCTGTATTGCATCTTCAATGTATTTCAGTCTGTTGCGGAATGTTTTTAGAACCCCTGTTTGGATTCCCATACAAGCGCCTCGAATTATGACCTTGAACGCCTCCCAGACCGTCCCCTTTCCCTCCACTAATCCTGTGTTTTCATGGAAAAAGTTTATTGCCATGTGAACGCTATCTTTGAACACTGGTTCCAGCAGAGATGAGGGTTGTAATCTCCATTGATACGGCGGCCTGCTCTGCATGGGTAGTTCTATTTCCAGCAAGGCAGGCATGTGATCAGATAATGTCCTGGCTAGATGTGTCACTAGTTTAGCCAAAGTACTGACTTCCCTAGACACCAGCCAGTAGTCTAACCGTGACCATGTATTGTGCGCTGACGATGTGTGTCCCCTCCTGCGATTCTTGGTGTCTTGCCCTCCATATGTCTATCAGACCCATGGCGCCCATAACAGTGCGCATAGCACAGGCAGCTTGCTTCCCGTGTCTACTGTAAGTCGATTCCCTATCCAAATATGGGTTTAAATGCGCATTTAGGTCACCCCCCCCCATATTATTACTGATGGTGCCAGTGCCTCAGCCGCCTACCCACTTCATTGTTAAATTCAGGGTCGTCTATGTTAGGGCTGTACGTATTGACTATCGTCACCATCGTTCCCTCCAATTTCCCTTGTGCTAGCACAAGCCGCCCTTGTTCATCCGATTCGGAGTGTGTGAGTGTGAATGAGGTCCCTTTTTTCACTAGTATAATCACTCCGCTTGAGTATGATCACGCTACCCTGACTGTTGCCCACCTAGTTCCAATGAAACCCTCAGTTGATTTTAGAAGATGTGTTTCTTGTAGTAGTGCGACTTGTATATTATGTCGATCTAAAAAAAACATTACCTGCCTCGTTTGTTTGGGGTTGTTAATCCCCCTTATGTTCCATGTCAGGAATCTAATTGGCATGTCTTAACTGGTTTACCGCCGTTTATGATTTGCAGTGGGATAGGACGCAATGCATGTTCCTATCTTTTGACGAAACCATACCTATGTAAGACAACTCATAGTGCTGCTTCAGCTCGTTAAACAAACAGAACCCCCCACCCCCTCCCACTTTAGCATCCCAATAATGCCAAAGCCTTCCCAAAATTGCTCAAACACCAGGTGAACAATAACAAACATTTGGGTCATACCCTCCAGGGGCTGCCAGTGGCCGTAAATCCCTCCTGTTGGACGGAGGTGGCTGAACTTCGAGTGTCTCACTGCCACCTTGCATAGTTAGTCAGCTGAGCTCTTATGTTCCCCAGGGCCTGAATTATAGTTGGGCCCGAATTGGTTTCATGTGCCCCCCAACAATACCTGTTCATAGTGCAGTCCATTACATCTGTCTCCGATCATGTTCGGTTCAAGTAGCCTGCATTTGGCATCTTGTGACAGTTTCTTTTCGGTCTTGGAGGCTTACGGATATAAATGTTGATCCCCCCTGTCCTCACTTTTTAGGGTGGTGCCGCTGTGCTGTGTTCTTCACTCGTTTGGATCCCCGACGTCTTCCTCAGCGGTTGGTGGTTTCTTGCGTCCTGTAAGCAGCGTTTTTGTGTAAGTCATGGCTTCCTTTGGCAAGGTGAAAATTTTGCTCCTCCCTTCTGTTTAGATGCGTAGCCGAGCGGGGTACAACATGGCGTATTGAATTTCTTCCGCTCGTAATATTTTTTTAACCTGCTGGAACTCCTTCCGTGCAGCTTGAACAGCTATCGTGAAGTCAGGGTAAAATGCCACATTATTTCCTTGGTAGTTAATGTTCTGTTTCTCACGCGCCAGTCTTAATACCGTATCCCGGTCTCTATAATTGAGCAGTTTGGCTTTGATTGGACGTGGTGGCATTCCCGGTGCGGGGCGAGCCATTAAGGATCTGTGCGCCCGCTCTACTATGAGGACATTGGATAGGTGTTCAGTGCCAAAGAGCTCGCGCAGCATGTCCTCTACAAAGTGCTCCATTTTACCTGTGTTGGAGGACTATGGTATTCGGGTGATTCGAAGGTTATTGCGGTGGGAGCATGCCTCCAAATCTTCGTTTTTTGCCTGTATCACTGCGAGAATTTTTTCGATACGGGAGCATTTCGTGGTAGTTAATTGCAGGCCGTCCTCCACATTTGAAATGCGCTGCTCTGCTTCCCCCAGTCTGGCGCTATGCTTATGTTTTCGCCGCGATGTAGTCCATGCGCAGATTGAGAGCGTCTATTTTACCATCGATTGTATGTAGGCTTTTCTGCATCTCTATCAGTGTGGATTCCAGTGTCGTGGGCCTTGTCGCAGGGAGCTCTTGCTCTGAGTCTGAGACCGCATGCTGAGATTTTGTGGATTTGCGCACCTCAAATGTAAATTTTGCTTGCTGTCTGTCAGTTTTCCCCATGGTCTCTACTGACCAGAATGTATTGGGCGAATGTACCTCCACTATTTTGTTGAATGCAAGGGAATTGGCACACAGCAGGCCTGCTGCTGTTTCCCCCCCTAGATGTGAGCTGTCCAGCTGCGCCGCCAGGATTCCCTTAGCGGACTACTTCAGATGCCTTATATAATTCACAGGCTCAGGGCTTCTTCAGCTTATGATGTTAGTTCTAATGCCTTGTGTTCTTCTCGTGCGGCTCTGTGCTTTCTCCTGGTGTGCAGCATTTAATGCCGACCTTCTGGCAGCACTTTTCCCTTCCTCTTTCTGGACCCCCGCTGGGGCCTGTCTATGGCCTGCAACCTCGGGCCTGCCACGCGTTTCTTCGCCGCGGTATTGCCAGCAGCAGTGTGCCCGTCCAGTCTGCCTCACTCGAGTCCGTGCAGCCGGGGGCAGCGCCGCCCGCTTTCACTGTACTTCGCTCCCGCCACAATGTCCGTGCCTGTCACGGCCACGCATCGAGCACCGGGCGACCGGATCAGACTTGCCTCGCTGCTCTTACCGGATATTGGTAAGCTGCCAGGGGAGCTCCGCGGGCCCACCGCTGCGCTAACAGCTACTGCGCAGGAATGCTGGCTCCGTCCCAGGGTGGAGACGCTGTAGTATCGGCTGGCAGAACAAGTCGCAGCTTCGCTTGCTCTTCCGCACTTTATTCTACCGCGTATCTGGTATCGAGGATCAGCTGGGTCACACACGTGGTGCCGTTATTCTTCCTGAGGTTGCTCCATGCTTGGGTGCCATTTTCCTCGTCTGCTGGCAGAGTTGTCGCTTTCACTTTTGCTGCTTTCAGTGGCCGTTGCAGGTTTTTGACGCTGATAAATGCGCTGCGATGTTTCTTTTATTTGCCTGCTCACTCCATCTGAGCTGGATGGGAGTTTTGTCGTCTGATACTTGTCGGATAGTGCGTTCAGCCGGCAGAGCAGCACTCAAGTGCGGCCATCTTGCCGTGGGCTGCTCTGGCGCCCCCCCTACCAATGTAGCCTCTTAAGAAGAGGAATTGCAGGATCAAATCTCAGTGCATCAATAAGCAGGTGGACATATGCATTTGATGACCTGCAGTCTACAGAGTAGAGGTAAATTACATTTAATCATTACAGAGTACTTGCCTTGTGAGAATCACTTTTCCATGAGGTCCAATACGGGGTACTGGCTCTGCAGGTCAGGTCTTTTAAAGCAGAGTAGAGCTCTCGGTTCCTTCACTTGTATTGGGAAGAGCACCCATTTCAAGCACTGATGTAAATTAGAATCTAGGCTGGTTCGTTATCACATTGACTGGGTGGAAAAATGTAAAACATAGAAGGCTACCTTTAATTTTGGGACAAATGTGACCAGACTTTGGTGTGTGGTTTGCAGTCCGAGCAAGATGTGAGGGTATAATGAGCTGCACCATGCACAGTTCTGCTGCAAGTGTTTTTTCGTGGACTGCATTAAGTTATGTGAATGTGCTTTTTGGAAGATTGTGTCTTCTGACTCCAGCATAGAATGTGTGATAGGTGTAGTGTTCTGGGGCCATTAATGTACTCCATAGGCGAGTTAAATCGATAGGAACATGGTGTTCCATACAAGTGAACTTCAGGTCCCCAGTGTCACCATTTCCCAGTCCTTAACAAAGATGTTGTCACATTGCTCTTTACAGTGAATCATCTAAGGCTATTGGGGACCTACAGGAAGAATAATGGGGTTCTTAGTTTGTCCACCCTCATGTACTTCCATCTTTTTCTGCTTTGAAATTTGATACTATTTGTTAATGTGGCTGTTTTTTCCCACAGGATTGTTGTTTCCACTCCATTTGCTGTACTCTGTTACTTCTTCCTTTGGTTCTCACCATCCAACTCCGCATCTGTGACACTCCAGTTTCTGTGGTTCCTGGCCATGTACTGCTTTTTCCAGACCTGCATGAGTGTGAGTACCTGCACATACTCTCAGCCCTGCATAAATGTGGGAGTGCCCCATGCTTGTAGTCCAACTTGCACGAGTGTGTGTGCGTGTGCTATGCGTACTCTCAGGCCCGCATGATGTAGTAGTATGCTTGTGCACAATACATGAGTCTGTGCTCTGTACCTACTTTCAGATCTGCGCGAGTGTAGGAGTATTCTCTTCATATGCTTAAATATGCATGAGTGTAGGTGTTTTATGCCTACTCTCAGAATTACATGGATGTAGAAGTTTGCGAAGCATACTCTCAGACGTGCACAAGAGAAAGTGCTCTATACCTAATTGCTGGCATCCAGTAGCTGCCCTTTGGGCATACTCTTATTAGCAGGAGTGTTAGCCTGCCCTGTGAATGAGAACCACATGAGAATGAGTGCTCTTGGTACATACTTGAGTTTGCCTGAGTATGTGTTCTAAGGAAATGCTTAGCATGAGTATAAGTGTCCTATGCATAGACTCAGATCAAACCTGCCTATACGTTCCATGTACACATGCTCAGTCATGCCTTGCTGTGAATTCTCTACCATGTTCTCAGACCTGCCTGAGTGTAAGAGTGCTAGTTCCATGCCAACTCCCAGACCGCCATCTTGAATCTGAGAGTTCCTTGTGCAAGTACTCGGGTCAGCATGAGATCTAGAGCACCTAGTTCACGCAATTAGTCCTCCCTGAATATAACAGTGATGCATAAAGTGTTTGGGTGCTATTTTTTTTGCTCAAAAGGCAGTGGTATAATAATACACATTTCACAGAGAACCGTGAAATATGGGAAATATTTCACGATTTCCTGGGAAATACCGATTTATCATTGTAATGACAGCCCTCAGACAATTCTGCAGCGCTTTATAATTGTCAGGGCCACTATGATTATGAGGAAAAGTGATCTAAATTATGCTGCACATTTTCTGGCATTATTTTGTTTTACCTATTTGAGTTAGCAATAAAATGTTTGTAAAATCTCCAATTTAAGCAAATGACGTGACAACTATGCTAAATCAATAATTATGTGGTAAATGTTTTAGCCACACAATTGCATAATTCCAGTGCCCTTCACTATTGCCCAAAGTTTTATTAACAATTTATTCATGAACTATAAGCTAGACATACTATTTGTATAAATTACACAGTATCGGTCACCGCTGTGTAGTTATAGTAAGATCAGAGTTTCCTTAGGAGGAGCGTTATTTTGTTTTTCTAATAACTTGGATTTCCCTTGTTGAATCTGCATAAAACTTTCCAAAAGAAAAACTTATCCACCTCAGCTCCTTCATGGAAAGTTTCTCACTTATTTGTCAAGCGGGGGCCAAGAATAAAGGAGTGGGTTCCAAAACGTTGATTTTCCATGTTAATTCCGAAGGGAAACTTTGGTGTCTGATACAGAAAAAACAGCTGAATGAAACAAAGTGGGAATTATACTCCGAGCACTTTTTGTGATGTGGTGTAAATTCGCTTAGCTGTTTTTGAGAAATTAGAGCTTAAAGAGGGGCTCCTGTTAGGTATGAATGGGTTAATACTGAGAAAAAGTTAGGTATAAAAAAGAAAAGAGATTAAAGGTTGGGCACGTGCACCTTCAGGCATACTTGGTGGGAGTTGGCTGCACACAAGGGTTTGGGTGCAGGGCCTGGCCAAAGGACCGCAAACCCCACTCCGCATTTTTCTTCTGTGGTCCAATTTGCATGTGTGTTGGTGAAACAAGTTTTTATTGGGAGGGGTAGGTAAATGGACTATATATGGTCACCAGCATCCTGGCCATGTCTTTGCACTACAGATCGGTAGTGGAGATATATACATAGTTTCCATAGGAAGAGCGTTTTTTCATTTACCAATAACTTTGGTGCCCTTTGACGAATCCTAACGACATTTTCAAAACTAATACGACGCTCACTTTAGCTGCTGTCTTGAAAGTTTCGGGGTGATCTGTCGAGCAGGGGCGAGAAAAATGGGGGGTCCCAAAACGCGTTTTCCCTATGTTAATTTCCATAGGACCTTAGGACACAGCTACAGCCCGAACTGCTGAACGAAATTACACCAAATTTGGAAGAAAGGTAAATAATGAGATTTGGGTTAAATCTGTTAAGTTGTTTTTGAAATATTAAAGAAAAACCAAATTTGTATATATAGGGACGTGAAGAATCCGCAACCCCTCCCATTCTCATGCTGAGATATGATTGGCTGCCAATACTTCAAACCAGGAAGTGTTGGTAGCCATCTTGGGACTCAGCTTGAATCGAGTGCCAGCAAAAACATTAAAACAAGCATTGGCATAGCCAATAGGTCTCGCCTTTGGGACCTTATAAGTGTTTAGCCATGCAACAGTTGATGTTGTTGCACCAAGGATATTGTGCTGCATAACTAAATACTTATAAGGTCCCAAAAGCGAGACCTATTGGCTATGCCAATGCTTGTTTGCTTTTCTCCTGCCATTTGTGTTTCTTTCTATATCCAGACCCGTATGTAGAAGAACTCGTTGCATTTGAAATAATTTCGGACCTCGTTACCCAAAAACAGTTTTTCAACTGGCCAGCACTCATCACTGACAAGGGAGATTCTAATTTAGTAGTAAAAAAATCGCAATATTTTTCTTTAAAAAATCCCTCAGTCCAATAATGCAAGTCGGTTTGCAAATACCAGCTCGCTTTTTAGCGCATGGATTTTCCCACTTGGTTGTTGGCATGAATGAGCCAGGGCAAGGGTCGGTCTCTAGGCCAGGGCACACTGTGGTCTTGGCCCGGATTCACACCTATTCCTACTCTCCACAGCTGTGCCAGCAGCCCTTGGCCTCCAAGACCATGATGGAGGACACCTTGTGAGCCTCCGTAACCCACAACAATCAACATTTTAAGAACTGCTTCCTGCGCGTGAAGGAGGGAAAAGGCGCGCTTTGTTCCGATGACGCTACAAAGCCAATCTGAAAGCATTAGCCGTCTGCGGATGCCAAGCCAGGCAGATTCAGACAGATAGGAGGCCGGGAGAGCCTCAAACTGGAATCCGGGAGGAGGGCCCGTATCAAATATGCCTCCGTCCTACAGAGCCTAATTAAAGTTTTGAAGGCACGCAAAATAAACACCGCTCAAATCTCCAAGCACACCAATTCATTCTGCAAAAACATTAGAAGCAAATCTTTGGTGATAAGAGAGAATCAGAAAGCTTGCACTGTGTATTTTATGCGACGTAGCAGATACTGCCACGCTTCCATGTGTCGGCTGCCCGCCGGGAGGAATTTATAGCTGAAAGCTGTCGACATCACTGGGCAAAACCTGCCACCGAGTTATTCAGAGCACCAGATCGGATTGGAGGCCGTGAAAATAAACATCATGTTATTTCCTTGTCAGAGGTTATTCACAAAAATCCCAAGTAAAAAAACGGAAATTGTAAAGATAAATTCAGTTTCTGCTCACGCGTTTATCGAAACGAAGCTCTTAGTTTTGCTGCACCGATGTAACATGGAACATGTAGTTTTCCCCGTTTACATTAAGCAACTGGAATAGAAAATACCAAAAATGCACTTTGATACACAAGTAAAATGTGATGTACAGTTTTATATGGTGCGAACGTCGACAAAAGGCGTGAGCGCGCTTTACAATAAAAATATATAATCGTCAGGATAAAAGGTGACTGCAGAACAGTTCAACATATTCCAAAGAACGGTCTTTCTATACAAAAAGCACCGTAACTACAGGTATGAGTAATATTAGGTAACTTGCAAAAGTAGAATTAATCACCTTGTGGACTGGGGCCAGACTGCCAGGATTTACCCCCGCCATGCTGCGCTGCTATTGCCTACTGCCCTGGTACGACTGCACACCCACTACATTTCCGGGCAGGGGTTTCCACGGTGGATGCCCTTGGCATGACGTGCGCTGCCCCTTCGGGACAGGGATTCCATATGCTTTCCCTATATTTGCGGCTGTCTGGGGGTCGGCCCCGCTGCGGCGGCTCCTTCTGTTACCGCTGGCACGCAGACTGACAGCACCCGGTGCCAGAGCGGCGGTGGCAGGCCACACGGCCGGACACGAGGGAGTAGAGCCCAAAGGGACGTGCACCGAAGGACCCCCAGACCTCCCTTCCCCTCGAGATGAAGGAGCCGCAGATAACCCCGTCGGTGGCCGGGACGTCCCGCAGTCAAGAGGGCGACTGGCATAGCAAGAGTGCCCAGCAGACAGCGGGCAGAGCCCCAGAGAGCGAGGGTGGCATGGGTGTTACATACCCGGTGGATGGGGCAGAGTCAGGTCTATTTAACGGCCACGGGCCACCGGCAAGACCCTCTGTGCCAACAGGGCAGGGCACAGACGTCCTGCCCAACGTGCCGAAAACCTGTAACGGAGACGCCAGGGCCTGGACCTGCTACTCCCCCTACAGCGGCTCCAGCGACGAGGACACGGAGTGCATCGACATGAGCCCGACGAGGCGGTGAAGGAGGCGGCCGGCTTCCTCTCCGACCCCGAGGAGGCCCACTACATCACCACCCACCAAATCCAGCTCTGCGAACTGGACCACGACGCAGACGGCGACTCGGGCCCCGAGCCGGGCGGCTGGGAGGTGGGCGAGGGCTCCCCCTGCCGCTCGCTGCTGGAATACGCCTCTTTCGACAGCGACTGCACCCTGGAGGACACCCAGACTGAGGGGGGCGACAGCTACATCAGCACGACGGCGAGCGACCCCTGCCCCTGGCGAGAGAGCAGCACTGACATGCCCAGCAGCAGCGCTGAACCGCACAGCGGCACCCACTCCGAGAGCGACACCCCTGCAGAGGAAGGCTGGCCCAGGGGCTGGGGCAGCAGCGGCAGCCCGGGCCAGGTCCGACTGTCAATCAATGCCGCCCCCTGGGCTATAAATGAGCCTTTGCTGAGGGAGCAGCATAGCGCCCCCGCTGCCCAGAGAGAGGCAAACATGAGCCTGTGCGCCTTCAGAGCCCCCGAGGGCAGCCTGGGGAGGCAGCCGCAGTGTCTGGCGCTCGACCAAGCCCGGAGACAGGTGATCGCGGTGCGGGGGCCGGCTGCTCCAGTGGAGCCTCCAGCGCTGTCAGTGAGCTGGACGAAACCGACAGGGAGGTCCGCAGCCTGACTGCCAGCGCTTTCCGCAGCCTCGCTTATCCCTACTTCGAGGCGCTCAACTTCAGCTCCAGCGCCTCGTCCACCTCGGAGCAGGGTGCCGGCCTCGGCCAGTGGCCCGGGTACCTGGACTGGGCAGGCGGAGCTGCTCAGAAGGAACTTAATCAGAAAAGCACCGGTGGCTAAGCAATTAAACAAAACAGTGCGCGGCCACAAAGTGAACGCGAACCTTTGAAATAGGAAACCGAACAGATGGCACGCAGCGCGCGCGGCCACGCTAATTGGAAACTGATGGCCCCAGCGCGCCGCTGCTCGCTCCCGCAAGGTGGATGCCGCCACACGCACGAGTGTGAGGAAAAGTGCAGACCGATTCCAAAAGGTCATCTCCTAGAGCAGCGCTTGCGCGCTGCGCTAGGCTCGACCTAAAAAGAATATGGGGCAGGTTAGAAATACCCTGACCCCCCCTAGGCTTCTCGGCCTAGGGGGGGGGTCAGGGTATACATATTGATATAGTTGGGTATGCTAAAAATATCTTACTTTACATTAAAAAAAACCTGAGAAATTCACTGGAAAAAACCCAAAGGTTAAGGGGATGTTATAGTTAGGTGAAAATCTCTGTTAAAACATTCTGTTTTTTAAATAACAAAACCACTGAAATGCACTAGTTATAGTTAGCTCAAGTAACTATAACCTGTGCCCAAAAATAACTATAACTCGCATCCCCATCATGGACAGTCTTGTCATTAATTATGTAATTTCAGATATTGCGGTCATGTTATCAGTGATGTTATAGAACAAGTCATGAGTGATGTAATATGTGAGGTTATTAGCAGTGCATGTTGAGGGTGCGAGTTATAGTTCTTTGAGATACAATTTTTGAGATATCTATTTTGGCCTCTGGTATCCCTACCCTGCCCACTTATATTGTGTTTTTTTAAAACATTTTCAGGACAGGGGACTAAGTCCCTGAGTCCTGTAATGGCTTCCGCAGCATTTGTTTTCATGTTGCGTCTAGTAAGTCGGAGCGCTTGCTCCCATGGGACCCTCTCCCCCTTGGGAGGGAGGTAGCCAAAGGAGGGAAAAAAGTCCCTCTGCCAGTCAGAATGCTGTATTTTCTGACGCTGTGCTTGTGGGACTCTTGCGAGAGTCCTGTGAACCCAACCATCCAGATATACAAAGATTTTTTAACCCTACTGTCTCATAAACTACTGAATGGATTTACACCAAATCCCAAAAGCATGCTTTCTAGACCACAATTTAGCTGCCTGCCAAATTTGGTGTAATTCCGTTCAGTCGTTTTGGCTGTAGCACATTCCAAAAATGTATATGGAATTGGCATGGGAATTTTGCGTTTTGGGACCCACCCCTTTTACTCGGCACCCGCTTGACGGATCACCCCGAAACTTTCCAGGAAGGAACTAAGTAAAAAAAAAGAGCACTTTTTGGGAAAGTTTATACACACAGACCGGAATAAGTGTAAAAGTACTCTGTGTATAGACCCCTGTGAGGGTTCCTTGTGTACACATAGCCAGCCCTCCCTGTGCTCATACTTAGACCTGTATGTAGTTTCATAGTATTCATTTGTCAACGCATATGAGGATGTTGTAGAATAGTGTAGCAGTCCCAACTGTGAGTCACGCTCTCCACTCCAGTAGTTCCACTCGCTCCCTGCAGACAGTGCTTTGTGGTACAGTGCAGAAGCATTAGCCAGTGGTTGTTATGTTATGTTAAATGTACTTGTATAGCGCATGGCTGCCCCAACATCGGGGCATCCCAGCGCTAGCGGACGGGTGACCAGGGAAAGTGATGCTAGCCAGATGGAAAGACAGCCAGGTATAGTCTGTTTCTAAAAGCACAGGACTCATGAGCGCAGCATGCACACACCACTGCTCCCAGCAGACTTGTGTCTCCACCTTGAAAGGAGTAGTTGAGATGGGGATATACCCTGGAGCTAGAAGGGAATGAGACAGCAGAAGGCTCTGTGCTTACTAGAGCAGGTACGTCCCATGATGCTGCTGTTATAACCCGCTGTGATTTCCTCCCCAGTGTTATCATGTGCCATACACGTCTCTGACCATGTTCCTGGGAGGAAGCCAGCAGGATCGTGACTCTGCCACAGCCTATAGTAAGTACCTGGGAAGGGTTGTCTGGAAGATGTTTTTTTTTTTAAATATATCTTTATTGGCAATTTCATACACAGACTTAAAGATGTTTACAAGAGCAATATTCGAATGCACATCACATCATCAGGTTTCAATGCAAGACATACAAAGTACATTATACATGACTACCTTAATTCTACACAGTATATATTTCCAGTATTAGATAATAGCCATCAGTGTCTCTATCCGATCTGCTGTCCATCTATAACGATCTATACATGCCTCTTTTTGCTCTATATTTATATTGACCCTCGAGGAGTCACTGGAGCTGCCATATAAAAGACAAAGCCATCAAGTGTTATAAGATTTAAACTAAATAAGCTTACTGAACAGTTTAATAACATTGTCAACCAGGGAGCCTACACTCAGTGTATGTCTGTAGAATCTAAGTATTTCCAGTGGGGGGTGGGTACACGCCTTTCAAATGTATTACATTGAACCTAGGGGTGGTGGAGGGGCTCTATACTTAATTATATTCTCCAAGCGGGTTTATCCCAATATGGTGGCCTCGTTACCCAGGGGAGCACCACTGTCCACTCCTCTTAGTGAGTGTCGTTGGCACTTTCATCTGTGGTCCTCTCATTCCTGTTTCCCTATGCATTCAATACTCGCCCCCCCATAATCTCGCCAGTGGGTGCCGACGTACTCATCGGGCCTCTTCCCTCATAAGCGCCCTCTCTTCCACCCTGGTCCACACCTCCACGTCCCTTTCCAAAGCTGCTTCTGAAGGACCTACCGCTGCCATCCACTTCAGCACTATTTGTCTCCACGCTAGGACCAAAACAAGATCCACAAATCTGGAGCCCACTTTCTTGGCCTTGGGTCTGGGAAATAGGCCCAGTAGGCTAATCTCTGCAGTACACTGTAGTGAGCGAGCCAATAGTCTGTTAACCATACTTATTATTGTAGTCCAAAAGCCCTGTAACCTCAGGCATTTCCACGTCCTATGTGCGAATCCTGCGGCTGGTTCCCTGCATTTCGGACAGCCACGGTCCTCTCCCCCATACATGATCTGCAGTCAGTGCGTGGTCAAGTATGTCATATGCAGGTAATTAAATTGGATGAGCTTGAACGAGGTATTTCTAGAGATGGGTTGTGGACTCCCCAGAACTCTGGTCCATTCCTTATCTGACAGTTCTCTATTTAAAAGTTCATTCCCTCTTTCTCGGGTCCTGTCTAAGAGCTTTGTGATCATCTCTAACTGTGCCCTATAAAGCCATTTCACCAAATGCCGAGCTGCTCCTAGCGTCACCAGTGCCAGTAGTACACCATGGGTTGCTGGTTCCTGTAACCCCACCTCCCCCGCCACAGCTCCCAAAATGTTCTCACCATGGCGTGGTAGTTTAGAAACTGATCTGGGGGCAGATCATACTGAGACGTGAGATCATCTAGCGGGATGAGTCTTCCCTGCTGGAAGCAGTCGATCACCGTAATGATGCCGGCCGCTTTTCACTCAGACAACTGGTGCCTTGTAAACGGAGTAGGGGCCTCACCATGCGGAAGCCCCACTAAAGGCAAGTCCGGTGCGCAGAGAGGGCTCCCGGACGTGCGCCCGAGGCACCTCTGCCAGCACTTCAATGATACCTGCAGCAACACTCCCGGCCGGGGGACAGGTATTTTCAGACGTTAGAGTTTTGTCAGTAACAGTCCCTGGTTATCTATTAAACATATAGGGCCTAATGTCGCAAGACCCCTCCCATCTAGCCATTGGGCCAACCACTGAAGTTGTGCAGCCAGGTAGTATAGCTCAAAGTCTGGGGCACCTAGACCCCCAGCCTCCGGGGTTCTGCGTAGTACCACCAGCGAGACCCTATTGCATCCCAAATCAATATGGAAGATGTTTTGTTATCTTTTTTTAGTCAGGGTTAAGAATGGTGTTACAACACCCATGCTGTAATTCTTTGTGTCTGGTTCACAGACTGAATTTTGTAGTATTACAATAGTGCTTCAGAATTTACTACAAAGTGCCATTCACACACTGCACTTTTCTATTAACTTACACTTTTGAGTATGTTTACTACTTTTTGTTCTTCACAAACTGCATTTTTATAGTAACTTATAGTTTTGTAGGTAGTCGCTCCTGCCATTATTTTCTATGGGAGAGTGTTGCAGTGCCAGTGGTTGACCTTGTGAAGTTCTAGACTTACTACAAAAGTGTAAGTTCATACAAAAGTTCAGTTGCGAATACTGAAAAGTAGTAACCTTTCTCAAAAGTGCAAGTTACCTTTGTGAATTTTGCCCTTTGAGTATAATTAGGTTGATATGAACAGGCATTATTTAGAGTGGTTCAAAATGGACAAATTGTATTTGTAAGTGCATTTTAAAACACAAGTTGTTATTTTTGTTTAGGGTACAATTCATAATCTATATGTAAAATTTGACGACCAGTAAATAAAAGCGACAATAGCGAAGAATACACATTTTATGTGGAATTTGTAAGCTTCCTCAATCTTTGTCCCAAATGACAAAATGTAAAACTAGAAATGAGAAAGGGATGTGTCAGTAACTTGTCCATGAAACAAACCTAGAGTGCCAAAACAGTCCTTCAAATTTTTGGGGATATTCTCTTTTTAGGTCTTGCCTAGGCAGCGCTTATGCTGTCTCTTCAAGACATGCTGTATTCAGGATAGGACAAGAAGCTCCGCCCATCTTTTTAATTGGCTCCTGTCCTTTGTAAATGGTGGCTTTTCATTGGTCAATAAGCTTAGTAGTTCCTCCTTAGTACCACCTTTTCTCTTCTGGTCACCTCCCATGAGGACACCCCCTGTTACATGTGCTGTTACTCAGTAGTCTTTAATTACATCCTCTGAGCACTATTTTCTTAAATAGCTTTATCCTGCAGCAGGCAGGACACGCTCTCCCTCAATACTTTTTTTTTCTTTAATTTATTCAGCGCGGCACGCCTCAGCAAGAATAATGGCAGCTGCGCTTTTCTTTTGTTACGTGCTGGCCGAACGCTGCCGAATGCCTTTATTTTTATGTTTATTTATGTTTTTTTTTATTGGCGGCACCCGCGCTTTAGCTTTAAACATCTTAAGCTAAAGCGCGGGTGCCACGATTGCTTTAAAAGTAAAGAAATAGAAAAAAAATTCTATTTTTTGTTTGCTTGTTTACTTTTGAAGCAACCGCAGCACCCGCGCTTTAGCTTAAGATGTTCAAAGCTAAAGCGCGGGTGCCGCGATTGTAACAAAAGTAAATAAATAGAAAACAAATGTGCGACTATTTTTGTTCTATTTCTTTACTTTTGAAGCTATCGCAGCACCCGCGCTTCAGCTTACGATGTTGAAAGCTAAAGCGCGGGTGCCACAAAGGTCTTGCATTTCAAAGTGTTTGTGCTATTGGCATTGTAAATGGCAATGCCTTTTATTTGTGTTTACAAAACCTGCAAGCCGTGTTTACATACCGCCTGCAGGTTTTTTAAACACATAAATAAAAGGCATTATCATTTACAATGCCAATAGCTCAAACTTTCGCAAATGCGAGACCTATTGCATGGCAGGGATCAGTGGATAGTGTGCACAAAGGATTCGGCTTGGAAGTTCGGTCACTTGAGAAACTAGATCTCAAAGATGCTTACTGCCATGTGTCAGTGCACCATGTACTCCGCAAATACGTATTGTAAGGTCCTAGATTATCAACTGGGGTGTGCAAAGTATGAGCTCCCTCAAAGTTAATAAAGTAGTGTCTTATTTGGCTGAGAAAACCTGTGATTTTCTCTGCTAGCACAAAGCAACAGCCTTTTCTTAAGAGAAATGCAAAGCGTGCTTAAGAAGCACCAAAACAACAACAAAAACAAGCAATAAAATCCTCAAACCAATTTAGAAAAATATAAGAAATATATAAAAACTAAAATGACAAAAAAAGGTCAAAACGGATTTAGGGAATTGGAGATAATGATTTTTTTTTACTTAAAAGCTACAGAGTGCCAAATGTAGTCAATGGATGCTGGTGACCATGTTCTAGGCACATTGTTTGGTTAACTATAATGGACCTTGAACCACAGGAAGGCAGCCAGTCTAACCATTGAGAAGCACTTCCATTTCTTGAGTAAAACACCTCTGGGCTCTTCCAGGCAGGAAGAGCAGCATGTCCTGCTGCTTCTGTTCTTGTCCAAGTGCAGATGTTTTCTGAGGTACTGGTGGTGGGAAGCCTTTTGACAGTAGCCACTGTCTTGTGACTGGTGATAAGACATCAGTATATGCTCAAAAGATTCCCAGAGGCAAGCCTGCCTCCTTTTTCAGTACTTCTGTCACTTCAATGGTAATTACATCCAGAAAAGCCCCCTGCTTTCAATGTAGCAGCCCCCATAGCTATGTGTGTGGGACTGTTTGTCACCACCCTAGGATTGTACTAGTACAATGAGGAAAAACCCTGGAAAGCCAAAACATGTACACACCTATACAAGATACCCACAAATTAGGACACACACTCTGTGTAACAGACATGTAATTACAGACTCACAAGTTATGACACCCCGAGAGGCAGGCAGAACAGTAACCAATTATGTGCTACACCCCTTGCCGCCTCAGCTTCCAGCCTGGTGGCAACATCCCCTATCCCTCTGCAATGTCAGTAGCATTGACCGGTGAGAGGGAGTCTTGTTAACAGCAAGTCGATAAGTTCAAAAGAAGAATACCACAGGGTGCCTCACAAATCAAAAAACACATAGATAGGGAGCATGAGTGAGGGAAAGAAAGAATAAGAGAGGAGCGGTGAGTGAGGGACTGGATGGATGAATGGGTGGAATGAAGTGTGTGATCGGTGGATGATAGAAAAATAGGTAGGTTAATAGGCAGTAATCAAAATACCCACATTACCAAATGAGAACATGCATAACCTAAATAACTACTAAGTTGTCACTTTCAGTTATCTCCTGTTGTTGGCTTAGCGTTGGGAGACCCTTTGGGTAGCCATGCGCTTTAGAAATCTTCACGAATAGAATAGAATATTAGTTTCAAGTGGGAGCACTCCATTCGTATCCAAACCCATGGTAAACGCACAGCAGGTGTTGTAAAATGCAGCATAATCAGTGATAGTTGCTACATGAGCTGTTGCAGACCTTCATTTTGAGTGAATGATACCATATTATGCTTGCCCTGGGTATGGTATGAAACCAGGCACACAGGAACTGAAAGTGTTTGCATCAACAATTTTTCACACAAGGATGGACAAGTAGAAGAGCACAGCCGACTGTGAAGCAAGTATTCTGCTTTTAGCTATCAGGAACACTACAGTTGTTTTTTTTTGTTGACGTCTTTTCAAATTGAAGAGGAGGAAATCCATAAACAGTCGCTTTTCCTATAAGCGAAAATCTTCATACATGCACATATGGCTATGTCGGGCTCACTGTGGCTCACTACGACTCGCTGAGGATTTGCAAGAATATATTTCAAGTTTAGATAATTTTCAGCTTGCTCTGTTTGCTTTAGGCAATGGTCTCCGCCACCTAATGCAGTTACGTATTACATTAAAAATGTTGGAACTTCTTGAAAGCTTAAACTTGCATTGCTTCCTTTTGCAGCTTCTGGCATCCTTTCATTTCGGTAACTGTCTTGAGGGCAAAAATGTTTCAGACAGACTCACTTTGTCAATGTAGGCATTGGGTTTAGCCTGGGGACGGGAGACAGTCAAATAGTCAGAACTGTGGGATGGGATATTGTGCCCAGTGTGTACTGAACCATAATGGATTTCTTGCCACGGAAAATGTGATATTTGTTATCCTTTTAGGTCGAGCCTGGGCAGCGCATGCGCTACTCTTCGAGGCATGCTGTATTCAGGCAGGGACTTGAAGCTCCGCCAATATTTTTCATTGGCTTGTGTCATTGTCCACTGTAAACTGTGGCTGTTCATTGATCAATAGGCTTAGTAGTCCCTCCTTAGTACTGCTGTGTCTTATTTTGTAACCTCCCATGGCGACACCCCCTGTTACGTGTGTTGTTACTCAGTAGGCTTTAATTACAGCCTCCAAGCACTATTTTCTCAAATAGCTTTGTCCGACACGCTCTCTCCTAATGCTTTTTTTTTTATAGCACGTACGCATTTCCAATGCAATAGGTCTCGCATTTGTGAGAGTTTAAGCTATTGGCATTGTAAATGGCAATGCCTTTTATTTCTTTGTTTTAAAAACAACACATAAATAAAATGCATAGTCATTTAGAATGGCAATAGCTCAAACTCTTGTAAATGCGAGACCTATTGCATTGCAAATGCTTGTTTAAGATGCAATGTCTAAAGGGGGCTAACACAAACATGCCTGTCGCTGAAGGGGGTTGACTGACTATGCATATTGGAAACAATAGGTCTTTCAGATACCTGTACTGTCAAGCAAGACCTAAAAAATAGGGTTTTCCACATGTCAAACACTGTTTCTTTTGATATATGCTGGAAGTTGTTTATGGAACTGCCATTCTATCTATTTAAAATTACACTTGTGGGTGAGTAACGTCACACTTCCCCCCACAAGATGGCTGACATTGATAACACTGTCAAAGCCTTAAAAATAATGCAATTGTGCAAAGGTAGCGAATGAAAAGCTTTAGGAGTAGGTGAAATGCTATCATATTTCTTGGGGTCAGACAGCAGACGAGCTGCTGCATCCTGCACAAGTTACAGTTCAGCAATTACACCTTTGGAGGCATTTAGAAGCATTACCATAATTTAAGTGCAATTGGATTAGTGCAATAATCACCATGTCCTTAATTCTTTATATAAAAATGTGAAAATGGTTTAATGGATTTCAGGTAATAAAAGCAGATTTTTGCAGTGTTAGTAACATGAGCTTAAAGTCAAAGGTTAATCTCAGTTTGAATTCCTAAATTCTCCTAAAGCACTGGGCCTATTCCCGTCCTTTATTTGAATTTTTGGAGAGATTCTCAATCTCTCTGTTGTGCTGGAATTTCGTTTTAGATAGTCGGTGTCCATTCACACCAACGAATAGAACAAATTACAAATAAAATGTGAATATGACTTGGGCAAGAGGCCAAAGATCAGCTGAGTGTCAGCGCAGATATAGAAAGGTTTACACTGATCTGAATTAACAAAAAATCCAGGGGTCTCATTACAGCTTAAAAAGAAGGGAGTACAACAGATTATACTGCTCCCTAAGTTTCTTGCATAGAATAAACCTCAGTCAACCTTCACGCTGCTGGCACTATGTGTTAACCTGCTAGCCTCTTCCACTTGGTGTGGGATTCCTCTCTTATCAGGACATACTGGGAGGAGGTATCCCAGACTATTGGAGAAATAGTGGAGCCACACATAGACTGTTCCCCCTTAATGATGCTACTTTCAACATTTCCCCAAGACAATACGGCGGCTGATGGCAGTGCTAATTCTGATAGGAAAGCACAGATTGTTGCAGAGACGGTGAACCCTGAAGTCAACAGACTCATTAATCTGTTCCTTCAGGAGGCCCTTGTTAACGCAGTCTGGAAGCAGGCCAAGATTCTTCCCCTCCTTAAAAAAAACATTGTTGGATCCGTTATGCGCAGTTAATTATCGCCCCATTTCCCTTCTCCCTATTTTAGCGAAAGCCTGTGAAAAAATGGTCAACAAACAACTCACTGACTTTGCTGAGAGCGCTGGCCTACTTCATCCTGCTCAATCTGGGTTCAGAGCCTCCTGTAGCACGGAGTCGGCCTTGGTGGAAGTCTCGGAAACTATTCGGGAGTGTCTGGATTCGGGCGGCAGAGCAGCTCTTATCTTGTTAGATCTCTCGGCAGCATTTGACACTGTTCCCCACTCTCTGCTACTTATCCGTTTTGCGGAAGTTGGGATCTCAGGTGCTGCCCTGAGCTGGCTGACTTCTTTTCTGGAGGGGCGTACTCAACAGGTTTGGCTCCCCCCGTTCTCTTCCTCACCTCAGGAGGTAACTACTGGGGTGCCTCAGGGGTCCTCCTTAAGCCCCCTTCTTTTTAATCTATGTCACCCCTTTGATTTACTTGGCGGAAGAATTGGGAGCCAAAATTATGGCATACGCTGATGATACTCAGCTACTGTTTACTTGGGGAAAAACAGAGTGCTCCACGTCTCTGGCCAGAAATTGTTTGACCGCAGTTTTTCAATGGCTTTCCTCGGCACAGCTTAAATGCAACGAGGATAAGTCCGAAATCCTTCTCTATGGGTCGTTTCCCCCCCAATTTAGAGACACTCTTTGGCCTGCGGAATTTCCCATGCCAGCCTCAACGGGGCAACCCGCCAAGAATTTGGGAGTTTGGTTCGAGGAGAACCTTTCCTTTTCAACCCAGATCAAGAAGCTTGCGGGGAATTGTTTTGGGGTACTCAAAACACTTAGGAAATTTCTCCCGCTTCTTCCCTGAGTAGCAAAGGAAACTGTGACTCGGGCCCCGATTCTCTCTCGGATCGATTACGCGAATGCGCTGTACACCGGCCTGCCGGGCTATCTTCTTAATAGGCTTCAGGTGGTCCAAAATGCGGCTGCGAGGCTCGTCTTTAACATCCCGCTAAGAAACCGCATCAGACAGCATTTGCGTTCACTCCATTGGCTTCCTGTGGCCGAACGAGTCAAGTTTAAGGCCCTGACTCTGGCCCATCGGGCTTTGTATGCCTGTGGTCCTGGCTATCTACGGAAGCGTTTCAGGTTCTATACCCCCGCTAGACACCTCCGGTCATCATCCCAGCTCCTGGCCCACATCCCTCGCTTCCGGCTGACAAGAATGGGGGGCAGCTCACTTGCTGTCAGAGCTGCCACTGACTGGAATTCCCTTGCTCTTTGCAGCATTCAAAACCTCTGCTTATTAAAAAAAAAAAAAACTGAAGACCCATCTTTTTGTCTGATCTTCCCTTTTCCAGGCTTTCCCTCTCCAGGCTGGTGCCGGGACACTCTCTGAGCATCTGTGCGCGCGATAAGTGCAAAATAACAAATAACTCCTGAATGAAAGACCATCCTCCCAAGCTGAAGGACTAGTGGAGGTGTACTCTCAGCGGCCGGTTCCCCAGGTACTCCCTGGAGACATTTGTGGACCACTCAGATGTTACGTAGCCTGTCAGTCTACCAGTAACAATGAAGCATGATGGAACATACTGCTTTAACTTTGGTACCCACCCCTTTAGATACATTCTGACAATGTGATTGGAAGTGTGTATAGGCTTTTTCAATTTGCTGTGCACGCTGGCTGCATTATGATCTGCTTTACTCCATTATGTAAAAGTTAGTCCTTGAAATTGTCTGGGTCTTTCCCATGATCTGCAAGTAAAACAAAAACACACACACACTCTTTCTTTCTCTTCTCTTCTCTCTGTCTTGTCTCTCTCCTCTCACTTTTCTTCTTCTCTCTCATGCCTTTATATGTTTTGTTTACCTTTTTGTTTCGTTCAGAAAACCTCAATAAACACTTGCTATAACAAGCATTGGTATAGCCAGTAAGTCTCGCCTTTGGGACCTTAGAAGTGTTTAGCCAGAGCTATTGGCTTTGCCAATGTCTTCAAGCTATGTGGAGCATTGTGGCTGCTCTGCAGCATGTTGAAAAGTTATAATAAAGTGTTATAAGCATTTGTTTTACCTTATATATAATCAAGAAGACAACAGGAGATTGGAGGTTGGGAAATAGTACCTAAATTATGACACGAGCAGCTGATGGACACTAGGGGAGATTCAACAGATGCCAGATTCCAAGGGCAGACTGAGGTGGTGCTGAGTGATGCTGAGGTGGCGCTGAGTGATGCTGAGGTGGCGGTGTGCTGGTGCGGAGGTGATGCTCAGGTGACACCGAATGACACTCGGGTGGTGCTGAGTGATGCTGAGGTGGTGGTGTGCTGGTGCGGAGGTGATGCTCAGGTGACACTGAATGATACTCTGGTGGTGCCGAGTCATGCTGAGGTGGTGGTGTGCTGGTGCTTAGCTGATGCTGAGTGATACTGAGGTGATGCTTAGGTGGTGCTGAGTATTGCTGTGGTTCTGAGTCATGCTGAGATTGTTGTGCTGCACTAGTGTTCAGGTGGTGCTGAGCTAGTGCTCCGGTGGTGCTGAGTTGGTGCTTTGCTGAGATGCGCTGATGCTGAGGTGGTGCTGCGCTGATGCTGAAGTGGTGCTGCGTTGGTGCCGAATTGCTGCTGAGGTGGGGCTGTGCTGTTGCTGAGGTGGGGCTGCGCTGGTGATGGTGCACTGATGCAGAGGTGGGATTGTGCTGATGCTGAGATTGTGCTGATGTTGAGGTGGTGCTGAGGTGGTGCTGCACTGGTGGTGGTGCACTGATGACGAGACGGTGCTGTGCTGATGCTGAGGTGGTGCTGTGTGGGTGCTCAGGTGATGCTGAGTCATGCTCAGGTGGTGCTGTGCTGAGGTGATGTTGCACTGATGCTGAGATGGTGCTGCGTTGGTGCTGAATTGCTGCTGAGGTGGTGTTGCGCTGGTGATGAGGCTGAGCGGGTGCCCGGGCCTCTTGCTGCCTCACTCGATGCCAACGGAAAGGGAGGGGGTGGAGGGAGGGGAACGCAGTGTTTATGCTCAGATTTCCTATCGCAAAGCATGAGGGGGGAATTAAATACAAAATAAGGACAAGTAAATAAAGCACAGCGCTTCTGAAAAGGTGCAGCGCTAAGTGAAAATATGTTGAGTCTCTTCAAAATTAATAAAAATAGAAGTGGGCTAGCCGTGCGTGCAGAACAAAAGAAAGGCAACGCCGCAATACTTAAAGATTAAGCACGACATGAGGCAGAAGGAAGGAGAGTGAGGAGAAGGAGAATAATAGCGTGAGGCACAAGAACGCAGAGTGAGGAAGAGAAGAGGAGTGTGAGGCAGAAGGAAGGAGAATGAGGAGAAGAGCAGCATGAGGCACAAAGGAGAGTGAGGAGAAGAGCAGCATGAGGTACAAGGAAGGAGAGTGTGGAAAAGAGCAGCGTGAGGCACAAGGAAGGAGATTAAGGAGAAAAGCACCGCGAGGCACAAGGAAAAAGTGAGGAGAAGAACAGCGTGAGGCACAAGGATGGAGATTGACAAGATCAGCGTGAGGCACAAGGACAGAGTGAGGAGGAGAAGAAAAGCTTGAGGCACAAAGGAGAGTGAGGAGAAGAGCAGTGTGAGGCGCAAGGACTTAGAGTGAGGAGAAAAGCAGCGTGAGGCACAAGGAAGGAGAGTAAGGAGAAGAGCAGCATGAGGCACAATGGAGAGTGAGGAGAAGAGCAGCATGAGACACAAGGAAGGAGAGTGTGGAAAAGAGCAGCGTGAGGCACAAGGAAGGAGATTAAGGAGAAAAGCACCGCGAGGCACAAGGAAAAAGTGAGGAGAAGAACAGCGTGAGGCACAAGGATGGAGATTGACAAGATCAGCGTGAGGCACAAGGACAGAGTGAGGAGGAGAAGAGAAGCTTGAGGCACAAGGAAGAAGAGTGAGGAGAAAAGCAGCGTGAGGCACAAGGACGTAGAGTGAGGAGAAGAGCAGCGTGAGGCAGAAGGACATAGTGAAGAGAAGAGCAGCGTGAGGCGCAAGGACAGAGTGAGTAGGAAAAGAGCAGCATGAGTCAGTGAAGGAGAGTGAGGAGAAGAGCAGCGTGAGGCACAAGGACGGAGAGTGAGGAGAAGAGCAGCGTGAGGCACAAGGAAGGAGAGTGAGGAAAAGAGCAGGGTGAGTCACAAGGACAGAGAGTGAGGATTGTGTGAGAGCGAGAGAGAGGTGTAAGAGATGGTATATGAGAGAGAGAAAAAGTTTCCTTAACAAAACAAATTAATAAAACAATAAAAACTGGAAACATTCTACAGGTACATTTTCAAACTGTTATAATGATTGGTGCCCTAGAGTGTTCGACCCCAAAATAACATCACTAGGCTCACAGCAACTTTACGCTGGTAGTAATAAGCTCTCATAAGTGTTGCGAATGGGAGCTCTGTAAAGACACTTTTGAGGGGAAATGTCATATCTCACTGTCACTGATCAGCCTCGGCCTGGTACAAGTCAACCCATGTCTCATGAGACACAATACAAGATGCCACACTAGCAGCATAAGTACAATGCACAAGCAACATGAAATCAATTTTAAAGATCTGAAAGAGACACGTTAGTGATAGATTCCTTACCTTAGAATATCCCCAGGCGTCAGTCTGGATCCGGAAAGTTTTCGTCAGCAGTACCCCTGCGCGTCGGAAGGTGGCGTCGTGCGGCTCCGCGTTCGTCGTAGGCGTCGTGATCGCCGGCATGACGTCGAGGCAGCTACTTAGACGCCGCCCTCGCGCGCTGACGTCAGTTCTTTCTTCTTCCGCGCCAGCAAGCGCAGATCCGGAGAGAGCGGTACCCCCAGTCATTTTTTGACTGAGTTTTTGGAGATTTTTTGTCTCAGCTTTTCGAGTCGATCGACTCCTGGTGCAGTTAGGGATGCCCGGGTTTAAGTCTTGCGAGGACTGTCATCGGATAATGTTGGTGACGGACCCGCACCGCGTGTGTCTCTTCTGCCTGGGGCGCGACCACGACCCCAAGTCGTCCCCCGACTGCCGGTCCATGGCACCGAAGTCTTTGCGGGAGCGGTCCCGAAAGCTGCTTGAAGCCCGGCAGTCGTCTCCACGCCGTGAAAGGTCCCGGTCCCGAGGGAGGTCGAGGGACCGGTCGCGGAGCCACCACCATCGGAAATCGTCCGAATCAAAGTCTTCGCACTCGGGGTCAGGTAAGGCGAAGCGCCAAAAGAAGTCGAAGAAACGTCATCGTTCTCCGACTTCCCCTCGCGCGACTCGGCTGAGGGTGCATGTGGTGCCACCCCGCGGCTCCGGCGGAGCCTACGCAGTCGCCGGCGACCTACCCGCCTTTCCCGGGTTCGTTGGCGACTCCGGCCCAGGTACAGGAATTCCTGTCCGCTACGGCTCGCCTATTTGGGCCGTCGGGCCCCTCCGATGCGCCTTCGGGCCCCGCGGGCCCGACTGGGAGTCCTCGCCCTTTGACGCCGGTGGCTCCGGCCCCGCCGTCGGCTCCGGCAGGACTCCCGTGGATCCCGTCATGGATCCCGGTCGACACCGGTTGACCTCGTGACACCTCCACCGACGTCGGCACCATGTTTCACGTCGCCCGGCGCGCCGGACGACGTCGGCCCCGGTTTCAGCCCCGAAGTGGAGACGGTGCTGGGAGGGTGTCGACCGACGCCGATTCCAACGCCGTTTGGGAATCTGTTTCCCTATCTCCATCCTCCTCCTTTTAGGCATGTACAACAGCATGAGGAGGAAGGGGAGGACTGGGAGGGGTCTGAGGACCCTCTCGCTGCTCAATGCGAGTATGACCCGGACTGGGCAGAGGAGTTGGGGGACACCAGTGGTCTGGACACCTCTCCAGACCTTGGCATGCTGTCTCCTCCTACCATGGCTACGGAGGAGGGTTCTTCTTTTTCTGTGGTGTTGCGTAGGGCAGCCGAGGTACTCCACCTCGAGCTACCTACTGTGGCCGTCGGGACTAACCTGACAGAAGTGCTTCAGCCAGCAGTTACCTCTGCGGAACCACTGCTACCCTTTAATGATGCACTTTCGGACGTTCTTTTGGGCTCCTGGTCCAGGCCCAACACAGGGGCTCCTGTGGACAGGAACGTGGCCCGACGCCATCGCCCGGCCCCGGGCGACCCCATTTTCCTCTCCCAACACCCCACCCCTGAGAGCTTGGTTGTCCAAGCCTCCGCTTCCCCAAGCGCATTCCCTTCCGCACCCCCGGACAGGGAATCCAAGAGACTGGAACAGTTTGGGAAGAAGGTTTATTCTTCCGCCAGTCTAGGGCTGCGGTCTGTGAACACCGCATGCCTCTTGGGCCGTTATTCTCACTCTCTGTGGGATACGGTGGCGCAGGTGCTGCCTCAGTGTCCGGAGGAGGCCCAGACACTACTCTCCCAGGCTATTGCTGAGGGGAGAGATGCAGCCAAGTTCACGATCCGTTGTGGCCTTGACACCGCCGACTCGCTGGGCAGGGTGATTTCCACGACAGTGGCGCTCCGCCGCCACGCCTGGCTGAGGACAACTGGCTTTTCGGGGGATGTCCAAAACACTTTGATGGACATGCCCTTTGATGGCATTCGCCTCTTTGGCAACAAGGCAGACAGTGCTTTGGAGAGATTTAAGGACTCGCGGGCTACGGCCAAGTCTTTGGGCCTTTCGGCCACTCAGCCTCCTCAGCCTTCTGCCTTTCGCTCTTTTCGTGCTTGCAGAAGGGGCAACCCACCACGTTCGCAACAGGGCCACAGGCTGGCGCAACAGTCCACGAGCGGCCGCAGACGTGGGAACCGCTGCGGCGGTTCAGGGGGCCAGCGGCAGGGTCAGTCCACCTCCACCCCAGCCACCACTGCCTCCAAACCTTCCTAGTCCGACCATTCAGGCCCATCAAACGCCAGTGGGTGGCAGGCTTCGCCATCAACTCCCCCACTGGCGCGCCATCACTTCGGACAGGTGGGTTTTACAGATAGTCCGAAGGGGCTACTCCCTCCCCTTCGAGACTACCCCTCCAGCCATGCCACCTCAGTGCCACTGCATGTCGGGGGATCACTTGGCACTTCTCCAGCAGGAAGTTGTGGCCCTCTTGGCCAAGGGGGCCATAGAGCGCGTTCCAACGCCAGAAGTAGGTCGTGGTTGTTATTTACCACTACTTTCTGATTCCAAAGAAGGACAAAGGCTTGCGTCCTATCTTGGACCTTCGGAACGTCAATCTCTTCCTCCGGAAGGAGAAGTTCAAGATGCTCACACTTGCTCAGGTCTTGTCTGCCCTAGACCCGCAAGACTGGATGGTAGCGTTGGACTTGCAGGACGCTTACTTTCACATCCCCGTCCTGCCGGCCCACCGGCGTTACCTGCGGTTCACGGTAGGCCACGAGCACTTTCAGTTCACCGTTCTCCCCTTTTGGCCTTACCAGTGCCCCTCGGGTGTTCACGAAAGTGATGGCGGTGGTCGCAGCTCATCTGCGCAGATCAGGGGTTTCAGCCTTCCCCTATCTCGACGACTGGTTGTTGAAGGCGGGCTCGCCCCAGGCAGTTGTCTCCCACCTCCAGACTACGGTTCTCCATCAACGTGCCGAAGTCGCACCTGATTCCCTCTCTGAAGCTCCTCTTCATCGGAGCAGTTCTGGACACGGCGCAGTTTCAGATCTATCATCCCGAACAGCGAGTCCGGGATATTCGGGCTATGATTCCAGTCTTTCAGCCCTTATCCTGGGTTTCGGTCAGGATGACCCTGAGGCTGCTAGGCCTCATGGCCTCATGGCCTCCTGCATCCTGCTGATCAATCATGCCAGATGGCATATGCGGGCTCTGCAGTGGGACCTGAAGTTCCAGTGGGCGCAGCATCAGGGGAACCTGTCCGACTATGTCCAGATCTCGGAGGGCACTGCAAGACAATTGCAGTGGTGGCTCACGAACCAGCATTGGGTCAGCGGCAGAGCCCTCTCCCTTCCCCAACCGGAGCACACAGTAGTGACGGACGCATTCCTCCTGGGATGGGGCGGCCACATGGGAGAGGCGGAGATCAGAGGCCTCTGGTCTCCGGCGGAGTCCAGGCTCCATATCAACCTTCTGGAGCTCCGGGCGATCCTACTTGCACTGAAAGCATTCCTTCCTTCCTTTCAAAGGGAGAGTAGTGCAGGTGTTCACAGACAACACCACCGCCATGTGGTACTGCAACAAGCAAGGCGGGGTGGGGTCGTGGACCCTTTGTCAGGAGGCTCTGCGCCTCTGGACGTGGCTGGAACACCAGGGCATTTTCCTGGTGGTTCAACACTTGGCAGGGTCTTTGAATGCCAGGGCGGACGAACTCAGCCGCAGGTGCATGATGGATCACGAATGGCATCTTCACTCGGAGTGGCGCAAGGTCTCTTTCAACAGTGGGGAGAGCCTTGGTTAGATCTATTCGCCACCGAAGAGAACGCGCAATGTCGGCAGTTCTGCGCGTTCGAATTTCCAAGGCGGCACTCGCTCGGCGACGCTTTTCGTCGTGAGTGGAGTTGCAGTCTATTGTACGCCTTTCCGCCTATACCACTTCTACCCAGAGTGCTGAAGAAGATCAGACGCGACCGGGCCCAAGTCATTCTTGTGGCTCCGGACTGGGCTCGAAGAGTTTGGTATCCCGAGCTACTCAGTATGAGCGTGGATCCCCCGATCCGACTGCCTCTTCGGGAGGATCTTCTGTCGCAGCAGCAGGGGACGGTCCTCCACCCGAACCTGTCCAGTCTCCACCTCCTTGCGTGGCGATTGAGCGGCGACAGTTGATTCCATTTCACTTGCCTCCTGAAGTCTGTGATGTCATTCTGGCAGCCAGGCGTCCCGCCACTAAATCGGTATACGCCTGCAGGTGGAACAAATTTGTGGCATGGTGCACAGCAAAGGCTGTGGATCCACTTTCTGCCCCTCTTTCTGAGGTCCTACTGTTCCTTCTTTCTTTAGCCCAGCAGGGCTCTGCTCTGGGCACTATCAAGGGCTACCTTTCTGCAATTTCAGCCTTTCTCAGGCTACCTGATCAGCCCTCTTTTCAAGTCCCCTGTTGTAAATAGATTTCTCAAAGGCATTACTCCCCTTTTCCCTCCTATTCCGTTTGTGATGCCACAGTGGGACTTGAATCTGGTTCTTACTTATTTGATGTGCGCTCCCTTTGAGCCGCTTCATAACTGTCCTCTTCGTTTATTAACCTTGAAGACTACTTTCCTGGTTGCCATCACCTCCGCTAGGCGCGTGAGTGAGCTCCAGGCTCTTTCCTGTAAACCTCCTTTTCTGTCTGTTCATCTGGACAAGGTTGTGCTACGCACACGTCCATCCTTTTTGCCAAAGGTTGTTACTGCCTTCCATATCGGGCAAACTATCACCTTGCCCACTTTCTTTCCGCCTCCGCACCCTTCCAGAGAGGAAGAGAGGCTCCACCGTCTGGACCCAAAACGTGCGATCTCATTTTACCTCAACCGCACACAACCGTTCCGGGTGGATGACCAGCTCTTTGTTGGCTACGTAGGCGCCAAGAAAGGCCGGGCTGTACACAAGAGGACTATCTCCCGCTGGGTCGTCTTGTGTATAAAAGCCTGCTATTCTCTGGCTAAGAAGGAGCCTCCGGTGGGGCTGCGCGCCCATTCTACCAGGGCAACAGCAGCTACTACTGCATTGGGACGTGGTGTCCCCATGCATGCCATCTGTCAGGCGGCCACATGGGCCTCGCTGCACACTTTTACTAAGCATTATTGCCTTGACAGCCAAGTCCGGAGAGACGGCTTCTTTGGCTGTTCTGTTCTCCGCGACTTTCTGGTGTGATCTTGGTTCGCAGACCCACCACCGGGGTTGGTATTGCTGGGGTATCTATTCGAAGGTAAGGAATCTATAACTAACGTGTCTCTTTCAGATGCACAAGTTACTTACCTTCGGTAACGATATATCTGTAAGAGACATTAGTTAGTGATAGATTCCTTACCGCCCCCCCATCCTCCCCGTTCTGCGAACTGATTTCTAGGGTTAAGGTCATCCCTTTCAGGGCCCTAGTTTCAATGCACCAGTGGTCAGTATCTTGCATGGCTCTGCGTTCCTGGCGCGGAAAGTCGTGTACAGAACTGACGTCAGCGCGCGAGGGGGCGGCGTCTAAGTAGCTGCTGCGACGTCATCCCGGCAATCACGACACCTACAACAAACGCGGAGCCGCACGACTCCACCTTCCGACGCGCAGGGGTACTGCTGACGAAAACTTTCCGGATCCAGACTGACGCCTGGGGATATTCCAAGGTAAGGAATCTATCACTAACTAATGTCTCTTACAGATATATCGTTACCGAAGGTAAGTAACTTGTGCTTTACGACCATAAAAACATGGTCACTTTTCCCTGGCCAAACCCACGTGTGCTCCACTGCAAAGAGTGTATTTTTGTAGGCTGTGAAACTGAGATTGTTTTTCTTTCTTGTCAGATTTGACTAATTTAAGAAAGGCTGCCTGTCTGTCCGTCAGGGTGAGCGTCCAAGCTTCCTGATCCCTTAGAGATGTAAATCTCTTTTGTGCAGGTTATTCTGACCATCAGTCTTGAGACACACTTGCAGCAGCTTTGCGCTTTCTATCGAACAGCTTTTTGCACATTAAGCTTCAACAGCTACATCATTTTTTCCTGAGTTATCTCTCCAGTCAGGAGTAATTATTCTGCTGAAAACCATACAGCAAATTCCTTGTCTTATTATAATATGATGCTATTTCAGAATGCACACGGTAACCTTCAAGAAATGCTCATGATATAATTTGTAAATCTTTAAATATTCATTTTACCTGTTGGCAGCATAAGTTTTTGTCAAAGTACCCCAGTACACAGTTCACCAGGCAGTCTCATTTTCACACAGATCAAGGGAGCCATGGAGGAGTGGGGGGGAGGTCACTGTGTCCTGGGCACCACTGGTGTTAAAACCATAGTAGATAGGGCACAGCAGCGTTGATGTGGTATGGACGCTAGAGGGACTTCAACGCATATCATACCTAATGGCAGAACAGCAATGATGTTAATGTTAGATATTCTATCAAATGACAGAGTCGTACTGAAAAAGCAGTCTGGAATGAGGTTCACTGAATGAGCCACATTTATAGCCGATGTCAACTGGCTGCTGATAGGCAGAGAATGCATTCTTAGAATAGTATGGACCACAGCTGTCCCTCATACCTAAACCAGGAATTAAACGTAGCTGGGGAGAAAAGGGAAGGACTACAGAAATGCTTACTATAAAATTTCCAAAGGGATTCTCGCTACAAGATGAAATGTTAAGTATTCCTTGTGGGCGCCGGGATTCTGCAGTTATGAAACTCCTTATTTAAATAGATTATTTGTGACAAACGTTAGTGGTGATTCCGTCAGCAGTGCCTAATCGCTCTTATTGACCAATTAGTCTCTGAAGGGAGGGGGGATAAAAGGCAGGGGAGGGGCGCCCACGTAACTGTGTTGTGGTGGCACTGAGGCATCTAGCGTGCATTTCATTCAGTATACAGGCTTTGCGTCACTCTCCGCCCACCATCCACTAATATAGTCTGCTTACACACTATGCCAGGATTCTCCAACGAGTAGCTTATGCGCTACTGGTAGCTCTCCAGTTACCTGCAAGTAGCTCTCCTGTGTGTTGCCCAGCCTACTAAATTAGAAGCTTTTGCTTGGTTGAATTAATAGATGTGTACCAAAATTGTGAAGCGTGTATTTGAGATGAATATGTATTTAGTTTCAGAACTCATGAACTGATGGTTGAGGAAAAATGGATTTCCAAAATATATTCAAAGTGGTTATTTAAGTGATAAATCATGCAGATTTGAAGAGACGTATTATTAATATTACCACCTTGATCCCAGGGGCATTGCAGCTGTGGCTGTCATGTATTACTCAGGCAGAGGTATTTCAGATTGCTGGTAATCCTGCATGGGATGACAACTACTGTAATCTTGTCTGACATGGTCATTATTGCAACACAAATAATAGTAGCTCGGGATGCTTTTCTTTGAACATAAGTGGCTGGAGACCCATGCACTATGCAGTACTCTGGTAGAGAACAAGAGAAACACCCAGCACTTGAAATAAGCCACATTTGTAAATATAGCTGATTCTCCTCACAAGTAGAATGATGTTGCTTTCGTGTACTGTAAGGCCGCCGTGTGCAGCATATGAACGGTTGCAGTATCAAATCACTGCACTACTAACTCAGCTGGACTGTGATCAATTACGCGGAGCGCTTGAACATTTTTAAGCAAGATTGGAGGGAAACCTGGCTGTTTAACGGCGTTTGACAAAGGCATACCCGCCGAAACGCGTCATGCCAACTGCTTCAATAAAGATCCTTCCTGGTATCCCCGCTGTGTCCCCCCGGTTCCTTCCCAAGAAGTAATCTTACCTGATATATATATATATATCGCCAAAGCCAGTTTTTTTTCTACCTACATTTTCCATTGTGTACACTCTGCCAGGTGTAATGTTTATTCCTGCCAACTGACAGGAGCATCGGGCCATGATGCAAATGCATGGAAACCCCAGCACCTGTATGCGCGCCTCGATGAGTCATGGCTGGCTCCCTACATGCTCAACATTTACTCTCACTCCAGGGATGGGCGCACAGCAGTGGAGGACGTATGCAAATGCACAGTGCTGCACATCCAATGCCGAAGCACAAAACTCGAGCATATGGAGATATCATTTGACTGGCTGCCCCAACAGTTCCGTTTTCTCACGCTCTAGCTCGCGACAGGACTAGCTTACGGGCTAGCTTGATCTTCATGCCCGTTCACTAATATCTAGGCTCTATCAAGCAGTTCTAACTACACACAGCCCGTGACAACCTTATTAAATGTCCGCCATGTTTATGCAACGCAGAAAGCAGGTTGCCATGCTGTCAGCCTTCCATTTCCAGGGCAAAATCACAGAAATGAAAACATCAATAAAAGCTCTTTCAACAAGCGAGTAAAAATATGTTACGAAAGTCCAGGCCAAACACACTGATGCCTATGCCCAGCAGGAGAGAGGCTGAGGTATAACCTCCTGAGCTGCCGACTTTGGAACTGGTGAACTGGGTTCGAGTCTCGGCGTCGGTAAATCTGTGCCTTCCCAAAAAAAATATAGAATGTACATACATGACCTTTGTTAGTAAAACAAAGGCAAAAGGAAACAAAATGAGGAATGCTGATAAGTAAGTCAAACAAAGCATTTACAGTCACGTTAGGGAAGCCGTGGGATAAGCGCTTACTCGACAATCCAACTGAGCGCGAGCCAATGCAAGCAATTTTTTTTAAATTGCTCACCAAGTGTGATAAATAACATGAAGAGTAAGAGCACATGTAACAGGGGCAGTCCTCATGGGCGGTTACAAAAGGAAGGACTACTAAGCATATTAACCAAACAGAAGCAGACATTTAGGAAGGACAGTAAAAGGAACCCATTAAAAAGATGAGTGGTGCTCGAATCCCATATTATAGATACATCATGTCTCAAAGAGACTGCGTGCAAGCGCTGCCTAGGCGAGACCTAGAAATAAGGGGGGCAGAATGGAGCCTTATGTTATGCCACAATCAGTCGAATGGTCTCCATTGTGACACTCAAGAAGGAACCACAATAATTTGTTGTCTGTTACTCAAAAAATCTTTCAGTCAGGCTAATGTTACTCCTTTGATGCCACAGTCTGTTAGCCTACTAGAAAGAATATTGTGGTGGATGGTGTCAAAGGTTACAGACAGTTCACGAAGCGCTAAGGATCCCTGCCGCTCAGTATTCATCATTCGTCGTGGGTCATCCATACTGGAGACTACCACTAGTTCTGTGCTCATCTCCTGTCTAAACCTGTTTTGAAAGGGATTTAATATATCTTGTGATTCTACAAATTCCATTAACCAGTTGCGGCCCGTGGAGGGAGTTCCGTGGGGCGGTGAGGCGGGGCGGGGGGTAGTAAACACCGGAATATGGATGAACGGAGGTAAGTAAACATTTAAATAAATAAAACGAATTTCGTTGCGCGCAGGTAAAGCTTGGTTCCAGTGGCACAGTGTGCAGTGTGCATGGGACCCACGTCTGGGCAAACCTGTTCCACTTTGGGCAACACACTGAAGTATACAAAAAAAGAGACCGATGAAATGCTTGAATTAATCTCAGCCACTGGCACTCGGGCTGCATCCATGAGCAAACTTGTGCCCGAGTGGCTGCATAACTCCTTAACTACCGGCACGGTTCCTCAAGACTGGAAACTGGCTGTAGTAAACCACCATCCAACTACCATCCCACTGATATAACTTTAGACCCATTTCCCTCCTCCCACACTTTTCTAAATTATTGGAGAAATGGTTTGTTCAGCAGTTAATGGCAGTAGCGGCCCGTGGAGGGAGTTCCGTGGGGCGGTGAGGCGGGGATGGGCAGGGTGAGGGGTAGTAAACACCGGAATATGGATGAACGGGGATGCGCCCGCAAGTGATTACCAGTGTCTGAAATTAATTCAAGCATTCCATCCATCACAGTTATTTGTATACTTCATTGTTTCATCCAAAGTGGAACAGGTATGCCCAGACATGGGTTCTGTGCCCACTGTGCCACTGGGACCAAGCTATACATGGCTGATGAGCTCTAATAAAGGTGAAAACAGCTCTAGGTTGCTTGTTCTCTTTTTCAGTGAGAACCTGGCCTGGCAGTTTGGGCTGGAGTGTTCTCTTTAGATCAGGGTCAAGATTAATTTGCATCTGGCTGGGTCCAGACTGAGGTGGCACGGTATGCAAAATAGCGATGGACTGGGATGTGGCTCCGAGTAATTACTGTTGCTGAGTTTCATTCAAGCAATCTATTCATTACTTTTTTGTATACTTCAGTTCACCAACATACTGTCATCCCTCCTAGAGTTAGACATAGTTTTGTCTGTCTTATGCACCACGCTCAGTGGTCATGTAGTAAGCCTGGTCCTTCGGGTTCTGCAGGGCGGCGCTCCGGATGCACTACCAGTGATGCAGACCATATTGGGAAGGGTGCCATTTTGAGAGCTTGCTCAATCCAATTTGACCCTTCAGATTTATTGTGAATTTAAAAAAAACCTTGCTCGCACAACACTGCCCTATTCAGTACTATTCTGCAGACAGAACTAGCAAGAGCTCCCCGCAACCTATTTCCCCGAAAGAGTATTGTACATGAAGGATACTTTGAATCCCTTGCTTGGCTTGACACCTGAGACTTCTAGGACTGTGGATGTCTCACTTGGATGTGGTCCCCGTTGCCAAGCTACACTTGCAAAGCCTGCAGGGCTTACATACACAAGCTAAGCAGACAACTGGATCGGTTGGTGGACAAGTCACATGCTTTAGGGTGACCCTTCCACCTTCTGCCATGTAAGAACATTGTTACCTAATCCAATTTGTTTATAGCTCACAGCATTCCAGATATACATTCAGTGCACTCTGTATTTCTCTGAAGTTTGTTCCACTTTTGATTACACGTTTATAGACTAATGGCACGCCCATGAAATCCACAATCTGCCAGGAGACACGCTACACCATATATTTTGTATTATTTTTTTCTCATTTGGAATGGAAGCCCTTTATATGCGTGATAAATCGAAGCATTGTTTGAAACCAGTATTAAAGCATTTTGGTGAAGAACATTTGTCTACTTTTATGAATCCTGGCAAGTGAGTGGTTCTCATGTAGAGCTACAACACTACTGGTTGCAAACTGAGCATTACAGATAAGTAAAACTTTCCGTTTGCCGCTTGTGTCGCTTGTGTTGAAGTTCACAAGTTGTGCATAGATTGCAAAGTGGTATTCCTCCTCCTTTAAAATGATGGTTTTCAGAAAGTAGTGGAAGCATCTAGTAGAGTTTAGTTTCTTGTCTGTCAACACAGCAATGCTTTGTGAGCATGCAAACCGATGTCCATGTAGCAGCAATACAGATGTCGGCTAACATTTCTCAGATAAGTCTTTGTTTCCCCCACCCCTTTTTTTTTTTTTTTTTACATGTAGTGTGTGCTTGAGGAATATTTGTAAGAGTTTTTCCCTCTACCTTTTACAAATTTAAATTCATTTAAAAATCCACCCATCAATGGATGGTTAATTGTGTTTATCCCCTCTATTGTTGCACTTTACATTTCACTTTGCACTTTTCTGTTTGCTGGGACAGTTGAAAGTTATCTCTCTGTCTTGCTGCTTTTTATGAATGTTAATTTTTAAAACATTAAAAGTAGGTGTCGGGGGCTGAGTTTGAGTATTGTGGTGTATGTGTAATTTTTAAAATACGCACGATATGCAGCTGGACACCATTTTGGGGGTCATGAAGGTTGGAGAACTCATCACTTCTCTTGTGTCAATCTGCACAACCTCATAAAAGTGCATTCGCTGCACACAAACTGCCATGCTTCGCAGTGCGTTCTGCCGTGGCACAGAGCGGAAATCTGTGCACACTTTAACAATTTTTTGAACAATTTGTTCTACAAGTGCTTTTCATTACTGAAACACGTCTATTCCCTAATAAGTCTTCTATTTTTGATGAATTAGTCACTCAAAGCTGTATAGTCCTTTGATGTTTTAAGTCACAATTTATTTTATTTATGTCTCTCAGTATTACTTGACAATTGTAATCTATGGATGGAAAATCCTTTAGGTCTCTCGCGTCCGTTTAAACAAAATAAGTAAGTGCTTTAACTTCATTTGTTATCTAGAGATCCTACTCAACAATCTGGTCATGGGTGTGGCTTGACTGCACGCCATGATGACTGCGTGAATGCCATGCTCTGTACCGCAGGGCCACCAACTATTTCCCCTTTCTGCCCACAAAGAGGCATTGTAATTGTATTTATTTAGTGCTTACTACCCCTGATGTGGTGTTGAAGCTCTTTACAGCAAATAGCACGCTACTCCGGAACCCAAGGTCCGTGGTTAATCCAGTGGTTATTTTTGGTTATTGTGATTAGTCCCATGCTCGCCAGAAAAAAATCACATGCATGTATTCCAGTTACTTTGTGATAGATTATATAATACATGTTCGGTGTGATCATTAGTAGGGCTAGGTGGTTTCAGGTGAATGTTTAGTGAGATAAGCTGCAAGAGATTTTGAGCTGCAGATTCCCCACCCCAGAACGCTCCCCAAGCATCGGACTGGATCCAGAAATCCCCTTGAGTAGGCCCCCTGCACGCCGGCATGCGGGTCCGCACTGCACCGTCTGCGCTAGAAGCAACTTGCATGGCGCTGTCGTGTAGTTCCTATAGTACCCATGCAGGACCTGCGCGTTTGGATAACATAAACCGGTGTTAGACTGATTCTGTGCACCCCCACCGCGTATGTTAGCCTGATTTGCATTAGCTAGCTCACAGTGCCACTAGAATCTCCTCTTATCGGGGAGAGATTAGTTTCTGGCAACCTTAGTTCATGACAACCCAAATTCCTCAGAATCGTGGAAACAATGTACTACTTTTCGCTCAGTCACTCGTGCTTACTTATTCGGTTTGTCTCAGAGAGTTGCACAGAATAAACAGTCTGGGCGTTTTAATAAGTATTTATTGAACAGTTGTTATTCTAGTGTAAAATATATGTGCTGCGCCAACCAGCAGACAATAGCAGAGATATATTATCAGCAGTACGATAAAAGCAAAGGGATAGAACAGTTCTACCATATTGCAATAATCATGAATACATACATGAATATAAAAAGCATTATGAAAAGTGCGCGTACTCCTACGATGCCTAACTAGATGTACCTGAGTGTACCTAGCATATGTGTAAAGGTCTAAAAGCCTAAGAGCCAAGAATCCTTCTAGGATTTAGTTGAACCCCCATACCTGAATAGAGAGAGTGTGGGACCCCGTCCTGGTCTCGAGTTGGACACCCCGCAAGGGCTGTGTCAGACCGCTGTCAGCTGGAGCGACTGCATGCAGGAGCCTCAGGGTCTCTGGTCAGTGTGTCAGCATGGAAGTCTCGGTTCCCTCTGTCTTACCGGGGTAAGATGTGGTGTATTTATACCCTGAAGACTCTAGTTGCTTCGTATGGTTTGTATTGGCCCTTGTTAGACTTGAGGAAGATGTCAGGGGTGAACTTTGTACATACATATTATGCAGGTGGTGTATTCCTAGAGAGCCATGCATAATTGATGAGTACAGTGTGGGCCTGTGTTTGGGAAAAACCCTGCTGTATTTAAAACCACAGGATAGATAACGTTCAGCCCTCGGAGCTCGTTGTGTACTAGCGAGGACCAATGTAGGTGAAAGATCATGCCTATATAAGGAATCATGACTATAATAGGACATGTACAGTTATGACCGTAATAGGGCATATGCGGCTTTGACCATATAATAATATTAGGGCAAATACGAATACGTCCATTTTAGGGCATGTATGAACAGGTCTACATTAGGGCCTCTATACGGGACATAACACCTACTCCTCTTCCGAACAGGATGACAATGACCATACTTAAAATCTGGACAATTTAAAAACATTTTAAAAGCAAGTAAAAACATGGTTTTAAAATTGTAAAAAAAAAAAATCGAAAATGTTACAATTCAGCTATTTCCAATTGCCACTAAAAAAAGAAATGTCTATTTTGTTTCTCTATATAAGTTGCTTCACTCAAAGCGGAAGAAGGCCATGCTTTTCTCAAGCAAAAGTGTCAATTTAGGAAATGTTCCAAATTTGCTCGTTTATTATGAAAAACGAGTGGAGAAGCCGAATTCTTTCCCAGGACGCGATGAGCCAATTCGAGATTAAGTGTCCTGGCTGGGAAGCAACATTATCTGTGTGAGCTACTGCAGACGACAAATCCAACGCCTCACAGAGAACGTCAATCGCACATAGATGGAACGTAGCACTGCCAACAGTCGATGCTGCGGCAGCTTGTGCGGCAGTTTTTACCTGGGTGCCTGTGGAGGAGCCACCTAACCCAGCAGGAGCAAACGACACCTGTGGATTCTCAAGGAATGCGTTCATCAGAATCGGAAGACGCTGGGGACAACGCAGAGCATGGGCCTTTAGGGGGTCCAGCATTGCATCCGTGTCCGGAGGCGCATCTGATGGAAATGTTAGACAAAGATCCAACGTGCATTCTTCTCCGCAAAGCAGGCATCGAAGAACAGGTAAGATGCAGTCTACCCAAACTGGTCGAAAGTATAGAAACCAGGAGGCATTGAGTTCTCGCAGGCAAGGAATGCCCAGAAGTTGTACCATGCGTTCACGGTATTTCCGCTCCAGGAGCATGTTCGCCATTCCCTCTGGAATTGGGCCGTCCATTGCGTAGCAGTAATATTATGAATAGGACCCCTGCAATCAGCAATAGGATAAGCGGGAGTCCTCCAAATACGCTTCCCAATACGGAGTGTATAAAATTTGGGATTACTCCGAGGACTGTCTGAAAGGTGCTTAACAGTCCTGACCCAGGCACCACCCCAGCAAGCCGACCCCAGCTCCTTTTCCACGCCATAAGCACAGATACAGACAAGTTCCTTTCAGTCGTTTTTGACAGAATTTTTCTACTATTTTGTTGACTTCGACCAGTGTTCCTTTTGCATCAATTTTTTTATGTATCCAAAGAAACCAACTAGTTTCAAGCCTTGTAATACCGGACGGTTGAGGGTGTACACATACATTCAATGATTGAGGCAGGGCTTTATACTACTCCAAATGCATGCTTGGTATTGACCAAACGACTTCGATTATTACAGCTCTGAGAAGTAGTTTCGGGTCATCCCACCAGGTGCAGTGTACTGGCAGGTTAGGAATAGGAGAGAGCTAGGATGCATGTGTACCAATAGGCTTTTGTAAAATGGAGGTAAAACGAAGTGTCACACCTACCTCCGTTTGTTCATCCGTTTGGAAACAAAAAAGAGATTGTGCAGTTTAATACTAAAAGACTTTACAGCAGGCCTCATCATTAGTAGTGTCCACATGGCAGACCATAAATTAACTCCAACTGTAGCAGCTACTACTGCTTACTGCCAATTTTAGTGTGTAAAGCACCGAAATTGGCATGTTATTCCCCCCCAAATTTGTATTTGGGTGGTATTCATCACAGCTGAGAGATCCGACCTGGCAAAGTCAGATTTTATCTGGCACAATAAATATTACAATTACTGGGCCATTTGTAGTGAGGGCTTTGGACTCGCCTAATGTGTCGCCACTGTTGCGACATGGCTTCATCAGTTTGTGATGCCTCACACAAGTTCAGCAAACTAAAGTAATCAAGCACCAAGCTGGCGGTGTCAGAGCACAGCACCCAACTTGCCAGATGAGTGAGAGTCTTGCAAAGTGAATTATGGAAGATCCTGAAAGAGGAGCTCCCTCTCCTGGTTTCAGACTGACTGACCTGTAACTCCAGGGCACAGGTTTCCAGACTCTGGTGGCTGGTTCTCAGTGGTTTGCTGGTCTGAGATTGCAGATTTCTTACGTGTTCGATACAATCAGCTCGAATCATGTTGATGTTTTACTCCATTTAGGGTTCACTCTGAGCTCTGTGATTGATTCACTTGCATCACCATCCTTATCTTACGCTCTGTGTTGGTTTTCTTCCATGTCTCCCTTCTCCCGGGATCCACATTATTTTGTGGTTGTTAATCTGCATTTTTGTTGTTTACATGTAGGGATGGGTGTGGAAGTCTTAAGTACCCTGATCGGGGCTACCATCCAGGGCCAGATCGTTGGCGGCTACCACGCTGGCATGGCAGACTTGTGCAGAACAAATAATGGCACCTTTGTCAATGGCACCCTCGAAAACATCACCCTCTTCAACAGCACCTCTGGGCTCACAGACACCCTGGAAAATACGGTGAGAGCAGCATGTCTGATCACCCTGCTTCTCAGAGTGGTCCCCTTGCCTCTGATTCTTCAGTTACATTCTTAGTTAAACTTCATACTTGCAATTCCATCGTGTAGGACGTCATCACCATGCTGAAATGTTTGACTGTGCTTGGCACAGACTCCCAGTGCATGGCTTGAGGCATAGGGTGTATGTGGTGATTAATTCTCCTGTTCTTTAGGCCCAGTGCTAAGGCAATACCAGAGGATGAAGAAAATCTGTCCACTGTTGTTTCTTCCTAAATTCTTTATCTGGAATACTGAACCTGATCTGTAATCAGTCAGCACCAATGATCCATTCTTTCCCTAGCTTTGTGAGAGGGGGCCACATCCACTTCTGCCTAGGGGTTCGGTACACATTTCGTGCACACCTTCACCGGCAAAGCCGTGTACTGTTAAAACTGGTATTGAACAGCTGCAAACATGTGAAGCACCTTCAGTGGACTCGCGGATTGTCAAATCAATTGCCAGAACAACAGATGGCTTAATTTGCCTTACATAGACTTTCGTTCCTACAGAGCTACAGGCATCAAGTTTATTTCTGATGTGAAATGATGTGCTGAATTAGGTCTGTTCTAAAGAGATCTAATGGACAAGTAGCCCGGGCATGGTGTGACAGTACTGTACTGCTTGTGGTCTGTAGGAAGACATGTTGTCAGGAATGATCTGTATCTTCTAGTCAGGTAGAATTTGCAGTTGGGTGGTTTTGTGTTGTCTAAGTAATGCCTGGCTGCTACATCAGCACTAGGGAAAGTGATTAAGGTGCAGACTACACGTTTATTCCCTAAAACCACAGGGCAGGGCCACCCATGAGCAATAAGCATGCCTTTGGACTGGAAAGGAGTAAAGGCCTGTGGATAAGCTTTAAGGACTGTGGCCTATGAGCATGCAGCATTAACCAACACTAGGGATGCACAGTGAGGGAGCGGTTTGCAAGTACATTGAAGGACTGGGCCTAAAAACGGTGATCTGATAGATTGTGAATGTTTATGAGGATCTTCGGGGAATTAATCGTACTTTCCAAGGATTACAGCAAGACTTCAGTTCAAATGTGGAAGACTTCTTTCCCATTAACTTGCATTTCCATTGCCCCTCTGTCAGGCTTTTAGATCATACACCATGGATTGCTGAAAGCACATAGCAGTGGGTGAGATGATGTATGTTCACCCTGCAGACTCAGATTACCAGATATTAGCATTGCAAAGGTTAGTCAAGTCTCCCTTTTTTCCATGATTCTCTAGCGATAGTAAGAGGTACACATTGAATACCTACTTGTAGGAGTTGGTGTGGGGCTTCTCCCCAATAGGGGGGGGGTATCATTTTTAAACACACATATTTTCCACTAAGATTTATAGAGCTGTTAAAATAGTGGGTAATAGGTGAGAACTAGATGTCTCTATCCTTTATGCCTCTTAAATCATGATCTCAAAAAGTTTTATAGCATAACCTATCATAATATGTCCAAGATAGTGACTACTGTGCATAAACTTACAGGGCCTGTGTTAACATATGGACAGGCTTTGAGAAGGGTTAGATTTACTCTGGTACGAAATGTATGCGCAGTCATCAGACTTCGGGTCAGTTACTACTGCTGGTAGAGAGTCATTGGGTCAGTGAGACTTTAGGGAGACACTCAATATTAAGGGTTAGCCTGCAGTCTCCCACTTGCAGCACTGCTGGGCTACAGTCCTTGAAAACAGCAGTGAATTCCTATTGGTTCCCGCTGCTGTTATTCAATTAAAATTTGTTGGAAGGTGGTTTAGTAGGTGCAGGTAGGTACCTACAGCTAGTAATAACGCCACAATCACAAATAAGGTCCAGTTAAGTCTCAATAAATTAATCCTTGCTCAACCCTTGGTAGCTTGTCTAACGAGCAGTCAGCCTTATCTTAGGAGACAGGTGTGTAAAGCATTTAAAAACACCAATGCAGTAAATAAGTACGTTACAACATACAATAAAAATCAAAAACCAATTCATAAAAATAGGATATATTTTTATGATTAAAATGACATCAAAACAGCACAAATTCAATGTAGGAAACCGGAGTAATGAATTTTTAAAGAGTAAATGTAAAAATGTGCTTTCTAATGCTTAAAACCATAAAGAGCCAACCGGGGACGTCTGGTCGCGCTAGACCAGGACCAAGTCAATGTTTCAGGCTGACCGCGATGAAGCGCGGGTCGGATACGATGGGATGTTGCTGCCGGTCAATATTTTACCTTCGCACGTAGTCACTATTTTGGTTCTTTTTCTCTCAACTTCGAATGAGTCTTCTCGGCAGGCCAGGTTGTGGTTTGACGACGGCGGCTTGCTTCAGCACGAGGCCTCAGTGATTCCTGAAGGTCTTGGTTCTAGTCATCGACGAAGAGCTGCGAAGCTTTCAGCAGGGCAAATCTGGAGTTCAGGCTGAATCACATTTCGACATAGCCGGCTTGACTCTCAATGGTGGGTCGGTCAACTTATGGAGCTTATTACCAAAAATTCTCCGAATGATGCCAAACTTCTGGATCTTCTTCAAGAAGGTCATTTTGGAGTCTTGAAGGGTCCACAACACCAGACAAGGCTCTAGAAGCTCTGAGTTGCTCCTTTGGAGGTTAGGACTACAATTCCCACAATGCACCTGGTCAAATCCTTAAAGGTCCACTGGACACTGGTCAGCTGGGCTCTTCTTGGTGGAGTTGTTGCAGGTGACTTCTTGAAGCTCTTTTGTACCTGTTGCTTTCAGGGAGTCCACTCCTTAATCCTTTGAAGCAAAGCAAAGTCTTCTTTTGTGAAGCCCAGAGAGTGCAGCAGGTGCAATACTCTCTTGGTGAAGGCCAGGGGTTCAGCAGGGCAGTCCTTCTTCTCTTGATGTTTCCAGGCAGGGATCTAAGTTGCTGGGCAGCTCTACCATATTTATCCAGGTTTCTGGGCTGGCAAGAAGGGGGTACCCCGGACCAATGGGGTGCAGGGTGCCACCCTCTGTGACGACAATTTCCTTAGAAGTGTGGCATATTTTTGTCCCAGAAAGCGCTGTTCCACAAAAATCAAAATGGAGAAAATCTCTCCTGGAGGTTCAGGTCTGGCTTACCCAATCCACAGTTGTGGCTACCTTTTCCCTGCAGTCCCCTTCCAGCTCCTCTCCTCATTCAATAACAGGGGATCCCATCTGGCTGGGGGTGCAGGAAGTGGGGGTGGGCCTGGTTCCTGTCCTAACTGTCTTTCTCCCTTTGAAGACCAGTTTGACTACCCAGCCCTCTTCTTGCCATGGCATCTGCAGACCACAGATCTCTTCCCACCTGATGTCTCCTTTGTATCAGCCCAGATAATTTCCCACGTCATTAAGGAAGCTTGGCTCAGCCAGTCAAAGGCTGGCCAATCGGAAGAGGCTGCTGTAGGGCTTATGTTGGGTAACTTTAGGAAAGCAGTTCTAAAACTACTTTCCTGCAATAGTAATAATAAATCCAACCCTGGCAAGTGGTGGATTTATTGTAACTATTATTTTAACACTTTGAATTATTATTTAAGCTCGCTCCTGTCAAAAGTTAGACTTTATTAATGTTTAATAAACCCTTTGTGTGTTAGCCTATAGAGCTAATTTACTACACTGGTGAAAAACAAAATTGGCAGTTTTTCCCTCACCAGGGCATATAAAACATCTTTATAATAGCCCTGCTTATTACTAAAAATTCACCCTACCCTTGGGGCACCGAGGGTAGATCTTAGCCGCTTAACCGCGGCGCGAATTCCGCCGCGGCGGTTTGAACGAGTGGGCGGGGCCGCGTCGGCCAACGGACGTGCGCAGCACTACCGAGGTAGTGCTTGCGACGGCCGTTGGCCGACGGACGCGCGAAGGGGTTAGGGATGACTTAAACTATTGTATTTTTACATATAAGACTTTGGAAGTACCTTTAATTCTAAAGTCGAATTTGGACATAACTTTAAAATGACAGCAGGCACCACAGCAGTGCACACTTAAGTGCATTAAATCCACTGGGCCTCTAAAGCTATATGCCCTACCATATGCAAGAGACTTACAGTTATTGGTTGTCAGTACCAATTGTAATTACACCTAATTACCATATATATATACCTTTTACACAGAGCACTGGCCCTTGGCCTGGTTAGCTTCCCCCACTTTTGAAGCACAGATGAGTCTGGTTAAAAAAAACAAATGGACAGCGTTAAGTGTGGAAATTCATTGAGCAAGCCCACCACCTAGTGTCAATGAGACTGGTCTTTGCACTTGTTGGTTTCTCCCTTTGCACATCTGTATCAGATTTTCTGGGGGGTAGCTAGGTGGTCTGAGCAACCGATGAGGACGCAATTTCTCTTTGTGCTGGTGGACATCCAGACAAGCTGTTTAAGTAGGCATGTCAAGTCAGGCTCAAGGTAGAACAACTTCTTGATTTAGGTCCAGCAAGTTTGGATGAGTTGCCACCAAGCTCCAACATCCAGGAGTACTCTTCAGGTCCACACAAGTCTTTATGATGTAGTTCTTAAACTTACTGGCTTATTTTTGAGCTCAGTGAATCCAGACAAGGGATGTAGTATGTATGGCTCTAGCAGCAAAGCTGTTGAGAGAACAAAGGCATGTGATCAAGCCAAAGCTTAGGCGTGCTTACTGAGGCAGAGGAAAGGTGTGGAGAATGCGCAGACACCGCTGTTCTTGCTTACCTGTTCTAATGCCGTCACCTGCTGTACATCTATTCTGGGGAAAAGCTGACAAGAACCAAACAATGGGATTTATGTTGCTATAGTTTTGAACAGTACACTTGACATTAGGTTTGCTCAGACAAATTGACACATGAAGGTGTCTTTAGCAAGTCAAGATTCTAACATTCTAACATTGCAGTATGCTCAGTAAGACTGCAGCTTTTAGAAATTAAAACATGGTATGTGTTGCTTGATAGCTTCTGATGGAACTTGTATGTATTCCTGAAGAAGGGCCTGTGCAGACTTGAATCTGCACATAGGGAGGCAGTGAGGATGGAGACTGTACTGAATGAGTCCTGACTGTTCTGGCAAGTGGGAGGGGGGTTTGTGCTGATTGAGACCTGAAGAGAGGAAGGAGGGAAGGGGAACTATGTGCATTGTTGTGTGGCGTCATTGAGGAAAGAGTGGCAGAAATGGGTTACACCTGACTGAAATAATCTAGATTCTCTCTCTTCTAGCAATGGGCCTACACTGTTGCAGCCCTGGCCATCGGGGGACTGTACTGCACCTCCTGTCTGATCCTGTTTATTGGGGTGAAGGAGCAGTCTGGTAAGAGTTCGTTCACTAACCTAGCTCTTACATGTATCACCCGGCATACTCTCCTGGACGTCTCCATGCTGAATATTTGTATGGAGCCCATGTCAACACTCCATCCCTCACTATTTAGGCTTTTTCTCCTCCACCAAAATGGCCACATCACCACTGTAAATCCCCCGGATCCACTTGCTTCACATTTGTCTTTCTCTTGATAGGATTTTTTTTCTGGATAGTTTTTTTCTGGATACCCAGATGAGCTGACTTGACCCCTGGGTTTATCCAGTCACCTCTTTGCACACATTCATCCCAGTCACCTCTTTGACACACATCCCTCTATATCCCCCAGATTAACCTTTTCAGCCTTGTCAAGGGTATGAAGTGCTGTGTGAATTCTACAGTACAACACAACCTACGTTAAATGCATATTAGTTTAATACTACTTCCTTCCCTATGAATGCACAAAATCATTGTGGTACCTGGTTATCCTGCTGATTACCATCTGTCTGTGCCCGTCCATCACTCCTCCTGTCAAATTACAATAGCAGCTAATGTTCCTAATTAGTAGTACGCAGATTTTGATTTTGCTTCAGTAGTGGTTGCCCAAGTTTGGCTCTTAGCATTACAATTCTGGAAAGCTCATGAAATAATTGGTTGATGTCCGCACAATTGAGAATGTGAAATATAATATTTTCGTTATTTAATCAAGCCTTGAGAAAGTCCCAATTTGGGTGAAATGCGTCGGCTGTTTAAGAAATCATTTAATGGATTGGATATTTTGAAATATTACGAATTGTGGAACAGGAAGAAGTATATTTTCAAACTTGAATGACATCTCGACTGGATACTTTTGTATTGAAGAAATCACATCACTGAATAAATTACTTTAAATTGTGATTCATATAGCTTACGGAGTGCACATTATCTTGGAATTATCACTCCTCCTCTGCGTTTCAGCCTTCAAGCAGAGGGACCTCTCAATTATCGCACACATGCTGGGCCATGGGGATGCACGATATTTGAGAGAGGTCCCTCTGCTTGGTAAGCAGCTTTGGTTACTGAGGATCTAAGCACTACGGAAACATAATACCCATTTACAGTCCTTGCTGTGAGCAGCTGGAGCTTTGCCCGCGATCAAGCCTATGAGCATGGAGTTTGACTGCCCAAATCCCCATAAATTTAGCAAGATTCGACCATCATTGGTGATTCATTTTGAAGACGGGGATTTATTTCCCCATTGTATTGCATTATTTATGTGGCAGGGCACTTGACCCTGTTGTAGTCCTGGTGCCTCCTGTCCTCATAGGCCAAAACGCATCGACACTCAACAACAGGAGCATAACCACCCACTGATAAAGCCTCAATGGACACATCACTGGGGGATATAGGACCATAGTTGTGGGTGTATAGATACATCCAAGTCGGGTGGCCGCACTGTCTACAGGTTGGGCCACACATCAAAAGGAACAAGCATTTACAATGCAATAGGTCTCGCAATGACATTATTTTGAGCTATTGACATTGTAAATGACATTGTTTTTTTTTTTTTCTTTTCTTTTGTAAAACATAAATAAAAGGCATTGTAGTTTAAAATGCCAATAGCCATATGCTTCCAGACACACACTTACTTTGCCCACCACCCTGGGAGACCTTGAACATAATTCTATCCTGGGCCTAAAAGGGGGTTCCCCAGCTCTGCAGTGTTGTTGTATTTTTACAAACACCATTGCAATGGCAACCTTCTCCTCTTTTAACATTTTGCCTCAGTGCCAAAACACACGGAAGCAGGGCAGCACTCTTGGGGGGTGCAATTGTTTGTGCAAGGAGCAGGGGATGCAACCGAGGGCAGCGGGGAAAGCCTTCTCTGTCCCGTCATCGGGATGCACCAAATGCCCGAGTGCATACATTTTTTTTTTAAAACATGAAACCGGGCGCAGTGGTAGGGAGAGCGGCGCCCAAGTGGGTTAATTAAAATAAGCTGTCACCATTACCAAATAAACACAAGCTGTCGCCATTACGCAAACCGCAGCGTGTTTATTTTTGTATCGCGCTTTTACCCTACCCGTCGAACACAACCACGTGCCCCCATACACAGAAGGAGTAGATGCACACACTCACGCACGCGCTCGTGTACAGTCATGCAGATCAGCGCCGTACACGAGTCCAAAGACTACAAGTGTCACTGCTCTATTAACCACTTTAAATCACAGAGCAGTGCCACCCATGGCATCGTGCTCCGAGCAGCAGTAAGATGGAGGGAAGAGGGCTGCCCTGCAATGGAATAACCTAGGGCTTGCTGGTGCGCCATCAAACGGCCAGCTGGACCATGAGGCTATGGCTCATTAAGAAATATTAGCTGGCCCTGCCCTGGTGCAGCAGTGGAGAGGGCAAAGAACACAATGAAAATACAAGCCCAATTGATTCGAATGAATATCACTTTTAAAAGGCACATGAGTCATAACTCGGAGTCTGAAGACACACGGGTTAAAAAGCCACCCTTTGCACCTTTCCTGTCTCACTCGGATGTTGGCCGATGTTTGTAAATTAAAGTGTCCAGTCTGCACTGCGTGTACCTAAACATGGTATGCGCGCAGCCCCTGGACAACATGTCTTGAGCATGCGCTTAACAAATTAATGAAAACAAATATGTTGTAGAAGCATTCTCTGGGATACGGAAAGGGTCAGGACTCAGTGACTGTCCAGAACCGTAATTTATGGTATTTTTACTTGACAATGTCAGACGCTAGCAGCATAAACGTATAGCTACGCTCCTACCGGTCTTCTTTCTTGTCCCAGGGCCAGCACGTTCCTTCTTTCGTTCGTGGGTCCGTTCTTGCCCTGCCTATTATGTGGCAGTGCGCTAAAAAAAAAGCGGGATCAGCTTCTAATCTGTAACACGTTCCAAATGCTGTGCTGAGCTGCAGAAATAAAGACACACACATGTGCCATTCACGCAGTCACGCACTTTACTTAACTGGAAGGGAGTATTTGGACTCCTCCTCGAAGCTCCGACTGCCTCGAAACTCACGATGCCCTACAATGGTTCCCTCCCACATTGTCCACATCAGTATACCCTTCTCCCGGGCATTCAACTGAATGGAGCTTCGTACGCCCTGGGCCACTGAAATAAACACCCCAATAAAACCCTCTATATACGGTGACCAGAATTTTAAAGCCAAAAACCATGGCATTTCATAACAAGCTGTCGGCATTGCAAGAAAGAACAAGCTGTCGCCATTACGCAAACAGCAGCGTGTTTATTTTTGCATTGCGCTTTCACTTAAAGTGAAAGCGCGATGCAAAAATGAACACGCTGCTGCCTCGGCGGAAAAGCACCCAGAGTCTGCCGGGATCCCCCTGTCCTCCCCGTGACCCCATGCGCCTCTGAGCTCCGTGCTTGTCTGGAGTAAACGAAGTAAACACAAGCATTAAGTAATAAAAGGAAACATGATCCGTCACTACACGCCTCCAAAGATGAGAAATATTGTCACGACAGCCGTCAAGCAAACGATCCAGTCCGGAGGGGCCGTCCGAAAAGGAGACAGGGCAGTAAGAAAGAAGCCTCCTTTTCAATCGGAGGCCACCGTTTACCATAAACGATGACGCTGGCCAATGAAAAGGATGGCTGGGCCTTCAAGTCCCCTTCAGAAATCTCCTCTCCCACAATATGTCTCGCAGAGCGAGCAGCGCATGCGCGCTGCAACGCTAGGCGAGACCTAAAAAAGTGGACACCTTGCTATAGAATATAACAACAAGAAGTATAGTGTTCCATGGACATTTAGAAAAGTGCAATAATGTTCTGGTAAAAGAAATAATTAAAATATTCTTGAAGATAATGTAACATGCACAATGGACATTGTTAAATAATTAAACTATTCTGTAATGTAATGTGTACTATGGACATTGTTTTCTCTATATATTTATCAATGTATTGAGGGTTGTTGGTGAAGAATTGTGTGCAGTATCCTTTTGAAATATTGATTTCTGCCAAATAATCTGGCTTGTCCAATATAATAATAGTAGTATTGGCTAAAAACATACATTTCTAATCTGTCCCCATGGAGAACCCTAGTAGCTTGCAATATGTTTCTCTTACAGGTTTCCTGAGTCCGCTACTGAATTCTCAGTTGCCCTTCATCAGGAGCCTCCAAGTGATCCTGGGTCATACACCATACAAACGGCTAGTCATGGGATTCCTCTCGGCCTCACTCGCCTTTCAGGTGTCAAGACTTGTATCCCTCCTCCTGTCTTGCTCTGCTTCTTTTATTTATCCACCCTCCTTCTGGAAATCTGGATAGTGTGTGTGTGGGAGCCAGCCTGCGTGTCTCTTTCTCTGCGCACTTCCTGTATGAGTTTGTGCCATTATTGGGACAGGAATGTACCCTGCATGCTAAATAGACATGTACCTCTGACCTCAGTGACCGATGTAGGAAGCTGGCTCTCTATAAAGTACACTAAATCGAAGTACACTGTGCAGCGAGTCCAGTGAGACCCAGGTTGGTAGCCAGAGGCAAAAGTAGATAATACTAACACTCTATTTGTGGTAGTAAGGGCTAGCAGTTAGGCTCATCAGAGTGTAGTGCTAAGCATTTGTTGTACTCACAGAGGCAATAAATGATACTCTCACTCAAGAATAAATCCTAGACCAACTTGCCAAAATAACATCGATTTTTTTTTTTTCAATTTTTTTTTTCAATTTTTTTTTTCAATTTTTTTTTAAAAATAATTTTTCAGACCAAGAACTTTGTTCTACAGTGAGTACTTTTTTCAAGATATGAATTTTTCAAGTTCGCAAAATAAATCACTTTTGTGTGCAGTTACACACCATTGAAGTTAATGGGAGAAAATAGAAAACTGCATATAAAATCATACCATTGGATTTTGAGTTTCACCTTTGGGATTTAGGTAAGTAGCAAGGCCAGGTCCAATGTGCAGATTCTCTGGAGCATCCCAGTTTCGGCCAGGAGCAGGGTGGTGAGGTCGTTGGTAGCTGGTGTGCTACGAAGAAGTGGGGCCACCTCAAAACACACTGCTCAAGGGGACTTAAAGGTAAGTCCGAGGGTTCCCACTCAAGGGAACAGGTCATGAGGGGCTCAGTACCACGGGAGCACAGCTGGTTCGTCAGTACCCAGGCTGGGCGGGCTGGGTGCAGAGCAGATGGGTCAGCCGGGCAGTGTGCGTCAAGATGTCTACGCGGTCAGGGGCAGGCAGGTTGTAGGGACAATTCCGGGACAGCTGGGCCACTCACGAAGTTGGTCTCGGGGGTCTTGACGTCCCTCAACGGGTGCTTGCTTCCTGGGCAGTTGGAGTCGGGAATGGACTCTGTGTCGGTGTAGGTTACAGGTCCGGTCCCCTGGGTATTGGTGCAGCACGTCTCCGGTAGTTCCTGGTGTCTCCAAACTTGGTGGGGAGACGGATCTGACCCTTCGGACCTGATGTACCTCTTTTTGTTTGGATGTTGCATTGGAGTTGCCGAGGAGCAGCAAGTCGGTAAACCGGCCTCTGCAGGTTCGGTGCCTGTGATTTGCAGGGGAGTAGTTCCTCTACCCCAAGGGAGTTCTCTGGTGATTAGCGAAGGGCTGGGGGGCTCTGGGATTCTTGGAGTCCTCACAGCAGCACGACGAGACAGCACACCATGATTGTCGAGTCCTGGAAGCAGCAGGCAGGGTTTCGTGCCAAAATTCTGCAGCAGGTCTTCTGTTCTTGGGTCAGCAGCTCTTCTTTGTCCATATCATCTTTGTGTCTGTTGAATCAAAAGTTCAGGGTCCAGGGATGCCACCTAAATACAAAATTTGGGGGCGTGAAAGGGGTTGACGGGCAGTAGCTAATGGGCTACCTACCTTTAGGGTGTCTGCACCCTCTAAGTGACCACTTCCTGTGGAAAGGGGTACTACCCTAACCCTAATTGGCGAATTCCCTCTCAAACCAAGATGAAGGAAAATGAAAAGTGGGCTCCACATCACACCTTGGGGGTGGTGCTGGCTGAAGGGTGACCCACCTCCGAACTTAACTAATTTTCCCACCTGTCCTCCCTCCAAATGTGCAGCAGGACAGGGAGGCTGGCATCCTCCAGTATCTGGAGATGCCTGGGTCGCATTTCAAAGGCAGAATCGCCTTTGAAGCTTCCCGCCTTGGAAGGCCAGAGCAGGCTTTGTTCCTGGCCTCAGAGCGCGGTCTCTCACCCCATGAGGTCAGAAACATGTGTGGTGGTGGCAGGCTGGCTAAGACTTGTCAGAGACCACACCAGTGCTTGGTAGGTTTTCAGGGGACCCTCTTAAGGTGTCTCCTGTGTGCATTTATTAATAAATCCAACACTGGCATCAGTGAGGATTTATGAAGATGAGATGTGTGGTACCTAACTTCTTAGGGTACAGTGAAGCCATCATGGAGCTAGGAAACTTGTGATGACCAGTTTCCAGCCCATGTACTCTCTATGGCTTCCCTGTGCACTTACAATATCTAAGAATGGACTTAGATATTATAGGGTCATATCCGCTCATGCAGATATGTCCACGCATGGGATAAAGTGCACCCTCCCCTGGGGCTGTAAGGCCAGTAGTAGGGATGACTTACCTACACCTCATGCAGTGTATGGGGGCATGGCACTCAGGGCTGTATGCCTTATCAATTCTTCGGTTTTCTCTGCACCAAGACACACAGCCTGCAATGGCAGCTTGCGTAGTCTTGGTGAGGGGTCTCTGGGGTGGCACAATTTGTGCTGCAGCCCTAGTGGACCCTCCTCAGTCCCATTGCCCTAGGTACCAGGTGGTACCATTTACTAGGGACTACCAGGGGTGTCTGAAGTTGTGCCAATCGTGGTTCAATATTAGGAAAGAGATCTGGCACTGGGAACCTGGTTAGCAGGGCCCCAGTGCACTTTCAATTAGAGAAATTGCATCATGCACCAGGCAAAAAGTGGGGTCTAACCATGTCAAAAGAGTCACTTTCCTACACCCGACTGCATGTGAAACTGGCATCATGACTTTTGTTGGCCCAGTTGACATGCTAAACTATTGTGTGTGTGATGAAGGCATAGGCTTGTCCATGGTGATTCCAAAGTCCAGAACCTGTTTGGTGACCTGGAGGAGCACAGCAAGCATGCATTGTTTAGTGGCATGGAACCACTGTCTGGTTCCTGGGTTGTTGACATGCAGCAGTGGTGACAGCATACAGATATTTTTGTGTGTTGATAATACAGAGCAGACCTTTTATCTGTTTCAGGAGGAGTGCGGCCTACTAGTCCCAATCTTGTGAAGTTCCACTTCACACAGACCATGTGCTGACCTCCCGGGTGCGTGACAAAGGCATATATGTAATGTGTAGTTGGTAGCAAATTGGGATTCCTTTTGGATACCACCTGGCACAATAGAAGATGGGATACAGCGTCCCTGACTGCGAAAGTGTATTGCTTGCATTACTGATGCTAAAGGGAGGAGACCTAGACAATGACGAGGGATTGGATGGTTATCCTAAGGAATTTTATGAGTACCTTTTAGAAGGAGATTGTTGATTAGTCCTTCACAAGCACTGCTATTTGGTGGATTGTAGGGGAGAGGGGTGAGTTGGCAGATCTGTTAAGGGCGAGGAAGCTTCCAGGCAGGGCATACCTGTTTGCCCTTCCCTGATTGTTACTTCAGGAAGGGTGATTACAGTCAGATATTTACACTTTATTGTGCTCATGTTTTTAGATACTCCCACTTGCAGCCAGAATCATCACTATATACTGTGAGAACCATACTTTGCACAATGTCTGTGTCTGCACTGCAGCCAAAAAATTGCATTTAAAAGGGAACCACCTCAGCCAGGTTCCTAGACTTTAGACAGTGGATCGATATCCACTGTAGGGGAATTGAGTATAAATGTGAGACCCAAACCAACTCACTTTGTTCCAGTTCCAAGTTCTTCTTGGCCAAGGAAGTGAGTGCAAGTGCTCCTCAGAGTATTGAACGAGCTGCAGTGTTTTAGGGCTGGTGTCTGCAAAATGGCCATAGGTGAGGGAACATCACCTGAGGTCTGCAAAACTTTCTGGAGAACCTATTGGTCTGCCTAGTATCTAGAAGCCTACCTGAATGCACACAGAGGGAAAGTGAGCGTGTGGCCCTGAAGGAGGAGACGTCCAGCCATGTTCCCAGCTGAGGAGCACATAAAAAAGCTGATTTGTGTTCAGGAATGCAACTAGCAGTGGCCCGAACTGAGAGGAGTGATCCTGTCTCCCTGTGTCTCTGCTATCCGGCATCTCACCTGTGACCTGAGGGACCTGTTTTACTGCTGCTGCTATATTGTGAACAAAGATGTCATGACTGCCATAGTGGAGGACCACCCATCAACTTTAGGTAGCAATTGCTGAAGACAGGCGACCGCTGGCAAAGGCCTACCGTGCTGCTTTCTTCAGCGCTGAGATCAAAGAGGGACAGCTGCCGATCCTGCACCCCATGCCAGAAGCCACCGGTGTTCCTCCAAAGAATGCATCGCAGCAACCGCAGCCCTGTGTTGTTTTCTCACAGAAAGGTAAACAAGTGAACATGAGGCTGTGTAGAAAGACTGTCTTGTGCTACAACTCCCCTTTGAAAGAAGTAACGAGTGCCAATAAGAACTCTGTTGCAAGATACGGATTGAACTGACCTAAGCCTCTACCCGTTTAGCAATTTCTCGCATAAGCCATGTAGTGAACTTGACCTATGTGGATGCTCGTCCTTTACTGGTAGGTCACTGTAGTACTTTGAGAGCTGCAGTCACTGTGCTGGGCTGCTGTAGTGGGGTGGGAACTGTAACCACTGAACTAGAACACTGTGATGGTGGGTGTGGGAACTATAGGATTTGCTTTGAGCCTATAGTGTTCTAGAATCCTGTAGCTGAACTGCATTACTGTGTGTAGTATTACGTTTTGCTGTTTTAATAAAGTATTTTTTATTTTCTAAGACAAGTACTGGGCTGGTCAGTATGTTATTGTGTCTTTTAGGTGACTGTTGAGGTCTTAGATCCTGCCTCCCACACTACTTCCCTGAGAAGCCATTGACGGCTCGTCTTCACTAACTATAGAGTAAAGTGCGGAAAGGGTTACTTGTCCCAGTTGGCATACCGATAGTAGGATGAACCCAAGGACAAGAGAGTCAAACGACTCCAACCATCACAGTTGTGACCCAGTAGCCTCTGCAAGTCCTGTGCCTCCAAATGGGTCAGACAATTACACTGATTGAAGGGTTAGTCCTTGTAGCAATACTGCAGGAATTCACGTCTCCCTTCTGCGCCTGGAGAATCAGTGACTGGATTTAGAGTTCTACTTGGGTACTTCTCATAATCCAGGTGAGTGACCTCCCATGTTATTTTAGTTGGGTCTGCCCCCTCCTGTAAGAGATATGCAAATTGAAATCTCATGTCCTAATCCACTGTTTCCTGAGCTCTGCGAAGAGTAGCCCATACTTTTTATCACCTATTGCAGATCCTCCCAACTATGTGGCAAGATCGTCTATCAGTTGTTGGTGACTCTCACGTATTACATCCCAGAAACTAAAGTACTACGGTAACCACCCACGAAACTGTTTTAGACACAGTCACTATATAGATTCTGTTGTGTACTATTTTGGGTACAAGCCTAGTGTAGTTTATGCAAGTCTGGCTAGAAGACATGTTCCTGATTGAATCTTTTGGGTATCTTCTCATCCCATCTACTTAAAAACCCAAAGGCCTGTGATGTCCAGATAGAAGCTTTACATTTATGCACAGCTTGATTTAAAAGTCAAGTATAAATGTACTAAGGCCTTATACAAGGCTTTAGAGGCAACAATGTCTGACACAAGACAGATATTGAGTGGTTTTGAAATGTAGCCATCATACATTCCTTCCTATCCTATTCCCCTTTCATCTTGTCTTGTACGTATGTGAGCATTGGCCAGAACCCTCTGGTTTGCTGGTTTACACCCACCCTCTCCCCCTTGACTTCTCAGTCTATTTCCTTGTCCCTCCTCTCTCTGTCTTTGTCTGTCTCTCTCTTTTCTCTGCCCTTCTCTCGCTGGCTTGCTCCTTCTACCCACTCTCCCCTTGTCCTGGCTCACCTTCCATCCTTCTCTCTCCCTTTCTTTCACTCATGCTTCCATTCTTTCTCTTTCTTCCCTCTCTCTCTCTTTCTCCCCTTCGGCGGTCTCCCTTCCTTTCCTCTCCTCTTTCCCTCCATCCCCCTCTCTGTATCCTCTCCCTATTCCTTTTCATCTTCCTCACCCTAACCCGATCTCTCTCACCTTCTTTCTTTTACTCTGTTGCTAGCTTTCGTTCTTTCTTTCCCCTTTTCCTGGAACTTGTCCTGTTGTACCAAGCTCTGCACACTGACCTGGGGTCTCTTCTTTTCTTCTCCAGCTTGCACAAGGAATCTTTGCTTTCTTTTGCACCCATGCTGCTGGTCTGGCTGGGAGTTTCCAGCACCTCGTGCTCATCATGCTGGTAAGTGTTCAAAAGACCCAAGGGGCACCATTATATTGGGGGCGCCAAGCATAGTGTGACCGGCCAGCTCTAGCCCAACATGCTTTACATGCACAAACTCTATCCCATCTTTCTTGACACTGTAACCCATTGTCACCCACCATCAATTGCTCTGGGACCAGTTCTGTCACAGCATCTTTTGAGAAAGTCTGTCACTGGCCTACTAATATCAAGTTTCAGAGATGTTCAAAATACCACCATAGGGTATTGTAAGAAGGGAATAGTATAGAAGGATTCTGACAGTAACTACAAAAGGTGCCGATTCTTTTTGGGGAAAGGGAGTCTTTCTCACATGAGAGGTCCACAAATGTTTGATAGAACCACCCTGGCAATCAGGGAACTACAGTGGTTTCCTCTACCCACCCATATCACTTTCAATATGTGCTCTGTCATCTACAAGGCAGTCCACTCTGGCTTCCCACCATATCTAGTAAACAAGATTAAGACTGGAAATGTAACATGCAAGACAACCAGTAGCCGCATTGCCAAACTGTAAGCCAAGAAATGCCGGAAAGAGAGAACAAGATGCCATAGTTTCTCTTGCTTCGCTCCCAGAGTTTAGAATTCATCTCAGCCCAGATCCACAGGCTGTTTCTCTTCCACACTTATGGAAAGTGCTGAGGATTTATTCCACACTCTCCATTTGTTCCCTCCCTCCCTAGTCTGTACCTCTACTCACTACCATGTCTCAACCCCTGCCATAGTATTTTTTGTAAAAAAAAGAAAAACGATCTTGTACATTGCTGTGTACCATTGCTACCAGTTTCTGCTACAGATATGCAAACAAAATGGAGATAAGAGGGAGGTATTGCAAACTCACTCTAATGTCGCCAACCGGTCGTGCATCTTATCATTTGGGACAAAGGACGTTTGGTAAAACTGATGGTGGATTGTGACAAGGCGTTCCCACTGGGTTAAGTTGGGCCTCATTCTACCAACTAAACCTGAGGCGTTCTAGCTCAGGAAAGGAACTGCAGGTCCCACATGATGGTGCCCAACCACCTTTCCAATCCTTACCACAAGCAAAGGGAGATGGAGACAAGTTCTGGGCCAAACCTGTTCTGCTGGTGGCTCACTGGCTATTCTTCCCTTCAGTCCTAGGTCTGCATGCTTGAAAACAATTCATATGGTTCAAAAGATGTGACAGTCGAAGTGAGAGCACAGAGGCTCTTGTGAACCCTCCACAATGAATGAGAGAGGAGACGTTCCTATAGTGAGACATTGTCCTACATGTTCTGTAAGACGGAAATCCTAGAGATGGGGTGTTGTATCCCTAGAGCAGCCGCGGCCGCTGCAGGTAAGGGCGGTGGGGCCAGGTGAGGGGGGATTTCGAGAGACGACCACAAGGGAAAATTAATTATTTATTTAATTTTCCCTCGTGCCGTCTCTCGGAATTCGCCCCACCGCACCACTGCTCTTACCTGCAGCGGTTGCCTAGAGTGAGCCTCGCTCCTGCCTTCCTGTGGTCTCTGTCATCCAAAAATCTCTGTCCTTCTCTGACCTTTGGCCCCTTTTTTATTCTTAATGTATATACAAATGGATTGGAATCATTCCTGTTAGAACAGCAATTGGACTTCCCAAGTATAGAAGGCAAACGGGTTCAATTGCTGTCATATGCTGACGATACAGTTTTGATGGCCCTAACGGCCAATAGCCTTCAAAAATGTTTGAATGCTTTTACTGAATTTATGATGGAATTGGACCTAAAGGTAAATTTTAGCAAATCGTTTATTATGGTATGTGGTTCCAATCAAACTAAAACAAAGTTCATAGTGAAGGAAAAAATCATTGATAAGGTGACAAATTTTACCTATCTGGGGAATGTTTTTAATAATAAATTAAATTGGGACCATCTAATTGTGGCTAGGGTTCAATACACCAGCAGAATAATTGAGGGGCTGTTTCGCTTTGCTTGCAAGCTTGGACATAAGCCGGTTGCAGAAATGATAACTTTATATAAATCAAAATGTCTGTCAGTAGCTACCTTTGGGGCAGGAGTATGGGGTTACCATAAAAGTTCCCAGATTCAGATTTTAAAGAACAAATTTTTAAAAAGATTATTGATGATTCCTAGTAGTTCTTCAACACTTTTCTGTCACTCTGAAGTGGGTCTGGATTACGTAAAAGATAGGATAAATATTGCCCCATTGATTTTATGGGGGAAAATCTGGACCTCAGAGGACTTACTATTTTCGAGGAGTATCCTTAGAGATTGTATGAATCTTGATAACGCAATGTCACTCCCTGGCTTCGGTATGTCAAAGATACTTTTTATAAAACAGGCTTAGAAAAATACTACGATAATCCTGATAGTATCCAATCCAACATGAAACTGGTTATAAAAAATGCATATCGCATTGAATTAGGTATGTCTAATCAGGATTGTGGAATATCAGATCGCGTGCTTCTAAGTCAACAGCAATTTTATTTGTCTTTTACTATGCATGTTCAATCGCGTTTCCTTATGACTAGACTTCGTCTTTGCACATTGCACTTTCTTGTGGCTTTTCCCAAACAGGCAGGTTGGTGTGAGAGACTAACCCCCTGTCCCTGCAATAATTTAGCCCATCAGAGCACAATGCACTTTATGCTGTTTTGTACACTTTATAAAGACCCAAGGGCACGTTTCATAAAGCCCGTTCTAAAGGAAATCCGTCCCTGTTCTTATCAGGAAGGTTTTAATTACTTGCGGTCATTATCTACTGCTGCTATTTGCAGCGTGGGCTTAACTTCATTAGAATTGCTTTTTTAATTAGGAAACGCTATGAATCTTAAAATGAATTTAAGTTTGAAGTAATTTTAGGGTTTTTTAATATTTTGCATAAATGTGTTGTAGAACGATAGGAGGCTTTTTAACTCGTTAGAATCTGTACTGGTGTAATATGATTTAGGAAAGACAATATGTGTACAGTATGTCTAATCTTTGCACAAAGTTTTCTTTTTTATGAATATTCTGTCTTAATACTTAATGTATGTATGCAAACTTTTATGATTCGATTGAATCGAATAAAGTTATTTGAACGAACGAGACATTGTCCTACATGTTCTGTAAGACGGAAATCCTAGAGATGGGGTGTTGTATCCCTAGAGCAGCCGCGGCCGCTGCAGGTAAGGGCGGTGGGGCCAGGTGAGGGGGGATTTCGAGAGACGACCACAAGGGAAAATTAATTATTTTAGTTTTCCCTCGTGCCGTTTCTCGGAATCCGCCCCACCGCACCACTGCTCTTACCTGCAGCGGTTGCCCTAGAGTGAGCCTCGCTCCTGCCCTCCTGTGGTCTCTGTCATCCAATAATCTCTGTCCTTCTCAGACCTTTGTCTTTCCATCCTCCCGGTCCTGCGGCGTTCCCTCCCCTCACACCTGTTCTTCATCAGTCCCAGCCTTGTTTATGGTCTTTGCTCTTGTGAACCCAGCTCACCCTCAGCCTCTGCTTTGCCAGGGACTCTCTTGTCTCAGTGTCTGTCTTGTTATTTTTACATGCCTCATTGCACAGGTTCAACCCCTTATGCTCAGGTGATCGTTCAGCAGCATTCCATGGGGCATCACTGTTCAGTGTCCTTCACTCTTTATTACTTCTGTCCTCCTGTGACAGCTGTTTTATAGCCACTGCATCTCCATGACATTTCCATGGCCTGTGACAGCACAACAATGGGATGTTCTCGCCAGGGTCGGATTGGGATCACAATTTGGCCCGGGCACTGACGGAAAAAGTGGCCCACATTTGCGGGGTGTGGCCCACATTTGCGGGGTGTGGCCCACATTTGCGGGGTGTGGCCCACATTTGCGGGGTGTGGCCCACATTCGCGGGGCGTGGCCCACATTCGCGGGGCGTGGCCCACATTCGCAGGGCGTGCCATTTCATGTAAAACACAAGGAATGTAAGTGAGAGGATATTGTTCTTGGGAAGGACACAGGGCCAAGGTGACAATGTCCTACAAGCTGAGCAACTGAAAAGCAGCGAGGCCCCTTTCTATTACAAAATTATTCCCCAGCCCTCCAGCGCAGGAGCACCTGAAAAACAGCGAGGCTCCTTTCTCCTAAAAAAATATTCCCCAGCCCTCCAGCGCAGGAGCACCTAAAAAACAGCGAGGCCCCTTTCTATTACAAAATTATTCCCCAGCCCTCCAGCACAGGAGCACCTGAAAAACAGCGAGGCCCCTTTCTATTACAAAATTATTCCCCAGCCCGCCAGCGCAGGGAGCACCTGAAAAACAGCGAGGCCCCTTTCTCCTAAAAATTATTCCCCAGCCCTCCAGGGCAGGAGCACCTGAAAAGCAGCGAGGCCCCTTTCTCCTAAAAATTATTCCCCAGCCCTCCAGGGCAGGAGCACCTGAAAAACAGAGAGGCCCCTTTCTATTAAAAATTATTCCCCAGCCCTCCAGCGCAGGAGCACCTGAAAAACAGCGAGGCCCCTTTCTCTTAAAAAATTATTCCCCAGCCCTCCAGCGCAGGAGCACCTGAAAAACAGCGAGGCCCCTTTCTCTTAAAAAATTATTCCCCAGCCCTCCAGCGCAGGAGCACCTGAAAAACAGCGAGGCCCCTTTCTATTAAAAAAGTATTCCCCAGCCCTCCAGCGCAGGAGCACCTGAAAAACAGCGAGGCTCCTTTCTCTTAAAAAATTATTCCCCAGCCCTCCAGCGCAGGAGCACCTGAAAAACAGCGAGGCCCCTTTCTCTTAAAACATTATTCCCCAGCCCTCCAGCGCAGGAGCACCTGAAAAACAGTGAGGCCCCAGCTACTTCTAAATTACTCAGCCCTCCCCAGCCCTTCATTAGCTCGGGCAATGTCCTGGCAAGAGAGGGGATAAAGCAAAAAAAACACAGCTGCTGGGCCATCCATGGGGGTGGGGGGGGAGGCTAAGGTGAAGATGGTGCCAGTTCCCAACATTACCTGGCCCCCACAGCGAGAACCATTCTTCCTCGCCCACTATGCCCTGAATGAGAAGGGCTGTGGGCGAGGTGTTAATGCAAACAGTTTCAGGGCTGCGTGGGCCCCAGGGGGGCCGAGATGAAAATGGCTCAAAGGCCTGAGCAACACCTGGCCCCCAGGGAGGCCGATTCTGGCACACAATCACCCCTCCCCAGCCCACCATCAGCGTGACTGCTTGGCAGGGCAGGGGGTCAAGGAGAGGTCACAGCTGATCATCGCTGAACGGCCGGCCGCACAGCGAGGCTGCTTTCCTCTCCCTGTCCAGTGCTCTCTGTGGACTGGGAAAGGGGGAAAAAACGGCCCACAGAGGGCAATGAGACACCGGCCCTTCGGCCAATGCCCGAGTGCCCTTATTACCAATCCGTCCCTGGTTCTCGCATATGGTGAGCTGGTGACCTCCTAGTATCTGATCTTCTCCTGGATTTCATCCCTACAGGTGTCTGCCTCGCTCTCCATTCCATTTTGGCAGTGGTTCCTGGTCAAGTTTGGAAAGAAACCTGCTGTGATCGTGGGCCTGTCCGTGAGTCTTTCTTCTCTTTTTCTTTCTCACTGTAAATACAGCCACCTCTAAACTCCATGGACATCTGGGCCTAATGGTGGGAATGCTTTCAGATTACTCTAGCATCTGACATGTATGGGAATGTCTGAATACTCTAACTTCATCTTGATTGACTACCTCTTTTTAAGAATCACTTGAGGATTATAACTTCGTCCTGGTTTGCCTTGTAACTGCTGTCATTCACTTGATCTGACTTGATGATACTCTAATTAAATGCCAAGGAAATGTTGTGTAGAAACAAACTCCAGGGGCAGAGAGAATGTTGGAATTGCTGGTTTATCCAGCTGTGGCTCCTCATTCAATATTTCTTTACTCTTATTTGACACCATGCCAGGATATTACACAGCACTTTGATTCAAATGGTCTTATTTTCCACCTTTTTGCTGGTTCGATTTATATGGAGCAAAAGCATGAACTTGTGTTGTCAGGAAGAATCCAATAAAAGCCTTCACCTCTGCGTCAATTCAGACTCATTTGTCTTCTGCGACTGTCTTGCATCTATGCCAGAACTACATAATGTGGTCACAGACTGAGAGATTCCAGGTAAATGCTCTGCATTAAAAGAGAGGATTATAAGCCAGTCTCCTTTATTGGCAAGTTCAGTTGTAAATACACCACAGTGATAGAAAGAGTCTCAGTTAAGTGACAAGCAGTGACGGAGGGGTTCAATGGTAAATTCCATTGAGTGACAGAGATATTCCATGTCAAGTGCCCTGCAGTGACCAATGGATTCTATGATAAGTGTCATGTTGTGACAGAGGAATTCCATGTCAAGAGCCATATGATGATAGAGGAAAACTAAAATGTGATCTGTGATATTCTTGAATTTATTCCAGCCACTGGTAATAACTCGGGGCCGCGTCCCAGTAGATTGTGTTTTGCCATCTAAACAACTCTGGATAGAGGCCAGCCATATGCAAGTCTGCCTTGGTCTTGCTTTATGAGTAACATCCCAGGCCAGGTCCCTTTGGGATGGGAACGCAACAAGCCCAGACCAGTTCCGGCCTACTTAGACGGAGTCATTGAAGTGTAGCTTGATTTCTGGATGACCTTAATGTGACAGGTTTTGCCAGACGTGTTCTGGTGCTCATTGTACCATAGAACTCAAGATGAGTGAGGGTATCCCTCTCCTGGAAACTGTGGACCACAGAACTCCCAGGCAGACACTTTTATGGTCCTAACATGGGCAAATTCAGTATGTCTGTAGTTGCAGTTTGGCCTTGCTCAGGTTTGCCTTTTAGTTAAACAATCAGTTTTGACCATTTGAGTTACTGTGATTACTAGATTCATCCTTATTCCATGAAATGGGTGATGGAGCATTGGAGTCAGTCCCCATTGCGTAGAAATGTCCGATGATATCCCCAGGTCTTTTATATTTTTTGAGAAAAGAACTACTTTGCTTACTGCTGTCCTGTATGTGTTTTGGTTCCCTAAGCACCTAACCACGTCTATATTCTTAGACTTGATATTACGCAAATCTTGAGCTTTAGCATGCGAAGTATATTACCTCTAACATAACAGGGACCTATAATAGTTCTGTAATAATCATAACACACCTATCTAGCCCATCATTTATTTTCATGCAGATATTTTCCTTTATTTATTACTTTTTCATTCTACAGTGTATCTACAAAGTAACTATTTTACCTTACAAAACAGTTCCTCTTCGTAAAATGAAGTTGGTGTTCACCTCCCTAGAACTGTTCACCAGCATTAGATCTTGCATAGATTCATATGCTTTGAGTCGGTCACTGTTGTCTAGTTGGGTTTTCAGTTTTAACAATGGGGAATGATTTTGAATTTATGGAAAATGCCAGAGATGGAGAACTGCTGTTACATGCAAGTAACAAATTTCAATGTAGTCATCCACATTCCACTGTGCAAGAAACGTCCAGAGTTGCTCATAGAAGCTTTCTTCATTGTAAGTTTTCTCAAGACCACTCCATATCATGCAAACCCATTACATAATTTCTCTTTTAGCAGCAGGGATCCATCTACCTATTCAACTCTTAATTGTGTGTAGTAGCGTCGAAGCGGGGTTGTGAGGGCAAAGCATGGGGACTGGGACGAGAGTGGAGTGGGGCTGTCAAAGTCCAGACGCTTACACTGGATGCAGAGCAGGAGGTTGGACTGTGAGGACAGAACCGGGGCTGTATACTCGGAGCTCTGTCAACTAGTCAGGGCAGACATCCGCAATTGAGGTAAAACAGCAGCGGGGCATTAGGGGAGAGCAGAGGGCTTGGGGGAATAAGTGGTGGTATAGTTAATTGAGAGGTTGTGTGTGTATTGATACACCAGTGGACGAGGAGCTGTAAAGGCAGAGGCAATGACCTGTGAGAAGGCAGACCTAGGGACTGTGGCTGGCCAGACTAGGGCTACTGTTGTGAATAAGGAGATGGTGTGTGGTGACAGACATTGGGAGAGGCGGGCATCAAAAATATTGAGGCAGAGCGGGCACTGCTTAGAGGAAAGGGGCTTTGTGTGGGCAGTCCACGGAGGAGGAGGCAAGTGCAGCAGGCTAAGCAGTGGACTGTCTGGTGAGAGCAGCTGTGTGAGGGTGGCAGAGCAGATGGAGGCACAGGCAAGCTAGAGCAGATTAATGGAGCACCAACTGGGTCTTTCTCTTCAGGCTAAGGGAGAACATAAAGAATTGCTTCTCCATTCACGGAGCTGCTGGGCACGAGTCTGACTGTCATTAAAGACCCAATCTACTGCTGGCCTCATCTACCCTTGCAGCCCAGATAGGGCCAAGCACCAACCATGACACTGGGGCTGAACCAGCATCATGGCCTTGATTAGCTGCTAGATCTCAGCCACAACCCGTGTGGGGCAAAATCACACATGCTGTGACAGATCCTCTAACTTTTCAAGACTACATCTCCAGCAAAGAACCTTTGATCAACTCAGGACTGATCTGTGTCATTCATCTTGGTACGTTCGGTGGTGCTTGGAGTATTGACATATGTGTTGGTCTAACATGAGATAGACCACGCTCAATAAGGCTGTTTTAGTATCTTCTTTACGTGCATACTAGAGATTCACTCCACAGTCTCCGATGATCCAGTCTATGAAGATATACTGGAAGGAAGAATTGTGAGAGTACAGACATGTTCAAGATATTCCATCCATCATGAGGATACGATCCTTCAAAAAAGATATTAGAACCTGCCTCGTGTCACCCTACCTCCCCGTGAGGTCCATCCACAAATCATGCTTCCTCTAATTCATGTTTCACCTCATCCACAGCATCTTCTGGTGTTTCATTGGTAATTTTAATTCCCAGCAGTTGCAAAGTATTATTAGATTCATCCTTGCTCGCATATGTATATTGCGTTAGATTTTTTTCTACAACATTTCCCTGACCTGTAACAAAACCATGCAAGGTTCTGCTGCACTTGGTATAATTGGTACAGAGTTGTACCTGTTGTTCCTCTCATAACAATATGTTTTATGACAGAATTCAGTGTTAAATTTGGGATAGTGATTTAAACCTACCCCCTCAGACTTAGACCCAAAACCTATACAGAGTTAGATAGTTTATTCAAACAAAAAGATGGTTTAGACAAGGATGACTTCTGTTTATTTTTTGGAGCATGTTTTGCCTTCCCAGCCAACTTAAAAATATAAACATGTAACCATGTGTTCATACAAGCAAACCTTTTTCTCTGCATTACTCTGAGGTCATGTTCCCCTTCCTTAAAGTTTGTTTTTCCCCCTATTCCCTCTTCTCACGTCTGATATTTTCATTGATACTTTTCTCTTGTGTTGTGATATAACTGTTTACCTGTTCATTGTAAAGCGCTTATATACCCAGTGGTGAACCGGCGCTACATAAAACTATTAAATGGAGAAAAAAAATGAAAATGCTTGTGTAAAGTTGAAATGTTGTGCTTTCAATCACAGGTTTAAAACTTCTGCTTTCAGTTAAAAATGCAGCAGCACTTTCCCTCACTCTAGACCCTACCCTGTCACCTTCATTCTTATTGCAAATTAGTTAGAGCTCAGAAAGTGAAACTGTATTGCAGCACAAATTTCTTATGATATTCGAAAGCACTCATAACACTCCGTTCTAGGTTCTGGTCAAGGTGCGGATTGTCTCCACCTTAGCACTGATTGATTGATTGATTGAAGGTTCTCTCCCCCAATCTTATGAACATTGTCAGCCCCCCTATCCCACGAGAGACGGGTATATTTCTCTCTGACTTCAATATGAAACCCCATCCAAAATGCTCTTGTCAGGAGTAAGTATACCTGGCAGAATAATAGGGATAACCTGATTGAGGCCACAAGATAATTTCATTCAGTAGTCACGGTAACAAATGAAACACATTTTTAGATCAAAAGACATGACTGTCCAGTCAAATGCACCCTGATAGCTTAGCTCATCTTAGTCCAGTTAGGCTACCAGTCGATATCCATTTGCCAGCTCAATAATGTTTCAAAGTTCTCTAGGTCCCAACCAGTCCAGCACATAACGCCTTGACCTTCTCTCACAGGTTGCTGGGCCCGATAATCTGACACTAGCATGGTTTCGATCTTTCTACACTGACCGAGACCAGGACATCAAGAGCAAAGATGCCCACCAGGGCTCTCTGCTACCCACTACTTTTTCTGATGTTCACAGGTTTCCTATCATGGTCATTTTAAAAAACGGTGGTCTTTCTAACCTCACTTGTGTGCGACACAGATGCCTTCATGCCACTGGCCCATTGAACATTTTTGAAGAGGTTTCAGAACACCATCATATGGAAGTAGAGCTAATGCGCAGAGTGGCGTCGATGCAAAGAGTTGCAAAGTGGAGTCAATACAACGACCCTCCAAACACCTTCTCATGTCACGCTCAATTATATAATGTCAAACTATTTGACCATGGAACTGATTTCTCTATTGCTGCTAAAATCTTGGGAGTTCCAATGGTTAGCAATACAATCCTGAATGAACTCATAGATTCAGGCCATCAGCGTAAGCAGAGCTTTATCACTCGTCACATCAATTCCTTCCTTTCATCCCACAATGTCCTTGCCGTTCTCTGATTCATTCCAGGCAGCCAATTGACATTACTGCCAACTCCCTGAATACCAACTCCAACATGTGCAGAGTGCTCCTTACTGCCCAGTTATATGCCCCCGAACATGAGATCCTAGCTTGAGTCTCTCATTGGTTATCAAGCTGACCTCTGACACAGTCTGCCATTCTCGTTCGAACTGTTGTCTTAGGCCCACAACCTTTGAAATGCAGATTTGCTGTCGCTGCTCTTATACTTTGGGATAGACTTCCACTGAAACAATACGCCTCTGTGTGGTAATCTTTGACAGGAACGCCATCAAAACTTTTCAACTCGCTTTTCTTTTTTCTAATTTGATCCCAGCTCCCTCTGTCTAAAACATGCCTGCTGCAAGTTGGTAAATCTTTTCATCTGCTTGATTTGCTTTCATTGTACATGTTACAACTAATGGAAATAAACGTCACTAATTGCAAGGATCTGTAATGTCTCCTATTTGATTATCAAATGTAATCACCTTATATTGAGATTCTCAATTCATCACTTTTCACAATCCTTAAATCTCATGCACCTAACGTTGTTCCGTCTGTCATATATCCTCAAGTGTGCCTTATTGCTAGTTTCGATCCCCCAACATAATTTTTACTAGTTTATAGCAATCACTTAAAATCATTTTCCAATGTGAAAATGATTCTGTATTTTTGCCCCATGAGTATGTCATAGTTATAAATGATCTTCGTGGTTTGCCATGTAGTGGTGGCTTTGAAAACAAGTTACCTACTTTGATTTGTTAGGTGTGGGCAAGAGTCGGCTTTAGCTGTTCCCCACAGATTTAGTTAAAACAAATAAATAAAATAACCATTGAAAGAATGCAGAATATTAACAAATAGGACTTTGAGTCAGCCCTCTTAGGCCATTGGATTTTTTTTACCGCCAGTAATATTTTGGAGCATGTATGAATTGAATGCATCACTCCTCATTAAATGCCCTAAAGAAATATGACCACATCCTAACTACTCTAAAGGAACCCCACCAACTCTCCTTGCTGGCCTACACTAACTTTAAAGACGGCTGCACCAGCCAATAAGGCTTCATGAATGGCACAGTTGCCTATCTGACTATTTGACTAATAGGCTCATCATCTCCAGTGGCTCTCAGCACACTTGTATCTAACCAAAAAGAGCGGGACCCCACACACCAAGGGGACAGGGTAACACTTAACAGTAAATTCAACAAAATTCCGCTTGGGGTTAGCACCAACGTTTCAGACAGTATTTAAAGCTCGGCACACAAACAAGCTGCATTCAAAACAACTTACCATAAAGGGGTTCCACAAGGATTGAGAAAAATACATATGACTTTAATAATATATAGAGGCAATTAAAAAAAAATATATCTACTTTTGTGCTTAGCATTCAAGTATCATAGATACTTTAAAAAACACATACAGCCCACAATAAATACTATAACCAAACATAAACCACTTTCTTTTTAAAAAACAATAACTCATGAGAGAACAAATAAAACACATCAATTAGTCTATAAAGATTGTATCAGTCTCTCATGTACAGTCTCCCAGTGTACAGCAGATTATATATATATATATATATATATATATATATATATATATATATATATGTATGTTGCTACCTGCAAAAATTGACCTGAAGCCACCCAAACTAACTTTTACTTCTTGTTTACAGCAATGATTTTAACATTCTACGATGCAATTTGTACTGCTTTATACCTTCTATGATGTGGGTTGTTCTTTTGTCGCGTTCTGCTTACCAGATTACCACATGTTTACTATTTATACCTTTTCCTGTTTATCTTGCATTCTTTTTTGTACAGCGCTCTGATACCCTGACGGGGCATGTTCGTGCTATATAAAACCTTTCAAATAAATATACGTTGATGCATTTCGGTGGATATATTAGTTAAAACAGCCTTCTTCAGGACAACACAAATGGTTTTATCTCCCACAGATTTTCCAAAAACATCTATGAGAAAATACAATAACATAATATTAACAATATGAAGAATACAAATTACATAGCACACTCGTATCCATAGCCATGACACCATTAAACTGGACCGTATGTGCCAACACCCTGGCTCTCTTCAAGTGCAACCCAATGGCAAGAGCCCGACCACAGGCCAACTGGTACACAGAATAACTCAGGCTAATGAAACGCCACTGCAAGCAACTGGAGCACAAATGGAGAAAAAGCCAAGACACCTCAGATAACGACATCTTCAATCAAATCAGCCCTAACATGCTACCACCAGCAGATAAGGAGCACCAAATGCACAGCTCTTGCAGGTGGCATTGACACCAGCGCTAGCATCAGCAAGGAAATCTTCGCCATCATCAAAGATTTCACCACATCTCTTGCTGCCACCTCCAGCAACATCACCCCACTCAAGACCTTTGCAACAAGTTCTCTGAATTCTTCTGTGACAAAATCACCTCCATATACAGAAACTTCGACCCTCAACCAAACCCCGACCCCATCGCAACTCAAATTATCATCACAGCCGATAAACAAACCCTGACCTCGTGACCTGCCTTTCCCTTTGTCAAAATCGCTGCTGCCATGAAAACATCCACCCGGGGGCTGACCCTTGCCCCCACCACAAATTCAGCAAAAGGCTACTGGTCAGAAAAACACTGCCATTCATCTTCAATGTCTCCATCAACTCAGTCACATTCCCGGACATCTGGAAACATGCCACTGCCATGCCCCTGCTCAAGAAACCATCCACTAACCTAGCCACGCTCTCCAACTACAGACCCATCTCCCTACTACCATGCCTGGCAAATGTCTTAGAGAAACTAATCAACCAACACCGCACCGACCACCTCAGCAACCACCAGCTCCTCGACACTGAGGTCCAGGTGTAGGCCCATCTACAGGACAGAAATGGCACTCATTGCCACCACAGATGACACCCGCATGATCTTTGATAGAGGATACAAGGCAGCCCTTATTCTCCTGGACCTCTCTGCAGCATTTGACAGTCTCATATCCCATCCTCATCAGGAGCCTGCACGAGATTGGCATCTGAGGAGCTGCTGTCCGCTGGATCTGCTCCTTCTTAATGGATAGAACACTAGCTCTCAGCCTGACGCATTCCTCCTCGGAAGCCTGCAAACTCCTCTGCGGAGTGCCTCAAAGTTCGTCACTGAACCTCTTCCACACATTCATGATCCCTCTGGCCAAAGTCATCTGCGTGCACAACATTAACATCCTCAGCCTATGCAGACACACGCAACTCATACTCTCCCTGTTGGACAAGTACTCAACACAAGAAACAAGTTCACCGCCAGCATGACCGAAGTCACTAATTGGATGAAAGTCAAATATCTCAAGCTCAACTCCGACAAAACAGAAGTAGTGATCTTCGGCAAGAAAACCTCCCCAAGAGTCTCCAACTGGGAGCTGGCTGAACTTGAAAAACTATTGTGCACGCCCTAATCACAAGCACACATCCTACGCAAACGCAGAACCAGATGAGGAGGACGGGGGTTCTCTCACATTGCTCCTAAAGTGTGGAATGACCTGCCACTCTACATCAGAGCCTCCTTCTTGCTTCTGGAAAGAAGCTGAAGACCTGGCTTTTCAATTAACCAACCTACTATAGGCAGGGCAATGCACACACAACTGCTCAGTGCCAAGATATCCTTGCAGGTGATAGTGCGCTTTACAAATATACATAACATATCAGATGAGGAAGGGCAGAAAGGAAGGGACTAGGCAAAAGGTCTTCTCCATCTAGGCACCCAGGATCTGCAACAACATCCTCTTATACATCAGGATGACCTCCCCCCCCCCCCCCCTTGGCTAGATTTCCTAATTCTGGGAATTACAGCCAACTTGGTATCACTCGATCGCCAAGAGCGAGCGGTAGTGTACTGGGAAACCAATGCTCTAAGGTAAGAAGGCCCTGAGTTTGCCAGGCTTTTGGCATATAACATAGGGCCTTTAAAATACACCCGATGCTCAACGGGTAACCAATGAAGCGTCCGAAGCATAGTGGCTGTAGAGGTCAGTTTCGGAGAACAAAGCAGAAGCCGGGCAGCAACATTTTGAACAGTCTGGAGATATTTTAAGAGAGTTTTCCCTGCCCCCAGATACAATACATTGCCGCAGTTCAGTCTGGAAATCACCAAGGCCTGGACTACTGTTCTCTGAGCAGCAATGGGGAGACAATATAAAATCTTTCTGACCCATTTAAGAATGCTAAAACTGGTGGCAGCGACCATATTAATTTGGTGGCTCATAGTGAGTTTGTCGAGCCACATTCCTACGGTTTTTTATGACCAGCACTAGACTAGGAGGACTGTCTATAGATAAGGGCCACAGCTGGGATTCCCAAGAAATAGAAGGACTTCCCACCAACAAGACCTCAGATATGTCCCCATTTAGTTTTAGGAAGTTGGCACCCATCCATGCTGACACTTGATTAAGGCACGAATTGAGAGCATGTACATTGTGGCTGTCCTTGGCTGACAATGATACCACAATCTGTGTGTCCGCATAGGAGAAAAGTATGAGTCCATAGTTCTCAACTATATCTGCCAAAGACCTGACATACAAATTGAAAACCAGTGGACTGAGAGTCAACCCCTGGGCCACGCCTGAGCTGAGCGGGAAGGATTTAGATCGGTGCTGATTGTTATGAACCTGAAAGGTGCGATCCTGCAAAAAAGATTTTAACCAGGCAAGGGCTGTATCCTGTATTCCCATGCCTTCTAATCTTTGCAACAGTGTACTATGATTCACCATATCAAATGCTGCACTGAAATTTAAAAGAATCCGTGCTGCAGCTCCCCCATTGTCCAGTTGGTATCGCAACAAGCCTGTGACACCGAGAAGGGCCGATTCTGTGCTATGATCTGAACGGAACCCAGATTGTGAAGGATGAAGAAGATTCTGTTCTGTGAATTCAGAAAGCTATTGATTCACATGCTTCTCTAACACCTTAGAGAAGGTAGGTAGCGGGGAGATAGGCCTATAGTTGGACCAATTGAGAGGGTCCAGGTTAGGTTTTTTCAATAGGGGAGTAACTAAAGCAGTCTTCCAAGTTTTGGGGACATTGCCCTCCAGCAGGGATACATTCAATAAATGAATGATCCTCTCCAAGACAAGGTCCGAAAGTTTGTCCAAAACGTCCGGAGGACAAGGGTTCAGAGGGGATCCTGATCAAATGGAAGACAGAATAGACTTGAAAGAAGGCAAGTCTAGAGGCTGAAACTTCTCCAGACCACTAATTGCTTTAATAGCGGGAGGAAGGTAGCTTGCTTCCCTTGCCTTTGGAAAGGCCGCCTGAATATCTTCCACTTTTTTTTAGGAAGAAAGCTGCTAAATCCTCACATTTGGACTGAAAGAGGAGTAACCGGGACTATACTGGTAGGGTCTGCTAGGGTTTTCACTACCCGAAAAAGAGTTTTAGGGCAGTTTTTTGTAGCAGCAATTTTACTAGTATAGAACAAAGATTTGGCTTCACAACGTATTTTTTTAATAGGATTTCAGAGCAGATTTATAGATTTCCTTCTTTTCCTTATTATACGTTTTCCGCCACTCCCTCGCAAGGTGTTTACAGGATTTTTTATTTTCATACAAAGAGTCATTGTACCATGGGGCCGGACTCTGCGATGCTTTTTGGTGGCGATGGGAATTTCAGCATCCAGTGTCGATCTAAGCCAGAGGTCAATTATAGGTGTGTCTAACTCAACAGAATTGCACAATTGAGGAACATTGTCTTCTAAATCTGTAATCTATGAGGAGGTATCTCGTTTAGCCCAATTTCTACTAAAGGAAGCTGACAAATTTTTACTAAGCGATGGGCTTTTATCTGTCACAAGGGAAAAGGGGATTGCTTAGTCCATACCATAGGTAGGAGAGCATCAGACTGAAACTTCGGTAAATTAGTAAATACCAGGTCAAGCAGATGACCCGCTTTATGGGTAGGAGAGTTGTTAATCAACTGAATGCTCAATACTTCAAATCATCGATCAAGGAAGTAGTGATATTGCAAGATTTATGCTCGAAATGAATATTTAAATCTTCCAAAATGGTAAAATTAGCATATTTGAGAATAGCAGGAGAAAGAGATTCAACAATGGAAGCACATCACTTACTGAAAGTCCCTGGTGGTCGATAAATTAAAGTTCCAGACAGAGTAAACCTCTGTGAGAGTGTGAGTGCAAAAAGTAAAGCTTCAAAATTAGGAATATTAAGCTTTTCAATTTCATTACAAGACCGGGAGGCTACCATTATGCATTATTCTTTTAATGCAACTTCAAGCACAACCATTTTGAAAGTTACATCATAAAGCAAAGCTCTAGAATGTACAAATGTAACGTTAGCAACAGCAACACACAGATCTGCCTCTTTTAAATGCGGCTTCAAGACAGATAAGTTGTGTTCTTACTATGCTCAGTCACTGTACTGTTGTTTTTTATCTGCTTCTTGCTTTGATATTTCTCTTGTGACTGCTGTTTGCCCTTGTTCGTTGTCACTGTCTGCTCCCTGATTTTGGTGACCATTTTACCCCCCCTTTACTTTTTCGACACGTATCGCCATTTTCATGCGCGACCCCACTCACGCCCTCTGTGCCTCATGTTCCTTTCTGTGATCTCTGCCATCTACGGCTACTTTCCCTAAATATCTCCATATCTCCATCCCATAATGTAGCATACAAGCATTTCCCCACACCCTTTTAGTCTTGGGCTCGCGGCCCATCACCATCCGCGCCGCTCCTGCTTGTTACATACCTGAGAGACGCCTCTCTCCTTCCCTTGCCGCCGTGCGCTTCGGATCAAACTCGGTCCTCAAGCTTCACTCGTGCTTTCAGGGCGCGGCGCGGCCGTGCCTCGCAGCTCCAATTTACGGAGAGCGGGCCGCGTCGCGCCCCCGTCGTGCCATCGGGTTCCCCTTGCTGGCGCTTGCTACGATTTTACCCGCATTAATGACTAAATTAAAAAACAAAAATTAAAAAGGAGGAAGTCAACGAAGGGCTCTCCCGCATTCGAGGAGAGGCCCTTAGCAACCACACCTAATACGCTAAATACGTCCTTGCATAACTAGGCTTGACAAGGTTCCCTAGCAACGTGTACCTTCAAACAGCTGATCGCCCGACGGTTGGCAGCTCGATAAGATTTCCTCTCTCCTGGCTCTAATTTTGTAGTCTTTTTCACCTGATTTGCAGATTCCATCACCTTAATATTAATCCCTTGCCCATCTAAATAAAAAAATTTTTTTTAAAAGCTACCCTTTTTTCTCCACTAACTGTAACCTATCTAGTGGCTTTTTTTGTCGTCCTCCCATCATGTCTGATGCTGAGTCCGATGACTCCCAAACCCAGGTACCCGCTCCTAATACCGAGGAGCTTATTAAGAAAATAATTCACAAGGAATTACATTCCTACATGAGGGAGACCATAAACAAAATTGTTGCCGGTAAGAGATCTCTTTCCGACCCCATTAACCCCTCTGCTCTCCACGGAGGGCACATTGATGACCTGAACAAAAGTGGGGGTAAAAAACTAAGGAAATGCAACAATTTAGAAAATGAGAGCACTATGGGAGGTCCAAGCACCCCGAATGTATTGGGAGGTTTACGCGCCTCAAGAACTGAAGGAGGACTAAGCTCCTCAAATAATACGGGAGGCCTACGCGCCCTAAAAAGACCACGTGCCCATAACGGCACATCTCATTTGGATTCCCTAAGCGGCTCACAATATCAAAGTGCTACTGCGCATCCCCTCTTATCCAACGAAGTGGATACTTCTAATGAATCCTTAGACTAATACATTTTTGACCTAGATCAAATTGACGACGATATCGACCTTGACCTCTCGGAAGAAGAACTCCCCTCCTCCTCAAAGGAGATTATTTTTTTACCCACTGGGCGGGGAAATGTTCTCCCCTGACAATATACAGCACCCCAGGAGTTCCCAGTGGTGGCCCCAAAAACACGTGGCCAAGTTCATTAAGAGGTGGGTCAAGAACCCCCTTGAAAGAGAGGCAAGAAACAACCTGAAGGCAGAATGCCGACGACCTGTCATCCAAGATAAATACTGCCTTACACCTAACTTGGACCCTGAACTCATCAAGTTCCTATTCAAAATGGGCAGGGATCCCAGAAAAGGCATGGAACGATCCCTCAAAAGCTGCCAGGACCGCATGCTTGACATGCTCACCCATTATGCCGTATGATTGATTTAATTGAGGAGAGCTATATTAATGGTTCGCAACCTAACATTGACCTCCTACGAGGATGGAGCCAGAGAACACTAATCCTCCTCGGTAACGCCAACGCTTCTCTAAATACCGAGAGAAGGAAAGTGGTTTTGTCCAAAATTGATCCCAAGCTCTGCGACATGGCAGAAAAGGAATCCTCATCCAATCCAAATGGCCTCCTCTTTGGGAGGATATGATTAAAGGTTTGGGAAAGTACGTGGCAACCTTTACGGCTCTGGACAAAGCGCAAGCCAACATGCGCAGAGACTTCAACCCAAGTGTTTTTGCCAGGGCCGGCAGAAGGGGTCGTTCTGCTGGCCGCCTCTTCCAGAGACCCTTCTCCAGGCAAAGAGGTTTCGGTCGTCCGTTCCAGCCTAACCCTTCATTCTACCCTCAACGAGGTCGATCCTCCCACTCAAGGGGATACAGGGCCAGAGGCGCCAACCCCTCCAACACCTCAAGTAAGTACCCTTCCTCCTCTTCCTTCCTCTTTAACGCAGAGAGTAGGGGGTCGCCTAAAACATTTCCTACACGTTTGGAAACGAATTACACACGACCCTTGGGTTTTAGAAACTGTTCAGGGTTTCAGAATAGATTTCACGGAACAACCCATTCAAGTTTTAACTCGCAAAGTGTTAAACTTGACACTAGAACAACAATCTATTGTGGCAGAGGAGGTAAATTCAATGTTAATGAAGGGCGCGATCGTAGAAGTTCCTTGGGAACGCAAGAATTTCTTGAGCAATATTTTCCTAGTGGAAAAAAAGGACAAGGGGTGGAGACCAGTAATAAACCTAAGAGAATTGAACCAATATCTCACCTACAATCACTTCAAGATGGAGGGTATCCATCTCCTCAGGGACATGCTTTTAGAAAAAGACTGGCTAGTGAAACTAGATTTAAAAGACGCCTACTTCACGATTCCAATGGCAGAGGAGTCACGATCCTTCCTTCAATTTGCGTGGAACGACCACCTTTATCAATTCCAAGCTCTTCCCTTCGGCCTATCTTCGGCCCCTTGGTGCTTCACCAAAGTAATGAAGGCCATTACCACGGTCCTAAGAGAAAGGGGTGTCCGCCTCATAATCTACTTAGACGACATACTTATCATGTCTCAAGACCATTCTCAAATTCTGAAAGACTTGAACACTACTGTGGATTTAATAGAGAGTACAGGTTTTATTATAAACAGGGAGAAATCCATCATGACTCCCTCGAGGTCTCTAGAGTTCCTGGGCTTCACTGTAGACACCGTGAAGTCTATGCTCTTACTTCCCGTGAAGAAGATATCCAAGATTCGGAAAGAGATACGTCATGTTCTGAAACTAGATCTTGTAACCTTAAGGGAACTAGCCAGACTTCTGGGCCTCCGATCATCATCTATCCAAGCTATCTTCCCGGGCCCTCTACATTATCGAGCCCTTCAAAGACTGAAGGGCAGGACCCTCCGTTCTGGCCTTTGGTACGGAGACAAAATTCACCTAGACACAGAAGCCAAGACAGAACTGACGTGGTGGTTAGAAAATCTGGATGCATGGAACGGCAAAGCCATTTTTGGGACTTCCCCGGACTACGTGCTGGAATCGGATGCCAGCCTTCATGGCTGGGGTGCTTGTTTTCAGAATCAGAACACGGGAGGTTTATGGTCCTATTCGGAGAGTTTGCACCACATAAACGTCCTGGAGTTAACCACCGGGCTTTATGCCCTAATGAGTTTCAAACAATCTCTTCAAGGAACCAACTCCTTATATCCTTTGTTAAGCCCTTCAAACCTGTCTCTTCCTCTTCCATAGCTAGATGGGTTAAACTGGCTATGCAATTGGCAGGCATTGATCTCCATAGATTTCAGGCACTCTTTAAGAGGGGCTATGGCTAGCCAGTCCTTTTGGAAAGGAGGTAAGTTGGATGACATTCTCAAAGCAGCAGACTGGTCAAGTTCCTATACCTTTGCAAAACATTACTGCAAACCTGTCGAACACATGTCTGATGTAGTTTTACTTGACTACCAACATGCATAATGGATTGCCTCCGGTCTTGTAATGAAATTGCGATTCTCCTATTACCATGACCAGAGAATCTGGATTTCATTAAAGACACGGAGGCTAACATTATCCCAACCCTCCCTCCCGGGAGTGGATTTTAACATTTCCTTGTCTTATTGCACTCTTCTTGTTATAAGAATTTTTTTAGGTTTAATGTTTTGATTTTAATAGAAGGTAACTCAGTTTTTTCACTGTATTTTGCCTTAATATGTGTATTATCAATTACCACCGATTCTCTTTCCCCCCTTTACATAGGGCGTTAAGAACAATTCCTAATATTTTGTCCTTTTTCAGATAATTCGACTTGATTGGCTCCTCATCACGACTCGTTGCAAGCAACTCTCGACATCCCGTTTTCTCCTGCTTGGAGTCCCTCACTGTTTCAAGGAGAGGCTTTTCCCTTCATGAAGTCATCTCTTGGACTTTGTTCCCTTTGGATGAACTTTACCTTTTGCTCTCATTGCATTTAAAAGAGGCAGATCTGTGTGTTGCTGTTGTACATTCTAGAGCTTTGCTTTATGATGTAACATTCAAAATGGCTGTGCTTGAAGTTGCATTAAAAGAATAATGCATGATGTTAGCCTCCGTGTCTTTAATGGAATCCAGATTCTCTGGTCATGGTAATAGGAGAATCGCAATTTTATATGCAAATTTCTTCTTAAAAATAATTGCAATGCCTTCACCCATTCAGTTTAGGAAATTCCTATTGTGCAATTGGGAAACCAGTGGGCAGGGCAGAAAAACTATCTGGTGCCGAGGAGTCGTTTAGCCACGTTTCTGTAAAAAAATGTTTATAGGAACAGTGGTCTCTCACAACATAAATTAGAAGCGGCAAAAAACACAAAAATAATAATGATATTCTGTTCTAGGCGTCCCAATCTGGGATTGTGATTTATTTACATCAAAAAATAAAAGAAAACCGTAAAAAGTGCAACATTGTTCAGGGACAAAAAAAAGGGAGCTGGGATTAGTTTAGAACTCTGGCATAATAACGTATGGCCGGGAAACAATCAGCATTTAGCCATAAACCTATGAGTAGCACCATTGCACGTATTCACAATAAGGTATAAGCAATTTAGTGTCAAGGTGCTGAAGTCAACAGTTTTCCGATCTCTGTTGAGATAATGGTATCATCATCAGGGCATAACTAATCGTGACTGAGATAGGTTCCTGCCGGATGGAGGGGAGGAAATTCATCAATTGGCTCCATACGGATGGTAAAGAACGGACGCTGCAACATTGCAGAATCTGATGTCAGGGTGGACAACCTGCGTGTCCGTGATGTGGATAGTGTATCAGTTCATAGAGCTGGTGGGCCGAACCTGGTAGCAGAATTACGACTTATTCCAGCAGAGGAAGTTAAGCCGGGAAATTGGTGCGTGAATGTAGGCTGCAGACCGCGAGGTAATCAACAATCGGTGTCGCAGTGGTGATAGAGTGCGAGGACGCTGCAAGAAACCAAGCATAAGGGCGGTGCTCAGACAAGAAGTCAAAGATATTCAGATGTTTTTTACCAGTGACCGACAGTTTAGGCTAAAAAAATCTAAGTGGGTTATTTTCTTTTATTGCTCTCAGGGAGGGTGGGTGGTGACTTGGTGTTATCTTCCCCCTACATATGCAAAGGCTCAAATGAAGGTTCAGCGAGTGGGTCTAGAATTTAGAAAGTGCAGTGTACACATTGTCTAGTCCTAGCTGCAGGATTGAGAGATGAGACACAGGCTTTAGCTGAAGGGGGACATGAGGCAAGTAATGCAGAGGCAGAGTATGTAAGCCTACCTGAGGGTTGAGGGGCAGCATCCGTGTCCCGAGGGCACGGACGGGCGCAGATGGGCTTGCCTTAGGCGCGCCAGCGGCACGTCTGTGCAACGGCTGTGTCTAAATAAATGAGTCGGGAGCAGCAAGCAGTGTTGCCTGATTTTTAGAGCTTTCTCTAGCCCAAAGCCAACCAAAAAGTAGCCCAAAGTAGCCCAATATTGATCCTTTAAGGAAGGAGGGGCAGGGACAGCGTCAAGCAGGCAGTAAATGGAGATTTGTGGCCGGATTGTCTTACAGAAGTGGTCTGCGCAGAATGTATCATCTTGCTAACTGTATACTTTCTCTCTGAGTCCTTACAGGGAGAGCAGTTCCCTGTAGCATTGCAAGGTGCCATGGTTCAAGCAGGGGGAAATGGCCCCTTTAACCGCTATTCGGGTAGTACAATGGAGCAATTATGAAGGATCAATGGGCCCCTCAGGGTTTTGAACCCCGGTGCCACTACACCTGGTGCACCAACGGTAGTATCCCCTCACTTTGTCTTCGTTGAGTGTGTAGTCACGGTCAGGTGGCCAACAGCCTGTCGCTCATTCCAGCAAATTGAACTTCGCCTTCAGTTTTAAGGCTTGCAAAAAGCGTGAAGTAACAGTAATATTTGGCGCAGTTTGGAGGCACTGTTATAGCCCATGGCTTGAGGTCTTAAGAAATGGCTGCGCCTCTCAACATTTTCAGGCAGCTTGGAGAGATACTCCCAATAAATATATATATTTGAGACTCTATATCTATATATATATTGGGAGCCTCTCTCCAAGCTACTTGAAAACGTTGAGAGGCGCAGTCATTTCTCAAGAACCCAAGCCAAGTGCTATAACCGTGCCTCCAAACTAAGCAAAATAATACTGTTATTTCATATATATATATATATATATATCTATGTGATTTCAAAACCACTTAAAGCTATATTGTTCAACTAGGACTCTTATGAATCCCCTCAAGTACCTCTTGTAAATGTTATCACATAACATGTAAAGCGCTCTGATACCTTCGGGTCTAGCTAGTGATATGTAATACTCAAAATAATAATAATATCTTCCACCAATACTCTCTCTCACTAGAGAGTCAGCCGCACCTCATCAGCAATATTGCACATGGACTGCACAGTAAGGATGTATGACGGAACAACGCATTCCGTTGCAACGCATGCCTTTACGACGCATGCGTTACAACGCAAATGCCTTTACCACGTATAACCTTTACCACGCATGCTTTTACAACGTATTTTGTTGTAAAGCATGTATGGTAAAGGTCCATGCGTGATAAAAATGTTCCCTAACTCCTGCCCTCAGTCCTCAAGCCAGACCCTGAACCTCCCCCACCCGACCCTTTTTTAAAATACCCGACCCCTGCCCTAATCCCTAAAAATAGTCCCCTGCACGACCCCACTACCCCAGCCCTTTTAAAATAAATACCCGACTCTGCCCTAACACCTAATTGTAGAACCCAGCGCAAACCCCACTGTCCCCTGCCCTTTTTAAAAAATACCTGACCACTGCCCTAATCCCTAAAAATACACTCCTGCACTACCCCCACTGCCCCCGCCCTTTTTATTAAAATCCACGACCCTGCCCTAAGGCCTAAACTTAGATCCCTGCGTGACCCACACCGCCCCTGTCCTTTTAAAATTACCCCGACCACTGCCCTGATCCCTAAATATACACTCCTGCACGACCCCCACTGCCCCCGCCCTTTTTAAAAAAATCCACGACCCTGCCCTAAGGCCTAAACTTAGAACCCAGCGCGACCCACACTGCCCCTGCCCTTTTTAAAAATACCCGACCACTGCCCTAATCCCTAAAAATACACTCCTGCACGACCCCCACTGCCCCCGCCCTTTTTATTAAAATCCACGACCCTGCCCTAAGGCCTAAACTTAGATCCCTGCGCGACTCACACCGCCCCTGTCCTTTTAAAATTTCCCCGACCACTGCCCTAATCCCTAAATATACACTCCTGCACGACCCCCACTGCCCCCGCCCTTTTTATTAAAATCCACGACCCTGCCCTAAGGCCTAAACCTAGAACCCAGCGCGACCCAGACCGCCCCTACCCTTTTTAAAAATACCCGACCACTGCCCTAATCCTTAAAAATACACTCCTGCACCACCCCCACTGCCCCACACTTTTTCCTAAGCCCGAAATCTAGAAACCAGCGCGACCCCCACAGCCTTCTGCCCTTTTAAAAAATACCCGACCCCTGCCCTAATCACAAAAAAAAACACCCCTGGGTGACCCCCACCACCACCTGCCCTTTTAAAAAATACCCGCCCAAAAAGTCATCCCAAAAATAATCCTTGCCTTAACAGGACGACGACGAGGCAACTCTTGAAAGAGGAAGCGGAAGGATCTCTTTGCTCCTCATAACGACGCCGATAGCCTTGACCACGCAGGTGCCTTTACCACTGTTACCAGCATATGACCTCACCACGTACGTTGGGTGGTGAAGGCTATGTGTGGTAACAATATATGCGTGGTAACGGCTGCGTGGTAAAGGCCCTGCATGGAAACAGCCGCGTTGTAAAGGCTGTTTCCCCACAGTAACAGCGGGCTGCTTTAAAAAAAAATCTTTATTTTCTGTTAAGACACCAAACACCAGGACGCCAAAGCGTTTCGGCCTACGCCTTCAACTGGGCAACCCCGAATCCCACAACCACAGTGATTTGAACATAGTCCTTCATTCATTGCACTTCCCCCTTTAACAGAAACTAAACTGTTGTAAACAATAAACTGTGACCCAACATGGCCGTCATTACAATTGACAATTGTCCGTTCAAAACATTTAATAGCTGTTGTCACATTGCTGCATTTGTGAATCAGTTTCATGTCACAAGGAAGTCAGGATAAAACACTGAGGAGCAGATTTACCACTTTTTCACGGAGCACAGTGCAGCAGCCGCAAATGCTTCGCTGCTTGAAAAGGAGAGAGGTGGAGAGCGCCAAATTTACTGAAACATGGCACTCTCCTCCCCTTTCCATAGCTCTGAATTCAGCTGCTGTGCGCAACCTAGACATCTTTGCGCCATGGTGCAAGGTTGTCTCAGTGAGTCTGGCATAGGTTTTGTACTGGGAGGGTACTCTTCCAGTACAAAATACTAAGCATAGACGGACTTAAACCATTTTCCCTTTTTGAATGTGTGCTGTTCAGTGCAGCACATGTGCAAAGTCGGAAAAGTATGGAGAAATTAAAGCATTTCTCCTTCCTTCTGCCTACTTGAAATGGGCGCAGTTTTCTGGCGCTAAACCCGTCTACTTTATTTAGTAAATTGGGTTTAGCGTCAGAAACCGTGGGTGGTTGTATGGCAACACCTATGCTCCACCCATGGTACGCCCCCTTGACGCTAAGTAATTGCATTACTTTCACGTTATTTCCAGCGCTAAACAAGTTTAGCGCTGAAAAGTAAATCGGAAAAAAAGATTTAACGCCGATTCGCGTCACAGTTGTGATGCAAACACAGCGTAAAATCTTAGTAAATCTCCCCCTGAATACGTGCAAAATAGGCTAAGGTGCCATTGTTTTGAAAGAAAATGTGTGGAACAGTTTCTTACGAAATTTCTACAATTACCATACTCTATATATCTATTATATTACAGAGCTGTGCAAACTCAGCAAATAAAGTGCATCAATATTCGGGTATTGTAAAAGCAATTATTCATGCAGGATTTGAGTCAATCACATTAATGTTCAAGTGGTCCTCCGTTCATTGCACTTTCCCCTTTAACAGAAACTAGACTATTACATACACTCAACTGTGAGACATGACACTTAACAATAGCCCATTTTATAGCGTTATTTTTCTACTCTTACATTGTTTCATTCATGAAATACTTTCATATGTTGAATAGGGCAGCTTCGAGCTCACAGTCAGCACAGACATGTTGGTTAGAATGGATAAAAGACTGATCCTTTTACCAACAAATTTCTAGCCCAATACACTAAAAATAGCACAAAGTATTTTATAAAATAGCCCAAAATGTAGCAACCCGCACAAACCAAAATATTACTGCACAACCGGAAAAATGTAGCCCATTGAGCGTGATCTAGCCCAATCTGGCAACACTGGCAGCAAGCCGATAAAGAGAGCTAGAGCGCTAACCACTCGCTCTAGTGGGACAACAAAATGGGCGCTGAAAAAGCTTAAGAACTCACCATCTCAAACACTTCCTTTGACGGATTGCAAAATCCCTGTGCAAAAGTTTCAATTTAGTAGTTATCCCTCAAAATTCCCTTTTAAGAAAAAAATAATGACCACACAATTTAATAGCCACATAACAAAAGCATAAACATATGTCACTTTGTTTAAAAAAATAAAAAGATCTGGCCAAGGTAAGTACCTTAGAGAGGCAGTAAATTGTCCACCTTCCCTCTCTGAACCCACTCCCCCCACCAAGATTCACTTTCATTTTGTATGTCTACCTTTATCAGTGTACAGGGTCCGACTAAATTTGAGCTAGGGTTGCACTCTAAAGCTACCACATGCATTCATACATTGTGAAACATCTGTCAGGTGAGCCAGTGGATAGTGAAAGTGTCAGTCAGTGGCGTACGTACTTTGACCTCGTCATGCCTGAAACTTTCAGGCCTACCTAACTGTGCAGTCAGCTGACTGCAGATGCAGAGGAACCAGGGCTGAGCCCGGGTGCAACTAAGATGCCACTTTTCAGGGTAAAAGTTATAGTGTGGTGTTAATTCTCATTGGTAACACAAAATGGCAAAGTGAAACTTTATTTATAGAATGTGAGGTTTAACATACATTTGTCTCCTTTCTTAATGAGCTCTCTTCTCTAGACAATGATGGTCTTAAATAAAATGTAACCAGATTCTGTTGGAAACAGTAGGTGGTGCCTGTGGTTATTCTCCTTATAAATGTGGAGATTATGTACATTTTACAGGCAGTGATCATGCTGATTTTATAATAATGTGTCCATTATGTACTACCTGCAAAAATATTTAATGTAATTTCTTTTACATTTGTATATTGGTAATATAAACAACTCCTTCCTAAGGGGAAGGTATTCATTTTAATGCAACATTTACTCTGTTGTCCCTTTGTTTGCTCTTCATCAGGGTATTTATTTAATAAAGTCTTAAATGCTTTTTAATAAAGTCTTGTATGCTTAATGAAGACACCAGCTTCTTTCACAATGTGAGTCTTATATGCTTTTTAATAAAGTCTTGTATGGTTAATGAAGACACCAGCTTCTTTCACAGTGTGAACTATACATGTAGTCCTCTCATTAAATCATGTTGAAATATTCCTGGTCGATGTTATAATGGAGTCTAGTTATGGAAGTTCCTTTTGCAGATGTCTAATTGTGCACAGCACATGAATCTGTAAACATTCAAGCTGAAAATATATGCAGTAAAATGTTGCCTTTCTTCTGTGGCCTCCCTAATAGCATCCCTCTGGATGTCGTACTCTTAGGGCGTAACAAGAGCATTTGAGGACCAACTCGCAAAAAGTAGTAAAATATATATACGCACAAGTGCAGATTTATTACTTTTTAGAGTTCAAATATATTCCATTAATAGGCCTAGAGAGCTGCGCCTGGTATAGGTTTTCAGCAGGGCCGCTGGAATTATGTGGCAGGGGAGGGTCAAATTATGCGGCAGGGTTGCATAAATTATGTGGCAAGAAAAGGCAAATTATGCAATGTAATGCGGTACCTTTTCTGATAGTTTTACTTCATTATTTTGTTTTTTTAACACTGGGCATTGGGTGCACCTCATTAGCATCAGTTTAATACCCAAATATAGCACTAAGCAACAGAAAGGTGACTAGTCAACCTTTGCCAAAGTCCTTCCACTGCACGGCAACATGTGTTGCTACATTTTTAGTAACATTTGACCTGTTTGAACTAGAAACTAATTTCTTTTTGTTAAAATCCGCAGATTATGCAGCAGATGATGGATTATGTGACAAATGAGGCAGATCTATAATTTTGCGAAAATCGCCGCAGATGTACATTCGCATAATTCCAGTGGCCCTGGTTTTTAGGTATACTACTGGGAATGTCATGTGGCCTATCCTTTGGGCTTATATTCCCTGCATGTGTAATTCTGCAGAATGTAGATATAATGAAAGGAGCCCGCTGTGCAAATGTTCACTTTTTTCTGCACGGGGAAAATGCTTTTCCCATTGGAGAAAGCCCTTCCCTTACTCCTCCTACAGATCTGAGGGCAACTTGGTGCTGCTCTGCCCTTCACTAAAGGCCAAGTTAGTTGTAAGGAACCAACTTTTACACTGGTAAGTAACTATTTTCTTCCTCCTTGTTGTAAAGTTTGTGATAGCTGTGCACCAGTTACACACCGTAAGGTCTGGTCTGCTCTACAGAAAACTAATAAATAACAACTTTCCTTGCCTTCCCTCCTTTTGTCATGCAGTTCTTCATCCCTCCCCTCATCATCATCACACAGGTCACCAATAACTTTCTTGTCTTTGCCTTCATGATGGTGATCGCAGGATTCAGTGTGGCTGTCCTGTACCTGCTCCCTTGGTGAGTTTGCTGGAGCTATTCTATAGACAAGGGAAAGTTAGGGAGGTGGGGTTGCCAACATTGCCATAATGTGAAAGATAAAAATGCCAAATCTCCAAGCTCTGGTCTGAAAAGAAAACAAAGGGAAACCGGACCCAACCTAGCGATTTGATGCTTCTCAAAGGCTCAGGGGATCTGGCATGTCAAATGTGGTCAACTCTCTTTCAGGCCTTTGAGAGGCAAGCCTGACGTGTGCCTAACTCTGCGTTAGCCCTGCATCTAAAGAGCACCTTTCACTCTCCATTCACAACTAACAATACAGTTCCTGTTGCTCTGTATAGAGGCCCACTGAGGTGCACAATAGTGCAGGGACATAGTTTGTTCACAGTTGATTCAATGATGAAGCAAGGAATGGCAATAGCTTGGCACATGGCTCAAGCCTAAGTGTACAGCTCAACCGGTGTCATTATTATCTCACAAAGATGACACTTTAACACACATTTATGGAAAGAAAATGAGTCCCAAAGCTGATGGTACTTAAGAAAGAAATGCATACACGTTCAGCGGTTTAATTCATAATGTTATTCTCCAGTAATCAATTATTACTTTCTTTCATGGGAGGTAAAGCACACCATTAATTAGTGTCATGTATCTTACAGATTTTAATAGTCTGTGCAAAATGTATACAACATAACATTCAGCAGAACAGAAACCCTATTTATGCACACTCCTCATAATGAAAGAAGTATGTGTGTGCGTGTATGCAAAACATACAATATAACATTCAGCAGAGCAGGAACCCTATGTATGTACACTCCTCACAATAAAAGAAGGGTGTGTGTGTGTATGCGCCTGTCTAAGTAATTTTTCAGGCGAGTCTCCTGCGTCTTTTTATCGATTTGATTTTATGCTTACACTGTATGACTCCTTGAAGCCCTCAGAAGTAGTACCCCTAAAAGGCACTTTGAGATTCCAGACATTAGACCATAACAAAATAAGTGTTCCGGACTGGTCTAACAGATAATTTTCTCTTTGAAATAAGTATTGATTTGAGACACAGTAAAATCAAATATTCCATGACAAAGAATGAACCATGTTTAAAATATATTGGAATATGCAGGGTTTTCAGTTCTTCACTCTAGACAAAGGTGGGTCCACCCCGGAAATTCATTTGTAGAGATGTTAACGTTTGGGCGAAACTCACACCTCTTTAATGTCCAAATACTGGAATCGAAAGGTGGAAAGTGAGCAGTTAACTTTGCAAATGTGAGAAACTGTGTGTTCGAGGCATGTGAGCTGCAGAGCTCACACTGTGCATTAGATCGCCATCTGGTGTTGGGCTCGGATGCTTGCACTTTGTTGTTGTCTTCGAAGAAGTCTTTGTAGTCATGTGATAGGTGACTCCTCCTTAGGACAATAGTGCGCATGGGCATCGACTCCATCCTCAGATTGTTTTTTTCCGCCATCGGGTTCGGATGCAATTTCGACACTCCGGTTCGAAACTTGTTTTTTTGCAGCGTTTTCCACTTTTCAACGCGTGATATCGACATCTCGACGTCCCTTCCTCGATCTCCTTTCCAGCCGTCGCGCGGGCCGTTGGGCCCATTGACGCCCGTAAGGCCTACTGCCCATGGAAAGGACGCCATTCCGAAAATGCCCCCAATGTGGAGCAAAGTTTCCTCACAGTGACCACCACCAGGTCTGTAATCGGTGCCTCTCACCAGACCATAACGAGGCCACTTGTCCGGCCTGCGCCTCCTTCCGCTCCAAGAAGACAATCCGCGATCGTCGAGCCCGAAGGCACATCATGGCGCACAGGTCCGCTCCGGAACCCGTGAACATCTTCGACGAGGGTCCCGATGTTCCGGAAGAAGACTCCGAAGACCTCGCTATCATCTCCGAGGCAGAGGACTCCGACAGTTCCATCCCTTCAGGGCAGCATGTGAGTACTACTGCCCCTGCCCCAACCCTCCCTGCAAAATCGAAGGCACCGGTCAGTACTTCGCCTACGGGCCCCAGTCGAGACCGTAAACGTGTTTCGGACGCCCCGCCTTCGGGCTCGGCACCGAACAAGAAAACAAAGCCTTCTAGTTCCTCGGCACCGACCAAACCACATGTGCCCGTTACACCGGCACCTTCGGCGCCGAAACACAAAGACCACCCGGCGCCGAAATCCAGTTCGGTCCCCAAATCCGCCTCCAAGCACGCGGATCCCTCGGCACCGAAACCGAAGCTACTCGACACACCCTAAACTAAAGCCGGTCGAGCCTGTAGCTAAACCGAAGGACGCCTCGACGCCTTCTAAAGCAAACGAACATTTAAAGAAGCCATCACCACGTTCGGAACCGAAAAAGTCTGCGCCGAAAACTAATATTCAAGGAGAGGAACTGTTTACACCGGATCCCATTGATCCTAATCAACACAAACTTTATATCAATCCTAAAACAGGACACATTTCCTCTGTGCCACGTCACAAGCCTGTCCCTCCGAAGAAGAAAGACTCTTCCACTTCCCCTATGCCTCCTTCTTCCCCTATACCTCTCTCTAACACCCCTCCTCTCCACATCCCTATCACACCTCCTCAACCTGCGGATTCTCCCCCACATGAGTATGAGGACAACATGGGGTACGGGGATGACCCTCATAATTTATATCTGGATCCACATGCATAGGGCGGCCGTTTTTCATGGGGTGCATATTCACACCGACCAACCAGAGGAAGATTTTCTTCTAGACACTTTTGAACGGTCTCAAAAAACTGTTCAAACTTTGCCCATGATCAAGGGTGTCATTAAACATGCACCTGAAATTTTTAACGACCCGGTCAGAGCCAGGATCCTTAATCCTAGAGTGGATAAAAAGTATAGACCTGCCCCCGATGACCCCACCTACATCAAAGGTCAGCTCCCCTTGACTCACTGGTCGTTTCTAATGCCAGAAAACGCGCCAATTCCCAAACTTCAGGGGATGCTCCGCCCCTGATAAAGAATCCAAATTGTTAGATTCCTCTGGCAAACGCGTAGCTGCGCAAGCCACCAACATCTGGCGCATCGCTAACACCCAAGCTCTACTAGCTAGGTACGACAGGGCACACTACGATCAGCTAGAAACCCTCCTTCAACATCTACCTGATCAATACAAGACACAAGCCACTGACCTCATTCAAGAAGGCAAACTTATTTCCAATGCCTCCATTAAGTGCGCCTTAGACGCAGCCGACACCGCCGCTAGGTCAGTTAACACTAGCGTGCTTATCAGACGACACGCCTGGCTTCGCATTTCAGGCTTTAAGCCAGAGGTTCAGACTACCATACTAAACCAGCCATTTAACCAAAACCAACTATTTAGTCCTGCTGTCGACACAGCACTAGAAAAGATGAAGAAGGATACTGACACTGCCAAATCGATGGGAGCATTGCAGTCCCCGCAGCAACGTGGCTCCTTTCGCCGCTCCTTTTACAGAGGGGGCTCCAGGAATACCACCGCAGACAGTTCCTCTTCCTATCGAACAAACACCCAAACCTCTCCTAATAGAGGATACTTTAGGGGTGGTTACAGAGGCAACAACTCTAAGGGCAGAGGTCGAGGTAATAATAACAACACCCGTACCTCCACCACTCCCAAACAGTGACTTTCCTCCACTTCCCCCGACCACAACACCCCTGTCGGGGGAAGGCTATCACAGTTCCTGCCTGTCTGGAACTCCATTACAACAGACAGGTGGGTGAGACAGATTATCCAACATGGCTACTGCCTGGAGCTAACAGCTACCCCCACCATACCACCCAGACAGCGTCCAATGTCCACAGACCATCTTATACTTTTACAACAAGAGGTACTTTCCCTGCTTCAAAAGCACGCCATAGAGCCAGTGCCTCTGCTACAGCAGGGCACAGGGGTTTACTCCCTGTACTTCCTCATTCCCAAGAAGGACGGCACTCTCAGGCCTATTTTAGACCTCAGACCTCTCAATCAATACATACACTCAGATCATTTTCACATGATCACTCTCCAACAAGTGCTTCCCTTACTACAACAACAAGACTTCCTTGCCACATTAGACCTCAAGGACGCCTACTTCCACATTCCCATACATCCTGCTCACAGGAAGTATCTAAGGTTCGTTCTCAATGGACCGCACTACCAGTTCAAAGTACTCCCATTCGGAGTCACCACTGCTCCAAGAGTGTTTACCAAATGCCTTGCAGTAGTAGCAGCGCATCTACGAAGACAACAAATACATGTCTTCCCATACCTGGACGACTGGCTTATCAAAGCCAAATCATCCAACCAGTGTGTCCAACACACCCACCAAACGATACAAACATTACACAACTTGGGGTTCACAATAAACTATACCAAGTCCCACCTTCAGCCCTCCCATGTCCTTCAATATCTGGGAGCCACAATAAACACTTCCACTGCTCTAGCTTACCCCAGCCCAGCCAGGATAGCCAGTATAAAAACCCTTGTCCCCAGGTTTCAAATGCAACACTCTCTTCCAGCCAGAGTGTTTATGCAGCTCATCGGCATGATGGCATCCTGCATTTTTCTCGTCCCTCATGCAAAACTTCAAATGCGTCCTCTACAAGAGTGCCTAGCGCGCCAATGGAACCAGGCTCAGGGACATCTTACATATCTGGTGTTGGTGGACAGCCGCACACATCGCTCTCTGCAGTGGTGGAACACCAACAATTTGTCCAAGGGGCGGCCGTTCCTAGAGCCGGTTCTACAAGTAGTACTAACCACGGACGCATCCCTTACAGGATGGGGAGCACACCTGTTACACCATACAACACAGGGCAAGTGGACCACTCAGCAGAAGCTGTTCCACATCAACCACCTAGAGTTACTAGCTATATTCCTAGCTCTCAAGTCCTTTCAACTCCACGTACAAAACAAAGCTGTCCTGATCCGAACAGACAACATCACAGCTATGTACTATATACAAAAACAGGGGGGACACACTCTCCACAACTGTCCCAACTAGCACAGGACATTTGGAGGTGGGCCATTCCACAAAACATATACCTTCTAGCAGAACACCTACCAGGGGTTCACAATCAGATTGCAGATCTGTTAAGTCGACAGACACAACAGATTCACGAGTGGGAACTACATCCACAAGTTCTTCTACCTTTCTTCCAGATGTGGGGCCAGCCAGACTTAGATCTGTTCGCCACACACCAAAACGCCAAATGCCCAACCTTCGCCGCCAGGTTTCCACACCCGCAGTCCAAGGGCAATGCGATATGGATGAACTGGTCCGGCAGATTTGTGTACGCTTTTCCACCGCTCCCACTCATCCCACTTGTAGTACGCAAGCTTCGACAACAGTCTCTCAAAATGATACTAGTAGCCCCTACATGGGCACGCCAACCGTGGTTCACCACACTACTGGAGCTATCAGTAGTCCCATACCAAAGACTACACCTCTCCCCAACAATGCTAACGCAGAGCCATGGAGAGATAATGCACCCAGATCCATCTCAGCTGAACCTTGCAATTTGGCTCCTGAAGTCCTAGAATTCGGTTACCTTAACCTACCCCCAGACTGCATGGACGTTATAAAAGAAGCTAGACACCCAACTACCAGAGCCTGCTATGCAGCTAAATGGAAAAGATTCGCTATTTACTGCACTAATAATAACATCCAACCATTACAAGCCTCTACGCAAAACATCATTTGCTATTTGCTACATTTGCAAAGATGTAGTCTTGCATACTCGTCCATACGTCTGCACCTCGCAGCCCTTGCTGCTTACTTGCAAAACAGACAACACTTATCACTATTCAAAGTTCCCGCCATTAAAGCCTTCATGGAAGGCCTTAGCGGATGATACCTCCCAGATTACCACCTTCCCCAGTGTGGAATCTTAATATAGTACTTACCAGGCTCATGGGTCCACCTTTCGAACCCTTACATAAATGTGAACTTCAATTCCTTACATGGAAAGTTGCGTTTCTAATTGCAATCACTTCTCTCAGGAGAGTCAGTGAACTACAAGCTCTAACTATACAAGAGCCTTTCTTACAAATACATCATAAAAAGGTAGTTCTCAGAACAAACCCAAAATTCCTTCCCAAAGTCATTTCAGCCTTTCCACCTTAACCAATCAGTAGAACTACCTGTGTTCTTCCAAAACCCAGATTCCGTGGCAGAAAGAGCTCTCCACACCCTAGATGTCAAAAGAGCCCTTATGTATTACATTGACAGAACCAAATCCTTTCGCAAAACCAAACAATTGTTTGTGGCTTTCTCTCCACCACACAAAGGTAATCCCATCTCAAAAGCCGGGGTTGCAAGGTGGATTGTTAAATGTATCCAAATCTGCTACCAAAAAGCTAAACGCACATTATCAGTTCCCCTAGAGCGCACTCAACACGCAAACTAGGGGCATCCATGGCATTCTTAGGGAACATTCCCTAGAAAACATATGTAAGGCAGCCACGTGGTCTACAACACACACCTTCACTAAACACTATTGTGTTGATGTGCAAGCCAAGCAACAAGCTTCCGTGGGCCAAGCTGTCCTTAAAACCCTTTTTCAAACTACTGCAACACATACAGGTGACCACCGCTAGGGAGATACTGCTGTACAGTCTATGCACAGTGTGAGCTCTGCAGCTCACATGCCTCGAACGGAAAATGCTACTTACCAGTATGCATCTGTTCTTGGCATGTAGAGCTGCAGATCCTCACACGCCCACCCACCTCCCGGGACCTGTATGTGCTCCAGTCCTATCTTAATTAGATACACACACATGGACATCTCTTTTCTTTTCTACTAACTCCATCACTCCCCAATATGGCGAAAAACAATCTGAGGATGGAGTCGATGCCCATGCGCACTATTGTCCTAAGGAGGAGTCACCTATCACATGACTACAAAGACTTCTTCGAAGACAACAACAAAGTGCAAGCATCCGAGCCCAACACCAGATGGCGATCTAATGCACAGTGTGAGGATCTGCAGCTCTACATGCCAAGAACAGATGCATACTGGTAAGTAGCATTTTCCTTTACATTCCCAGCTGCGTCATAACTTTGCAACTGTTGAAGAAGAAACATTTTTATAGAGATCAGCACATTTGTAAAGTATGCAGTATGTTGTAGTTTGGATTGAAAATGCTGCAAATCCCTAAATATGCACAGAAAGCAGAAAAAGTGCGGAAATCTACAATTCCAGTGCCCCTGGGTACAGTTGTCAAAACTGCTGCCTTAAATGTATTATTTAGCTATATTCCTCTAGCGTAAATGAGGAGAGGAATGGTGATTTATCCAGCTTCTTTGCTACAGCTGGATCTGTCCTGATACCCACCCTTTTTTAGTCTATGTATGAACAGATTGAATGGGGCTGTCGAGGATGATGTCCCATGAGGACTATTGATGACGAAAGTCTTTTATTTCGCTTCCTCACCATGCTGGACCAATGCCAAACAGTTTAGTAAATCCAGTCTCTGCCATTGGATCATCCTCTGTCTTATGAAAGCTGGATATCATTTTTAGCCAATCACTCAGGGCCAGATGTACAAAAATGAGGAATTGCGATTTCCAGATTGCAATTCTTACCGAAACGCTATTTGGAAATCGCAATTCCTAATGTACTAAAGATTTATTCCTAAAGGGGTTGCAAATCAACCTGCCTCAGGAATATTATTGAGGTAGGTCACAATTTGTGACCCACTAGGGATCACAGCAATCACAGGGATGGTGGCTTACTTGGGTCAGCAGACCCTCATGTCTGTGATTGCTTTTTAACAAAGTATTCTCTTTTGTTTTTGAAGTGCAGCCAATTTTCCTTAAAGGAAAACGGGATGCGTTTCAAAAACAAAAAAATGAAACGTTTAACTTTCATTTTTTAAGCGTAGGCAGTGGTTCGTACGACCACTGCCTGCTCTTAAAAAAATGTTTTTAACATTCTCAAATTCCTATTTGCAAATGGGTTACCACCTCCATTGAAGAGGTGGTAAAATATGAATGTTTGGCACCAGAATTCGGTCGCAAAACATTAATACATAGCACTACTATTTGGTATTTGGAAGGGACGCCCTAAACATGCCCCTTCCAAATACCGAATTGGTATTGGGTCACAAACCCAAAGTGTGATTTCATAACTTATTACCAATTCGCCGTTTGACATTTGTACATTAAAAAAAAAAGCTTTTTACATCTGGCCATCGCTCTGTATTTTGAAAAAAAACATGGACTGTCAATAATATTTGTTACACAGTCTATGATATACCAGTAGCGTGAGTGCCATGAGGAAGACCGGTTGGGGGCTAGCAATGTGAGTGCATATTGACTTCAACAATAAAATCATAAAAATCGGGGAAATAACTATTGATTTTAGGTCTCGCCTAGACAGCGCATGCACTTTCTCTTCGAGACATGTTGTTTACTGTTCGTGAGCTTGAAGGCCACCCATTACTTACTATCGCTTGGCTTCATCCCACTCTCAATTGCTTCCCTCAGCTTTGCGTCGGTACTTCCCTGTTCTTGCATGGGACCCTCCCCTGGAGCATGGCCCAAGTACTTGTGTCCTTACAGTGCTCGCGCTTTTCAGAGCTATTTTTTTCTTTTTGTTGAGAGGTTCTACAGAGAGCGTGTTTTGTAGCTGGTTCTGCCGTCTGCTCCCTTACACTGTCTGTTTGCTTCTTCCCTCTATGTTGCCCCACCCTCCCATTGAAGTGTTGGCCTCCCACCCAGCACAATAAATGAGCCAGGAGGCTAGATGCCTTTGTCCCGTCCTTCATGAAAGCCTCTGAATTTTGTTTTTGTTGCCATTTTTGTATAGACCTTGTTGTATCTGCTTTAGGGTCTTGATCGGAGCTGGTTAAAGATAAGGTCTAGTGCCGGGATATCCCTTTGGGGACAAGAGTGCGCTTTATAAGTACAAAATTACAATAGCACAAACTCAATCCAAAGGTATTGGCGCGCCTCACACAAGGACACATTCATTTTGAGTGGGCATGGGAAGATCACGTTATTTGCCCCGAGTCACAGGATGTTGAGCCTGCACCGAGACGTGAACCTGGTTCCCCAGCTGCAAAGTCGGCAGCTTTTTTGGAACTGTTTCATCTTGCTATAGCAGGTCGTGTGGTGCACTGAAGATGCTTTACACTCCTATGGTGGTGTCTGGTGCCAGTGTTTGGAGAGGCATAGCTTTCCCTCCGCTTCATGATAAGAAAATGGGACAATATGGAAGCAATCTTTCAATTAATCGTTCGTCCTGATTTTAGCAAAACGTCATTGATTATGTTCTTCAATTGAGGAAAACTCATGAAACCCGAACTTTTCAGTGTGGTATTTAATCAACTTTTCAAACTCTACAAAAGGAATGCTGAATGCAGGCCCGTTTTATGCCTTCTGCTGGGCTCCAAGTCCTTCCGTTTTAACTCTTCTTATTCCCCCTATCTCAGTGTTACTTTTTGGCTAACGATCTGAAGTGCCGTAGGCGACATGTGGCGCTTTATAACACTTCTTAGAAATAAATAGGCTCTTAAATTTGTGTTAGCATGGATGGTGAAAACACAAGCCGGTATATACTTATTTCTTATCTGCTCTTGTGTTTATTTTTTCTTATATCGTCATTGGCTTTCTTTCAAAATAACCAAAAAGCCTTTTTTTATTTTTTATTTTATTTTTGTAGTTTTATATAGCGCGAACTCGACCCGAAGGTATCATCAGAGCGCTTTACATGAGCACCAGATGCATTATAGACGGACACATTCATGTTTTTTAAGCACGGGGAGATTAAGTGATTTGCACAGAATCACAGGATGCTTGAGCCTCCCGCCAGGCTCGAACCTGGTTCCCCAGCTTCAAAGTCGGCCGCCCTGGCCATTAAGCCACATCCCCTCCCTTTGGATAAAGTATTTTGTTTATTTCCTTTTGTATTTTCTGTGTAGAATTGCCATGTGTTTGCAGCTTCAATGCAGCAAGGGCGGCCCGCTCGCTAGCTCCCATAATACCGTGGCAGAAGAATGCCTGTAATCCAGAGCAGGCCTTGGAAGTGCAGTTGTGTTTGCCTACAACAACAAGCTTAGCAATTCCTGTTTACAAGCACCCTTGCGAAACCCACACAGCCTTTTTATTACTTCTGTCACTACAAACATGTTATGATAATGGCTGAATGACTGCTAGGTAGCCTTGTTCAACAAATACAGTTTATGACTGGAATGCAAATATATTGTTTTGGGGATGTTCCATTAAGCGCGTGCACAGTTTTCATTAATTCATGGGGCCCGCCTTGACTTTTACATTAGGAAAAAGAGCTTTTTTTTCTTGGTGGGGCAATATTAATGGCTACATTTTACTGGTGAATACTAAACGAAGCCATTTTGAAACTGTTGTTTTTCATGCACACTTGACCCCAGATCTTCATTCAAGCTGTTTCAGCGTTTCAAAGAAGATTTATATACATTTTTAAATGCAAAGAAAGCAAAAATTACCATCTTATTTCTAATGTGGTTGCATAATGCTCATCTGAACCACGTGACTTACATTTAACTGTTTTATTTGTATTTCTTACCAGGTATTTCTATAGCTTGATTTGTCTTATACTAAATAGTCCATCTGCAAAGATTTTTTTTTTTTAACGAGGTAGGGAAACATACCTTTCCATCGTCAGAAAACTTGTTTCAGTCTGGAAGATCAGTCACTATTCTTTGCTATTCCAGAATTGTCAATACAGGTTGCTTTTTGTGCAATCCAGGCCGACTGTTTATTAAATGTTTTATTCTCTTTCTCTGATTTGATGTACGCCAGCTATCTACCCAGAATCTGATCTTTTTTTTAAGTAACCGGACCTGTTTTTGAACGCTTTTTTGCCAGTGCCGGTATCCACCCCCACCTGCCCTCCCGTTCACCACACCCACCCGATTGCCGAAGCCAATAGCTTGCTCATAGGCGAGACCAATTGGCTTTGCCAGTGCTTGTTAATATTTACTTCAAAGACTCTGAGCATACTGCTGAGTCACCGACATTGAACTCTCTGAACGCTAAAGTACACATCCTACAGAACAGTAGGGGTGGTAAGAATACACCCCTTTTTGTAATGCTATCTGGTAACTTTAACCCCACTTTTGAACCAACTAGTGATTAAGGGACAGTCACAGAAGACTATCAGATATGAACGTTTCCCTCAGTAGGTGATAGAGATATTAAAAATTGCTCCTGTGTAGGCACTCAACTAGCTCTTTTAACTTTAACGCTTGGTATGCGTGCCTGCAATGGCAGAACAAAATTAGACAGAGCAACTTAGGGGCCATACTTTTAACAGTGATTTACCTAGAGGTCTTATCAACTTCACCAGCCTACCTGGAACATCATGGGTGAAGGCAATCGAGGAATGTCCTGAAAGTGATCATCATCCCCTAATACTTCATTTATCAGTCTACCCTCTTGCCTGCATCAACGTGCATGGATTATTACAAAAACCTCTGTGTATCAGTCAGCTGAAGAACACTGAAGTGGATCCAATTAGTCAGACACTACCTTATTGCCAATAAATTAATTTATAGCCACTTTCATGGGGATCACAGAACTTAACCACTTCGAATCATACAAATGTAAAAAACTAAACGTGGCAGTTTTTGGGCATATTGTTTCAATTCTTATTAAACCAGCCTTTACCAGGGTAGCCTAAGTGCTGGCAGTCATCATTGGTTTGATAAAGAGTGCATACTAGCGAAGCTCTCTCTTTTGGTATTCTTAAAAAGTAACATCGGAGAAGACAATAACAAAAAGAAACTGTTATAAAGCCCTACTGAGTAAAAAGAAGGCTGAGTTTAGGGACTGCAGATGGCAATCGTTAGTCGGGGAGGTAAATCGAGAGATGACCTCATCTTTAGGCAAATTATTGTGAATGGTAGCAAAACCTACATCTCCACACTAGAGAGACATATCACTGAAGACTGCTGCTTCACACATTTTTCAACACTGTATGACGATGGTAGAGTCCTGCAAGGAATAAATCCTATAGCAAGATGCCTTTTGAAAAATTGGGAGCCATTTACTCTAAAAGAAATTTTAGGGGCAGTTAATACACAAAGAGGAGCAAGGCCCTCAGGCTTGATATAAAATCAGCTGTTTTGTACAAGATTGAAGCTATTGAAAGGGACAGTTATATCACCTGGGTAAGCAACACTATTCTAAGAGACGCCCCTCTGCCACAATCCCGGCTGGACTAGGAATTGTCATCCTATATAAGAAGGGTGACAGAAACTATCTGGCAAAATGCCAGCAGATAAGTCTGTTAGATAATATATACAAAAATAACTCATGTGCATTACAAGCCAGATTAGAAGCTTGGGCTGAAACCATCCCAAGTGGGTTTCCGAAAGAAAAAAAAGCATTTTAGACCAGTTATTTAGGTTCTATCTAGTTTTTGAAAAATATGTCCTACTTTGGAAAGAACATTATATTTGGTGCTTGTGGACCTACAGTCTTTGTGTTCAACAGTGTCCCCTGTGTTTTGTTATTGAGGTTTCTACATGTTCTGGTTTTTAGAATATTTTGGTTAGACTTTGTTAGGAGCCTTTGCTATGGTCTACCAAGAACAGCTGGGAAATTCACAAATACTTTCCCTGTCACTAAAGGCATTCACCTAGGCTGTTCATTGGCTGCTTTGTTCTCTTTGTATATTTATCAGGTGGCACAGGCTGTGAGCATATGTTCTAATGCTGACCTAGTGCAAGGAGAGACCAAGATGGCTACCCTTTTGTTTTCCAGTGAAAACCTTCTCATCTGTAAAACACCATGGGTCCTGTAGATCGTACCACATATGGCGTTGTTGAGTTCTGCAGACTAAAGGGTTTAGCAATTAACACTAGTACAACTAAGCTGATAAATGGATAGGACAATTCAAAAGGCACCTTTAAAAAAAGTTAACAGCCTCCCCAGTTCCATAAAGATCGACTAGAGATATGTGCACATAGGTGCCCACACAGGAAAGAGTGTCTAAATCTGCACCATTATACACAGTCGGGAGTAAGTTCAGGGACAACCATCACCTAATAAACAGAATACCAGCCAATTCTCTCCAAATGCACCAAAGCCCATTCATCAAAATCCCAAAAGACTGCATTGTGGAGGAAGATCCTTGATGTTCTTGGGACCTCGCTTTTGTGACTACCACCAGTTCAAAAAAGATCCTAAAGTGGGGTAGCTGGCAGTGTTTTCTTGATAATACACTCACATTACAAACAGATCAGGCCTAATTGTATGTAAAACATGAGAGGCTCCAACTCTTTAGAGTATGTATGTGTAATGCTTATGACCTAGATGTTGAGTGTCTGCAAGAACGCAATAATATTTTAGAAACCGGTTTACATTAGTTGTGCTAACAAAAACAACAAATACAGCAGAAAAGAATCTGCAGTTCTGCTCTCCGGAGAGTGATTAACACTGCAAGGCCATCCAGCCTCTTACGGAACTAACTTGCAAGGAAGCAAAATTGGTTACAGTTGCTTGCCTTTCGAACACCATTGCACAGCCGCTCTGCCTCCCCTCGCTAGAGAATCATTGGGAGGAAGAAGGCTATAAGAAGATTCTGGAATTTGGTACGGGTAGACAGAAGATTGATTGGCCTGCAGTTGGATAATGACACTCTGGCCTATCCCCTCAAGCAGACAGCATTCAGAGGTACGTACGGATGACTTGGCGTAAAATAGTTAGGAAAATTGTAGTTGTTCAGTCAAAACAATAACCAGCAACCATGAGGCTGATAGCATATATATTTATGTAAGGGCTACGTAGGGATATGACTAATTTATTACAGGTAGTAGGGATGTGTAAGGTAAAATGCGTTTGGTTTTTCTAAACATTTTTCTTTTGTATAATATCTGCTGAAATTACCATAATAATTTCCATTATTCTGGTACATAAGACAGAGCCGGGGTAGGTGAAGGGTTACTCACCATGCCACTTCCAGTTGTGAGTGAGCGACGTGTTCTGAATAAATTCCCGTCAGCTATAGACCTACAATTTGTGGGGTCTCGCAACGACACAAGGTGAATCTCAACCTTGTGCGACATAGCACGGCTGGTAACTTGATCAGTCTGCAAAATTGAATGCACCAGCCTTACAGTAGTGTAAGACTATTAGAAAGTTATCCTTACTCGGTCCTGACGAATTGCCAATAGACCCCTTAGGGGCTGATGAGGCAAGAAACATGGTGACCAAGTCTAACAGCACTCATGCTCTATAGGACCATTATTTCTGATACGAGCTACACTGTTTTTATTTAGTTTAGCGAGCTGCATTAATAAACTTTACTTAAGAGTCTCCCTAAACCTATTTTAAAATCCCACTCACTACACTACTCACTCCAGTCCACACACTCTCACTCACCAAACGGCTTTATCAAAAGAACTCTGCCAAAGAGCCCCTTCGCGGGTGCCCATCGGGCATTGCAGGGCCGGCCCAACGAGGAGCACGCCCAAGTGATGAAGCATGACACCTCTCGGGGTGTGTGAGGGCACTTCCTCCATTTGGAGGTTATTCCAGAGACCTGACCACCACTACTTTCCTTAGGAACTGCACACCCTTACATTTAAACTATTATTATTAGGGAGTACGTGTGGTGGACCTGTCCAAAAAACTCCTGGTTCCTCTTGTTTCAAGAACATAAGATTTATGTGCGGGGTGTACACAATAAATAACCTCTTATTGTGAAATACTAACAACTGTGTGTGTCTACTGTGCCCAAGATCCAGAGTTAAGTCTCATGTATTTACATATAACCATCTGCAGATAAGAGTTTCTCTGGCAGGGTTTTCTGACTCATAACAATGAATCTGGATGAGCCTAACTCCTCATAGAGTAGACTGAAAGACACAGTTTTTTCTCCTAAGAATAGGAACTATGTATTGCCTTTTTGGGGCAAAGGAGATCTAAACCAGTTGTGGCCCCATGTATTGGGAGGTTCATGGCAAATGCCTTCCTTTTCAGATGTGCATTTAATAATCCTCCCTCTTAGGCTTAGTTAGTACATAAATCTGAAAACTAGTTTCCCTAAGTTGGTTCCACGTCCCCCATCGTTCTCGCCAGATATTTAACCCCTCCTAACTTATCTCCTTGCACCCCCTTGTACTTCTGTTTCCGTTTACACTATTTGCTGCAATAATGCTCTGAAGTGGATGCATGGTGACATGTAAGCACTTTATAAAACCCCTTGAATAAATTAACATTGAGGGAGTCACTCAGCTGTAGCCCGAAAAAATCCATACATACTACATCTGAAGAAGTCTTATAAAGCTTGGGCCTAAGAGGAATGCTGTAGCTTTCACTCTCTTGTGCTCTGGAAGGAGGAAGGTAAAACAGCTTTTGAAACAACACCTGCAGGAGATGATTCTGCAGAGAACTCACAACAGTAGATTCAAAGAAAAGCCTACTCTTACCATAGATCTTTCACAGTGAAAAACAGCCAGCCATCAATACCAGGATGTAAATTAGCATAAACCAGAAGAGATTGTTCTTCATGACACGTTGTTGCATCTTCCCAGTTAAACAAATGGCTAAAAGAGCCCCATCATGTCTGAGCCATGGCTCCCCTTTGGAAACAGTCATCCACTTTACACTTCTTTGTGAGGCCTACTATCAAAGTCCGGGCAGTGATCAAGAAATCGGTCAACTATGCCAATGATGCCCATGTCTTAGGACATTCAAGTGAAGACACTGGGAGTCATGGTGACTCTGCAAGAGAAACTAACGGCCTGATTTAGAGTTTGGCAGACAGGTATTTACTCTGTCAGGCAACGGAGCAAAGTACTCCGTCACCCTGAGGGAGTGCACGTCTGCCAAATTGTGAGATGTCCGCCAGCCCAGTGGACATCTCTTGCATGTACAGGAGCCGCTGACACGGCGGTTCCTGTAAATGCATTGAAAGTTTGATGGATCGCTCAAAATGACGGCGCTGTGTGTCAAAAGTTACGTTTTTAAAATTTTCTAACAGAAAATCCTAAAGTTGGATTTTTTTTTTGAAACTAAAAAAACAATTACTCCCTCGCCATGAGAGTTTCCTCCAATGGCATGGGCGTTGTTTTACCTGGCGGTGACTGGCAGTGAAAACTGGCCATTTATCCGCCCACTCTAAATAGGGTAGGGGGACAAATGGCCAAACCTCCGACGGTCCTTACTCTTTCGGGCTGTTAGGGGTATATGTCAGCACCAGAGACAGAATAAACTCCCGTCTCTCGACTCTAAATTAGGTGAACAGACCTTCAGTTTGGCGGAAAGGGTACTCTGCCCACCTTGCCACCCTAGTTTGGATCCATCCATATGCAAATCAGTCTTGACCTTGCTACAATGGGAACAGTCCAGCCTGAACTGCCAGGCCAGGTCCTCCCTGAACAGAACACAAGCACCCCAGGACCCGTTTTGCCCTAGTTAGGGCTCATCAGCCAAGTATAGCTTGCTTCAAGTGTCACACTGTGTACGAGTCCCACTTCTGGGCATTGCCTTCCCACTTAGGGTGACACACTAAAGTATAGAAATAGTGACAGATGGAATGCTTGAATTAATCTCAGCCACTGGTAATTTCTCAGGCCGCTTACCAGTCCATCGTTATTTTGCACCATGCCACCCCTGTTTAGACCCAGCCATGTGCAAATCACACACATTCTGCCAGGTTAGACAGTAGGACATTTGCACACATCTTCTACTAACAGGACAGAATAACCATGCAGGGAAATAACTATATAGGAGTGGATGTCACTTTCCCCTTCTGAGTTCCACAGTTTACAGTAGGGGATCGGGCAGTAAACAATCATGTTGTGCTCCCTTGTTCAGAGCTGCAAAACCCAGAATCTTGCAGTTTTTGCCACACAAATTCTACCACGTTAGACAGTGGGACATTTGCACACATCTTTTATTACTAAATCAGGCACAAAACCCCAGACCACTCTTTTAGGGGTCATTGTTCTTTTTTGTGCAATTCTGATTTCCTCCTTTTTATGCTGCATTTAGTACTTCGAGGAAAAGAAGCAACTTGAGGATAGGTATTCCCCATAGAGTGGACAACAGTGGATAGAGATGCTTATTGCGTGATATTGAGCATTTGGGTATACCTGTGGGAAAGTGGCAGGATATTTGATTATACCCATCTGTTTTGTCAAGTTTAATTCCTCTAAGTAATTAAAGTTTACTAAAAACAATTTCTCTTGTATTTTATGTAGGGTCATATTTTCAGTAAACATTTCGGGGCATATTAATGTGCCATATTGTTTTCTGTGCTGCAATGGAAGACGATTGTTTTAGCATAAAACATTTGAATTTCAATTGACTGATTCTCCCTGCCCCACCAGCCATTTAGAGACAATCTATTTAGAGGTGGTTGTCTTTAAAGAATTCAAGAGAGCTGATAAGAATCTAGTGACTCTGTATGGATAAAGAAGAGTCAGTTAGTTGTATGTCTCTCAGAGAACTTTCAGTGGACCTGACCTGTCAGGATACCTTCTGATTTGCCAATGCACAAGTCTTCATCTGACACTGTTGCCAAATTTCCCTTTTCTCTGATAGTTGCTCCAACTCTGTGTTTTATCGCCTCATTCTCTCATTTTTGTTTTGCTCTCCCAGGTCCATGCTTCCTGATGCTGTGGATGATTTCAAGGTGAAGAACCCAGACTGCCTGAATCTTGAAGCTTTCTTCTACTCCTTTTACGTGTTTTTCAACAAATTTGCTGGAGGACTGTCTCTAGGGATGTCAACGCTCGCTCTACAGTAAGTCTCTGCCTCTTCCCATCCATGTCTTCTTTGTCTGTTGCCTTAGAGCCTGAGACGACGACTCTGCCTGTGATATAGGTGTCTATTAGAGGCAGGAAAGTGTGAGCGAATGCAGATGTGAGAGAGAGAAAAAGAGACAAAGAGAGTAATTTGGGTGCAACTTTTTTAGTCAGTATAGCAATTGATGGTGTATAACCCTAGGAGTTACACTGAAGATTGATACTTAATTCTGCCTGCCTGGTTTTGTTATGAGTGGTGGCAATAGCATTCTGGGTTGACGGTGTGTAGTAGTGCTGAGAACAGTGGTTCAAACAATCACCCTAATGGTCCTGATCATTTTATGGGACTTGTCGCGTTTTACATGCCAGAAATTGTCACATTTTGAGATAGATTGGGAAGTACCATTAGTCACTGTGTAGGGAAATTTGCACTACCAATCGCTGACTGCCTAATGTGGGAGCGCAGGTGCATACTGTGCTAGTGCTTGGGACAGTTAGCACAAAGTCACAATACTGGGGAGAAGGGACTCATGAGGGTCATTGGAGGAGTCATCAGCACTTTTAACCACATGGGTTCAATATACCTTTTAATAGGGTTTGTTTCTCGCATTGCATGCTTTTTCAGTTTTCTAGCCTTTAACTGGGCCGCCATTGTCACATCTGCACAAGTTGTTAATTTTTACCTAGTGCAAGCAAGAGCAAAATAGAGTTATTGGCAGCATACGAGGGTTTGGGTGGGACCAAGATTGCTTATGTTGAGACAGACGTACAAAGCAATTTTGAGGTAGTCAACAATCTGATTCGCAGAATCGAGCCACTTGCAACCGCAAAAATGCTTTTTAAAAATGTGCAAACACCAAATTGTGATTCAGCAACTTGTTACCGAATTGCAATTTGCGTTTGCGACCTTATTCCGATTTGGTATTTGGAAGGGGTGTGTTTAGGGCGTCCCTGCCAAACACCGAATCATAGTGGTATGTATTAATGTTTTGCGACCGAAATGCGGTTACAAAACATTCATATTTTTCCGACACCTGAAAAGAAGTGATAACCTGTTCATAAACAAGAAGGGGATCCTGAGGGACCCCTTCCCCTTTGAGAATCATAAAAAAATATTTTTAAGGGAAGGCAGTGGTCCCAGGGACTACTCTCAAAAAAATGAAAGCTAAACGTTTAATTTTATTTTTTGAAACGCATCCCGTTTCCCTTAGAAAAACAGGCTGCATTTAAAAGTAAAAAGATTGCTTTATTTAAAAGCATTTCCAGACATGGTGGTCTGCTGACACCAGTAGGCCACCATCCCTGTGATGGTTATCATTACTAATGGGTCGCAAACTGCCACCTAGCGCATTAATATTCTTGAGGTAAGTTGATTTGCGACCCACTAGGAATCGCTAATTTAAAAAAAAAGTTTCTTGTATTAGGAATAGCAATTCCCTAATTGCGAACGAATAAAATCGCTATTTGGAAACCGCTATCCCCAATGTTAGTACATCTGGGCCATAGTGTGCAAACTTTCATCAGTGTAAATGCTTGTGAAAGTATGTTTGATCACCAGGCATGTGATCAAGGTTATCTTAGTAGTTTACGGGCACCCAATCACATTCCTCACCGCCAATGCTTTACACTGCATCTGTGTGATTGCTCTATGAAGAGGCTAAATTATCTGTGATCTGCACGGCTTCTGATGTCACAACTTGTACATGTACAACTGTTAATATGCACACCTTAAAAAGCTCAAGATAACGCAGGGACATGAGAAGAGTGCTAAACTAGAACCCTGAAACATCTCTAACTAGTTCGAGAAATGCATGTTGCAGCAAGATTCTTTGTTAGCAGAGAACTGGCTTTAAGTATACATTTGCTGACATTTTGGAAGATAGTGCGCTTCTCTACATTCATTAGGTTGTTATTTTGACCCTTTGTAGAAGTCAGAACAACAAACTAATTCATTGATCTATTGTATTGGTTTATAATTTTAATTTGTAGTGTTGCTTCTTTCCGCTTTGGTCGCCTTTTGGCAGCACAAAGCACTTCACAGCCTTCATTCTTCTGCTTACTGTAAAAGTAGTGGGAAAGACTGCTGTGAAACCCATTAAAAGGCCAATTATAAAGAAGACTCTGATCCTGTAAATAATACCCAATATTGCTAAACAGACTTGGGCCTAAGATGTGAAGGATCAATGGCAAACTATTAAAAAATAATTGTAAGAGACTGTGAGGCTATTTATTTGTGTGAAATGTCCCACGAAATAGATGTAGAGCATTTTAGACATTGTTTTAATGTTGCGTTGTAAAGTCATGCATTTTACCTCTTGTAGAATGGTTAAATGAGAAAGGCGTATGCTACCTTGTGATTAACAGTAATGCGTGATGTGGGGGTTTCTTGGAGCCAATGATCAAAGAGCAGTTAATGAGGGTGTTACTATATTATCAATATACATGGAAAAGTTCCTTGCCGACATTTCTGATCTCAATAAAACCTTACCCATTGCTCAAGCATGTGAGCTTGCACCTGATGGCATGAAAATATTTAGCTATGGTTAGGAAGAGCATGCCAAATCGAGGTTGCAGCTTTAAAACTGATCTTTCAGAAGTTTGTTGAGAGCACAAAGGTTTGTGTTTTTGGTGTAAAGTCATTGAGCAAAAATAGAAATGTAGCCTCGTCAGTGTGGTGTGCTAATGCCAGATACATGGAGAACAGTTTGGCATATGAATTGTGTAGTGCTGTAAGCTCTGTCGTACAAGAAGTTACTTTCCTAGGGTATGCAGAAAACAGAGTACAAATGATGGAAGAATTGTGTTTCAAAGTGCAAATTCATGATTCTGCAAGTGGACGAGTCGTGATTTAGACGCTGCATTGTGGCACTGGAATGAAAGCTAATAAAGTAACGGCACTGATAAACTCAGGGTCCCCCCATACACCTGGGTGGATGAATAGGGCTTTGCTGAAGAATTTCAGGTAATTGGTTTATGGGTTAAAAAAAAAAATCTTAGCCCAGGAATTTGTCGAAAAGTTTCCATTAAATCAATAGGCATAGTTAGCATGATAATTGGTTACAAAAAATGAAGTACTCTGGTTAAGGTGTGTGACGCAGAACCTTTGAGGTTCCTTCTTAACAGGTATGGAATAAATAAAAATCTACTTGTCCAAGGGACACAATACTACTAAAATCTACATTTCCTTTGAACAAATCCACTTATCCCACTCGCTCCCTATTTCAAGAATAGAATGGCTGGCACGAGCCAGTATTAGTTTTGTTTTACTGAAATTGCAGAACAAAATGAAAGCTTTGCAACAATTATGATAAAGTAAATCTTATTTTTTACTGCAAAAAAATGTGTATGGTAGGGGCAGCTTTTGATTGTTTTGGGAGCGAAATTTGAGCATTTTAGGATAAAACATTTGTTTGTTTTTAAGTTTCCTCTTTTCCATCGAAATGGCATGTTGATACCAAGCTCGGGCTACACACGGTGCAAAAGCACTGCTTATTGGTGCCATTTTTCATTATGATTGGACCCTGTGAAATACAGGTTACACCGAGACCTTTGATGTAGATGCAAAAACCTTCTCATCTGTGACTTATCTGAACTCGTGATCAATCATTTACACACCTTCTTTGCTGTCAGTGCATTGATCAACTGAGCTTTCTTGTTGGATTTACAATCTGGAACCTGCTGGGAAACAAACTGGTTTTTGCAGCAAGTGCTAATAATGCTGGTTTTCTGACTAGAATGAAAACTTCAGACCTGCAAGTTAAACATGTATCTTCGATCCTTTATTAATCCACTGAATGATATCAAGGATTGGAACTAGCAGACTGCAGATTACACACGGAATTCTGATGTAGGCGCGTTCCTTGTGCCATCTCACTAACCTATAAGCCAACGACAAAGGGAGTTTGTTTATTTTCCTACTATTTTAAAATATTTGTATACTTTTCCCTTACTGTTCTTGTTGTGTTTAGTTCATAGTTTTTTTCATAAAGCACAGGAAGTCCTCCCACGTTTTCTTGGCACTAGACAGAAGAGACACCACAGGTATTAATATTACAATATAAACCCTAGAATAGAACAGGGATTTTTAATAGTTGGTAAAATGTTCTGACCCGGATTATAATGGAGCCATACATTTCGTACAAGCACAAACTCTGTTCTGCTGTTGAGTGCATATTTTACACATTTCTCTTGACTCTCCACGTATTGCTTGCATCCTTTCCAATCATACCTCTTTATGACATTTTCTCTTCCACTGGTTGTTTTTCTGCTAACCGCATGCGTGGCCATGAGCAGGTCCTTTTCACAGAGCTCAAGCTCGTGAAGATCAGCGTGCAGTGCTGACAGGCCAGGAACAGATTCAGGGCACAAACCACCCTCCACCAACACTGAAACAAACAAACCCCCTGTTGTAAATAGGTTCTTGAAAGGTTTACAACAAGTTTCCACCTTTGCCCTTCATTATGCCTCAGTGGGACCTTAATCTGGTCTTAACCTTTCTGATGTACACTCCCATTGAGCCCTTGCACAATTGTCCTCTAGGCTCCTTACCATCAAGACTACCTTCCGGTGGCGATAACATCTGCCCGGAGGGTCAGTGAGCTTCAGACTTTGTCATCCAAGCCTCCATACCTGAACATCTACCCCGACAAGCTGGTTCTTTGCACTAGAGCTTCCTTTCTGCCGAAAGTTGTCACTCTCTTTTATGTAGGCCAGTCCATCACGCTTCCTACGCCACATCCCTCCAAAGAAGAGGAGCGACTTCACTGTATGGACCCAAAAAGAGCGTTGTCGTTCTATCTTGACCGCACAAAAGAGTTATGGGTGGATGACCAACTCTTTGTGGGGTATGTCGGAGCAAAGAAGGGAAAGGCTGTGTAGAAATGGACCAATGGATCGTGATTTGCATAAAAATCTGCTATGTATTGGCCAAGAAGCAACCCCCTGAGGGCTTCCTTGCTCATTCCACCAGAGCCAAGGCTGTGACCACTGTGCCTGCACATGGATTCCCGGTCCTGGACATCTGTCAGGCAGCAACGTGGGACTCTCTGCACACGTTCACAAAACACTACTGCCTGGACAGGCAGGTCTGTCGGGACAGGCACTTTGCCCATTTGGTCCTGCAGGATTTTTTGGGTGTGAATTGTTTAGCAGACCCATCTCCGGGGAGGTACTGTTTGGGTATCTATTGTAAGGTAAGGAATCTGCATCGCGAAGTCTCTATCAGATGAACAAGTTACTTACATTTGATAACTTGTTACCTGGTAGAGACTCCATGTAGCCGAAAATTCCTTACCAACCCACCCATCCTCTCCGCGAACAGATTCCTAGGGATACGGATTTCCCCTTCCAGGGCCCTAGTTTTCCACACTGGTGGTCAGTGTTCTTCATGGCTCCGCGCTCCTGGCATGGAAAGTCGCAAAAAAAAGCTGGGGTGGTGCTTATATAGGCACCGCTACCGCGCATGTCATTTCCGGCACAGACGGTGCTAACCATGCCATGCAGAGCCGAGCGATGCCACCTACCAGCGTACAGGGGTACTGCTCACAAAAAATTTACGGATCCAGTCAGATGCCTTGGGATAATTGTATGGTAAGGAATTTGCGGCTAGGTAGAGTCTCTACCAGATAAGGCGCTACCGAAGGTAAGTAACATGTTCTTTATGATGTTTTAGGACAATCTAACGGGCAACTATATAGTTAGATGGTGCAATCATATTTCACGATTTTGGAGTTGAAGACAATAGTGAAATGTCTTTATTCAAAAGTGAGTACAATATTCAATATTGAGAAATTCTTATTGCCCAAGTTTGTAAGGTTACAGAAGATCACTTTTGCGAAACTTTCTGCTTTAGCAAGAGCGTCACAATAGTAGGTACAAAAACAAAACAATATTGGTGAAATGATTTAAATCAGAAAAAAAATGCATACATTGTGAATACGAAGCTGAGTAATCACCTGAGTGATTTTACTAACAAGACTTAGCTTCACTTTATCCTGTGTGTTTCATGTACAGCGCTCCTCTGTCACCCCACAGGCACAATTACCCTGACAATGGCAAACTAATTTATCTACCTCTCCAGTTTTGCAGGTTACAAAGCAGGAGACTGCACCCCTAATCCACTTGTTATCATGGTCCTGCAAATGCTGATGGCACCCGTGCCGATAGCCCTGGTGCTGTTTAGCATTGTCATATTCTGCTCATACCCTATTAATGAGGCAAGAAGAAAGCAGATAAGAGTGGAGTTGGAGACAGCCAGGTAAGAGGAGAGGCGGTGGCTTTCTGTAAGGATGGAGTATGTGTTCCAGAAGAAGTGAAGAGGAAGTTGCGTTCTAGAATGAGCGGCTAAGAGATCAGACGCAAGTGTGACTGAAATACCAATTGGGAGCCACATGGAAGTAAGGAGTAAGAATGAGTGACTATTAGGCCATATCTAGGTGTGACTGAGGATATGGGAAGTGCCCAGAAGTTAGAGAAAAAATGCATGTGGGATTTAAACAGGGCATAATGAAAACCCTGAGGACATCCTCTGCACATGCTACTCTGATCCTTGTGAGTTACTTTCAGATTCCACTGCTCCACAGTCAGGTAGACCAGCACAGTGAGGTTACCCAGCATTGAATGTAGAATCTCCATCCCTTCTTTGCTAAGGGTTATTTGGCTCACCTTTGTGACCCCTGTGTTATAGAAGCCCCACAGTTTGTTTAGATACTACCTTTCGGTGGTGTCTCCGAGCAGCCCACAGTAGTTGTGAGAGAGGTGGGCTCAAGACAAGGGTGAATAAAAGTGGATTACATTCCTCAGGTAGGTGTAGGAATGTTTTTTTGATGGCATCTTCAAAACTCTCCTTGGCCTGGGTCTTCTCTTTCTTGACATCGGGAACTGCTGGTTTTTATGCGGGCTTTGTGTAACAAGGTGGATCCAAATTTCTTTTTGCCAGTCATACACTGACACTGATGGATCTTGGAGATAACCTCGCTGACGTACCAAGCCTAGAGCTCAGTCCACCTCCCATGGGCCTGTCCATATACCCTCTGCAGGGATGAGTAGAATGGGAGTTGGGCCAGCCTATTAAGCTGTTAGAGGTTCAACTCTACCATGTTTGGTGATATCAGTGGTGTGCAGCCACTCTTTACAAAAAACACACACTGCCCCCGGAAGCATTCCCATACCCAATACCTACACAGCTCCTTTCTGAAGATTTGGTCTCAGGCGTCTGTGAGCCAGTATGATCTGGTCCTAAGGGACGTCCACCTTAACTACAATGTTGAAACCTTCATCATATGCAAGTAGGTAGACAAGATGAATAATCCTCCTGCCCTAGATCTTGAGACCAACATCACAACAAGAGTGACAGAAGGAGAGATAAGTGTCTCTTCCCACTGCATAGTTATGCGTCTGTAAAATTCATGGAGGTGCACACGGGCACAAAATAAAGACTCTGGCAGACTCCCTAAGTGCTAGGCATGCAAATTGAAGCCTCAAGATAAAGACCAGCTAAGTGTTCAGGAGAAACATTTTTACAGCTCTGTAGATCTGGTGTGTCATTTGCTTATTCAAAAAGCATGTAGTCTGTTGATGCGCACTTCGCCTCGCACACACTCTACGGACTGCACACAATAGGCTGATGGCTTCAGGCCCTTGACCCAGGTGCGGCTATCTGCTCCCCGCAGAGGTTAGGTGGTGTATAGCCAACACAGAGTCGACGCCCGCACCGGGAGGCAGTAGCAGGTTCCTAGCAGAGGGAAGTTGCTGCAGGCCCACACTGGAAAGCAGCTGCACGCTCAGAACAGTGTTTGTATCATTGGCTATCACATAGTATAGGTATCACATACGACTACAAGGCAGCATGCTCCAGGATACACACAAGTAAGTTGCTACAGGACCACAGAAGCCCTGGTGGCCCATTACCCTACACAATCATCAGGGTGCTGCAGGCCCCCACACAGTTTGGATGTTGCAGTCTCTGCATGCTGGCACTTCTGTGTACTTTCCCATATCCCACTCCCTTCGCTCCCTGGAAGCACCCCTGGGAGTTGGGATCTTCAGCAGCTTTCCCTAAAGCTGTTGAAGGTGCCTGTTTGCATCAGGATGGAGGCCAAACACAAAGTGCTCTAGTTAACTGAGACTATGTGGAAAGAGAAAAGGACAGCTATCCCAGATTTAAAGTTGAAGGCAGGAGGTGAGGCTGGCTTTGTAAATAAGAGGGTTTAGAGCCTAAGGGCTCCAGGATCTGGTCTGAGGACTTGAACGTGCCTTTAGAAGAAGAAAAGCTATGACCTCCCTGTCGCCTTAAAAGTATCTGGGCTGTGAGTCTTGTTATTTGTGTCTGTCCCTCCATCAATCGTGAGGTTCGTAGTTGGGTTTACTTCAGCATTTGGAAATGCTGATGTGATGTGTGTTCTGGGGTGTTGCACGTGTGTGTGTGTGTGTGTGTGTGCATGTGTGTGTGCGTGCATGTGTATGTGTGCACAACTGTGTGTGTTAGTCTCTAGGTTGGAAAGTGTGTGTACTTCTGTGTCAATTATTTGGTGTGCCTTATTTATCTTTCTGGATTGGTGTCTGTGTACCGACGCCTGCATATGTGTTAGCTGGAGTGATTCATTGTATGACGGTATACCTGGCTCTCTGGTTCCACATTAACACTTTTTTTATATGTATTCTTTACATATTTTCACAGAAATCAATGAGGAATGAACACACATGAGAAATATGATGAGCAAAGATGAAGAACTGCATGGATGCATTTTAAATGAGCTTGTGTGCCTGGGTTTTTGGGTGAAGCTGAGATTTTGATACACGATTCCTAAACTACCTCACAGGAGTCAGTTGGGACCTGCTGTGTTCCCTTACCAGACCTCTACCTCCCTAAGGAGACTCATCCCAATGCTTCCAAAAGCACCAATGCTATACTACCTCTTGCAAGTGGAAAGTGGCACAAGCATCACAGGACTGATTGTTGCCTTATACGCATCCTACTCATGTAATGCTCAGTGAGTTGCGGGAGGTTGCAGTCTACCAGGTTCTCTGTCCCATGTTTGTACATTGATTATGTCCTTGGTGCCAGAGGGCTTAGAGAACCCTCTCTCAGGCTGTGTTCTGGAGAATAATGCAAGAAAACGTATCACTCCATAGGTCTTCAAAAAGCTACATTTCATCCCTTTTTAGTAAGTCCAAGATTTGCAAGTATTTCAAAGGTCTTGGTAGAGTTGAGGTCTATGCAAGCCAACTAGACTGCTGGGAATCTGGCGGCAAGGCACTGCCCCAGAGGTTTCACTCCAGGCTTGTCATGGTGGCTGCTGTCTTTTAAGATGGCAACATTTCTGCAATGATGAAAATGGTACCACCTGCAAATATGATTTTCTCACTTTTTGCCAATATTACTTTTATTCATTATAATCATTGGTTTTATTAATATAATGTTTACTCATAAGTTCTGCCTTTTCCGCACCCTGTTTTGTTTTAATGTTTGTGATTTAGCCTATGGGGACTTTAGGACCATCTTAAATGGGCTGTTCTCTATAAATGACAGGTAAGCATGAAGGTAAAGTTTGTCCCATGTCAGCTAGCCAGGCAGGCCTGTGCTTCAGAATGGGTCATACTCTTCTGAGAGAGGGATGGAATAGAGCATGTGAGGATGGTTGTGCAAGAGAACCCACAATCAGGCTGCAAAGGCTCCAACAGTGAGCTGTCAGAATGTACCTGAAGCTACTGAGAAGAAATATCATCAAACCGGCTCTGAAAGTGCATTACTGACTCCTACTGGAGGGTAGGATTAAATTCACCATCCTCTGCACTGTACACAAAGTTTACAGGGCAAGGGCCCAGGAAATCTATTTGAACTTGCACCCCACTAAGACCCTCCCAGGTGCTTGCAGTCATCAACTGCACATCTGAGTCCCACGTAAAATGTAGCAAAGACTGATACATGAAAGAAGAGTCTTGGAGCTCAGGGCCCTAAATTGTGGAATGCCCTGAGGTCTGAGCCACACCACATACTTCAGGAAGAAATTGAAAACTCATCTGTAAATTAATTTGCCGTCCGTGGGCGCTGTAAAGAAGAATGTCTGAGTGGGTCCTCCATTTCACTGACTGGACTCTTAACTTCGTTAAGCTCCAGGTGGTCTTCTACTGGCCCAATCTATCACTTGGAAGTGCACAGAAGTCAACATGTGGTGCTCTACAAAACTTTTAAACCAATCCAAAAGTAAATAATGCACCACAAACTATCAAGGGTTCATCAAGGAATTCATGCAACTACCACTTTCCAAACCCTTGTGGTCTTAGAGGATCTGCATTGCCAAAAGACTTCTATTGGCCACATTTGTTCACATATTTGTGGATGTTTTGGTCTTTCAAGTATGGTTTACAAGTGATATCAAAGTTGTGCTCTGCCAAAAAATGTGTTTTTATTTCTACAAATGGTTTTTCCAAAGACATAATTGTTAGTGTGTTTTTCGGGGAAGGGGACTTTGAGGAGTTTGACGACGTGTTGTATAAAGTGAAAAATGCTTACACCATTGAACTAGTAGATTTCGCTTCGAGTACTGTAAGATTTTGTGGTAAAGGTACCTCCATTCTCTGTAAAGCAGGCTCAAATATAGCCCAATGTAAAATAGTAAGAAGCTAGAAACAGAATGGTTGGTGAGCATGTGGTTTCTTCTTCTATCACCATGGAACTGTGTACATATTGACAAAACCTTCAGTGTCCTTGCTGTGGTTGAAATCCTTATTATGTCACAAGGTTTACCTATGAGAGGCTTAGAGTCAGTCGCAATATACTTCCTTCTTCCTATCACCTTCAGCCTTTTGGATCACTCCACACAGATTAATTCTTACATTTCCAATTGACATTAACTAAAGAAGAGTGATTCCTGGTTTCTTTCTCCAGGTTTTCTGTCCTCCCAGATTAATTATTTGGGTTTTCTATTCCTCCTCTGGGTAGGTGCGTTTTTAGTAAATCCCCAAATTATCCTTGGAATTGTGAATTTGTCCAAAAGGTTCCTCCACCAGTTTAGTCCCAGTCACAGGGCTATGAAAGGAAAGAGAGTAGGATTCATCAGGTTGACGTCCTGGTCCTGGTCTTCCCCCTACCCCAAGCCTGTCCTATATTATATACTAGAAATGAGAGCCTTACCCCTCCCCTTTCTGGTCTGGGGACTATATGTAGGTGGACAAGGACCTGGACGCTGCCAAATGTGTGCCGTACCCTATTGGGTTTGGTATTTCTTCATTGCTGTCTCCGCCCCTCCCCCTCCCAAAAGGGAAGTCCCAAGTCCCGCACAAACCATTTCACTCTTTTTGCTTACCGGCGAATTCAGGACACTGGTCTGCTACTTCCACCATCCATGTGTTGGCATGAGTGATATGGCCCTTCCCATATCTCTGACACCATTGATCTACTATCCCAGTAACCTATAGAGGTAGCCTAGGAAAACCCTGTCTGGAGTCACCAGAGTCACGTTCCTTTGAGTTCAGATGTGCCCTGTCACACAAGGTATATTGTGTTCAAACTGTGCAGTCACGCAGTCATTTATTCTGTATGTCTTTATTTCACTGTGGCAATCTTGTAGTCTGCATTATCCTGTCAATGTATGTGTTTTCTATAAAAAAAAATCTTCTTTATTGTCATGGACCTGTCCTGAGATGTAGAAACTCCCCTGTAAAGTCAGCCTCAGCCCTACAGTACACCTAAACAAAATTTCCAGACCTTTTTTTCTAGGTGTGGCAGTCATTGAAACAGCATCTCTGAAGGAACTTTAGAGGAGATTGAAGAACAGACACACCAGAAGCTAATGAGGCTTGGCTTAAAGTAAAACCCAGTGAGAGCTATACTGTGGGAATGGAAAGGGCTTTCTTTCACAGCTCTTTCCACCCTTCCTAATTTTTGTACCAGATTATTTTCAGTCACAAAGCCGAAGATGCAGAGTCTCCAGTGTAACACACATATGCCCTCTTAGCACCCTGGTGAAGCCAGAGTGCCACTGTAGAGCCCTAGCTTCACTCATGACATTCTGTAAAGGAAAAAAACTAAACAAAATTAACACAAAGGCATTCTGAACCTCAAACACCCTAGTCCCCTCACTTTTAACAACTCTAAAGATTTGAGCCTTTAATTGTTGATATTACGTGGTTTGTGTCATGTCCATTCCAAAGGCTTTAGCGTTGAAACTTCACGTCTCCAGGATGGTACTCTTCACAGACAAGGATTGTTCAACTAAAGAGGATAGGCAACAAGTGATGCAGTAATCCTTAAAGGAATTCCTTATTGAATGAAGTGGTGCAATCAGTTTCTAACTCAAATTGACTACAATTTATGGCATGTGTGCAACTTGCTTCTCTAGATGATGACAATGACATACAAATCTGAGGGAGCATGCACCGCGGCTGGGAGGACTGCTGAGTAGTGTTGCCATGAGGAGGAATTTCCTAAACGTTTTTTACTTAAAGACTGTTTACATGCGCACACTACCAGTAGGGGTTACTTGACGTGAGTCATAAAGTTATTGTAGAATGATTGAGTCTTCCAAATGTTTTTACAGGCAGTACTGGAATGGAAGCAACGCGGCACCAGTTGAAGTGACTTCCATGATTATAGGCTTGTATAGAGAAAGCTCTTCCTCCTTTCAAGCAAAGATTTAAGGTCAAGATCTTTACTTGTATAGTTCCTAGTAGGGGTACAACATTAAAGTCATAGTGGATGCGGGTTACCGAGACCAGATTCCTATTGGACACTTTAGGACCAGGTCAAATATTGGGTTTGTGTCCTATTTGGGTTCGAGGAATTGTATGTAGTAAACTCCAAATTTCTTATGTAAACATCTGCCTCCATTCGAGTAGTAGCCCTAATAATTAATCAGAAATGTAAAACATAATCTTCAGACTCACAATTCAATGGATCTATCAAGACTGATTCATGCGTCATCACTAAAGCAGGAATTTACTGTGAAATCTGGATGCCATGTCTGGAGCCTCCTTAAGATAAGTGTCAGGTGGCTATAGCTATGCCAGTGTGCTTTGCAGGCGCCCTTTCTTTGAGATGTTGATCGGGTCAACATGTAGAGATGGAAGAGTTGATACAAATTACCAGGATGGTACCCGAAATATGCAAATGAATGACTTCAAGTAGGAAAGTGAAATGCAAATAGAAACCCACATACAGCATTTGACTTACAGGATACAATCGCCAGGGAAACACGGAATGGTCTAGTCTTAACAATACCTGCATTGCATAGGTTTTCAACAGTTACATAGTGCGATGATTATTACTGAAAGGGACAATACCCTGCTTTTTTTTACTCCTTAAAATGGATGAGGGGTATACGCCATGGCCTTGTTTATATCTTGGGAATTAAGGTGACCTCTCTTGTGCCAATGATGTGACGACATCAACGTCCTAGACAATGGAATTCTTTAATTAACATCAGAGTAAACAAGCATTTGCAATGCAATAGGTCTCGCATTGCCGAGAGTTTAAGCTATTGGCATTGTAAATGACAATGCCTTTTATTTATCTGTTTTGATAATTAACACATAAATAAAAAGACATTGTCATTTACAATGCTAATAGCTCAAACTCTTGTAAATGCGAGACCTCAGCTGCCATTGTTCCAGACTGCTCGGAAAATGAAAGAGCGCATGGCGCGCTGAATGTTGCAGGAAAGCATGTGGTGCCTGCAGTAGGAGAAAGTCATTAAAGAAAATAGTGCTTACAGACTAAATAAGACATACCTTGTAACAACAGAAGTAAAAGGGCCAGTCCTCATGGGAGGTTACAAATGAAGACAAGGCGGTACTAAGGAGGGATTACCAAGCCTATTAACGAATCAGAAGCCAGCATTTACGAAGGACAATGACACAAGCCAATGACAAATATGGGCGGAGAGTGGGCGGGGCTTCAAGTCCATACTCTAATACAGCATGCCTCGCAGAGCAGCGCATGTGCTGCCCAGGCTCGACCTAAAAATAACTGATCCTATATGACAATCAGTCTGGACAGCTTTGTTTCTAGATCCGTCCCCGATAGCTTAGCCCTAACTGGAATGTCTTGCACTGTACACCCTCAAATTCACATGCCCTGTAGCCACCTGCAACTTTCCTATTTGTGTTGGACCAAGAACCGGCTGGTAAGAAACAATACTCCAATCTGGAAGTCTGCAGAGACTCTCTCTAATCCATGACCCCTTTTAACAGCTGATGCTGCCCAGTTCCATTCCGGCAAAGAATGCTTGTTGTGCTTTAGAGTGTTAGGAACCTTAATTTTTGAAAGTGGCACATCTTAAGAAAGGCCTTTGGCTTACCATCAGTACATACACCTATAACCTGCATAAGAACTAGCCCACGAGTGCCAGTATGGACTTCAGACAAGCAGTGCAGCAACAGTTGGAAAGCACACTTGATCAGGAAAGGACTTCAGAAACTGAAATCTCACTGCAAAGCTGGAGCCAAGACGGATACGACCATTTGTTGCATGCAACTCAAACGTGGTTTTAGGCCAGACCACGGCACTGTTAGCACTGCTATTGTGGAAGCACGGGGGAGAAACCAAGTGTAGAATATTCAACGATGCTCCCTAACCACTGAGCTTCTGGGACAGATATGAAAAAGGGAATGTCATCAGAGTTGTGAGCAGTGCCAATGTGGTGCATCTGTAGTAGCAACTTTGTTCCCATGAAAGCGGGGCTTAAAAGTATCTTGATCCAGTTTGACACCTGTGATTATTTCTATATACAAGAAACATGCAGAAGAAGCATCCGTTAGAAATACTATCAGTGAACCCTGGGGCAAACACCAGAAGACAGCATTATTGACAACAAAGAGACCCTAGCAGAAACTGATGCGTAATACACAATGATCCCACCCAAAGGGAAGGGCAGCTTGACTCACATCGTGTGGTCCCAGTGACACATGAGAGAAGAAATGGCACCTCTCACACCCGTGAAAGAAATAAAAAAAAACAGATCAATGACACACTGTCCTTGAGAGAAGGTTTTGAACCCTAAATTTCACAACACAACCACCACCACTTTCCTATCTGGCTGACAAGCTCACCACGTCTGTTGGCTCTCTGCAAACCACCAACCGGAACACATTCAGATGGCAAATGAAGAAATGCAAAACATTGGAAAAACATGACAACAAGCCCGCTCTGTCCATGCAGCAAGAATCTGTAACAACATACCCATAACAATCGGGGCTGACAAGCCCAATTCTGCTCTCAGAACACAAGTGCCCCTGCAATCACTTTTTGACTGAATGTTAACCTTTGATCCTGTATAGCGCTCTGCCACCTTTCTGATCAGCTATATTTGTGCTGTACAAATAACACATAAAAGACACTGAAAGACGATATTTACTAACACCAAAGGCAGATTCTATGAAAGACCACACAAAGAAAGCCCAACTGTCAGTTACATCAAACAACCACATTGAGAACACACACCATCAATGACTGATGCCCAAGCCCACGAACTGAACAGAGAAAAAGAGCTTCACCAAGCTGAAGAAAAAGAAACCGAGGAAGAGACTACATCGCTGCCACATCAGCTTGAGAGACAAGCACACCAATCTGATAACTGGACCACAGACATAAGCACGATGCTGAGTAAGTCATCACTGACACACCACTTACTGACAATTTAAGCGCATACTTATCGTGATAATTAAACTACAACTTCCAAAATGCGAAGTACTACTGGCTAAAAAAAACTCACAACCCCCTTGAGGGCATCACACTGTGCTTTCCACTTAGCAGGTACAACAGCAATCTTACTCATGCAAATAGAGAGAATCACTGGCGCACAAAAGTTTGCCATTGCTAAAGACAGACTTAGCTGAACAGAGATGGCAACATCGGAAGTGGCAGCATTACTGACACGCGAGGGAGACCACCAGAGAGCCAGTGGCATTGATACCAGATGCATTAGGAGACCACATCGCTGGCAAAAAAAGAAAACATTTGGGGGAGTGGGGGTCGCGACTCCGCACTGACATAAGACACAGACACTGAAAGAGGGACACCGTAGGCGAAAGTGGGAGAGACTGATACTAATGAGAGGGACATTGAGGGAAAGCCGACTAACAATGAGAAACCGCAGCAATGCACCCAAACAAATACAGGCACACTTCAGAAACAAACACTAAAGTGACAGTATTGCTGCTACCAAAGAGACAGCGGCGCTGAGAAAGACACCAGGAGTGACACTGTCAATGAAACCGAAGGCAAACAGTGGGAAATGAACAATAATTAAAAGAAGAGCATTACCGATAACAAAAAAAGACAACTGGGGAGAAAGTGACAGAAACTTGAAAGATCAACTTGGAGGTACCGTGGACGCCATGAGATGCGGGACTGATACGTTTTAATGTAAATCATCCCAGAAACAACTAGCCAGGCAGGGGCAACAGAGGCAGCGTATACTGACTCTGGTGCCACAATAATCGAGACACTGGTGCCTGGAAGGGTTTGCATGTAAACGTGTAACAGCGTAGGTTTAGCAACAAAACTAGTACAACTTTACGACATGCGAGGTGGCAGCGTTGTCACCGCTACAGTAACTCTGGGACTACACTTTACAGGCAAGGTGTACTGGAAAGAACTTCATTATACAACTAGGCAGGTCTTAAAAATAACAAAAAATAAACCCAGTAAGTTTGGAATTTAAAGTTTACCAAAGTCAGACCGGACGACTGCCGCCATGTTGAGAGCTCCAGGCTGTGGCACGCCTGCACCAGAGACACCGGGGCCTTCGTGTCTGTCTTCCGTGTTGATGCCTGGGGGCGGGGCCAGCTGTTGCATGGCAGTGTGCTTTTCCAAAAGAATGCCCCCAAGCCCTGATGGAGAGCGAGGAAAACATGGAGGCGAGGTGTGCACGTCCTCTCTTACTTGTTTACGCTGCTTTCGAAATACATTAAAAGAAGCAGCCATGAGGGGCAAATTGGTAACGGGCAAGTAGCGACCTGGGAGTGGTGGTGGGGGTGGGTAGCGGAGATGGGTGAAGGTACCGCGCTGGGGCAAGCGCAACGGAGTGAGACTGAAAACACAAAAGCCACAAACAAAACAAGCATCACGAATGGTATGGATGGAGGGATGGCGAAAACAATGGGGTGTGGGCGCCGTGCTAAACCAGAAAATAGTGCTCAACCACCAGATAAAGCCCACCATGTCATGCCGCAAGTACACGATCCAGTCCGGATGGGCGAGCCGAAAAGGAGACAGGGCGGGAACAAAGAAGCCTCATTTCAAATAGGGAGCGAGCGTTTACCATAAATGATGACGCCCACCAATAAAAAGGATGGGCGGGGCTTCCACTCCACTTCTAAAATCTCCTCGATTACAAGAGGCCTCGCAGAGCGAGCAGCGCATGCGCTGCAAAGCTAGGCGAGACCTAAAAATGCCAGACTTTAGGGTGTTGATCTGCTATTGAAAATAAGTCTACATAATTAGCTACGAACAGAAGCAGAACACTTTTCAAAACAAGCCTTGCATCAACCCCCTGACAGACCCACATATACCTCACACCTCAGAAAAGTGTAAAGACCTCAACTTCTTCTGTGAAAAATTACAGAAGAGCTGACAGCACATTGACAACACCAAGCCTGCTTCATTTCTTGCGCCCACCCCTTCCCATAGAATCCTACAATGGTCAGCCTTCAGACTCCTTTCTCTCTCAGATCTTACTGACATACTCCCTCAAAGCTACTTCTTATGAAGAACATACCTTACCGTTGTCCTTCATCAAAGGTCTCTGGGGACAATCCTACTCAAGGCACACTGTCAATGCTTCCCTCACTCAAGGCATCTTCTCAGAAGCTGGCCCATCACGCACCTACCATTCTTCTGCAAGATTGTTGAAAAAGCAGTCTGTCTTCAACACCAAGATCACATCAGTGCTAACCATCTCTGCACAATTACCAGTCTGTCTTCAGATCATGCTGCAGCACGGAGACCGCTACCTTACACACTATATTTTTTTTTAATCAGTTTTATTTACCTTACACATTATAAACAGTGCCCTCTTGACCACCACTCCCTCCTGATATTGCTGGACGTCTTAGATACCTTTGATGCAGTTGACCATCCCGCCCTCGTATGCAACCTGAAGGCTCGAATGGAATTCACCAGCAGTGTCATTTACTGTTTCTTCTCCTACCTTTCCAACCAACACCAGTTTGTTCACATGGGCACCTCACTTCCCAAAAGATCCATATCACCTGCGGCATTCCCAAGGGTTCCATACTGTCAGCTGTTACCTTCAACCTCTACCTGTAGCTGCTTGGTGCTCTACTCACAGATAACAGCATCGAGAGTCCCCAATATGCCGATGATATACAACTCTACTTGAAAGTCTCCATCGCGTCGGACGCCCAGTGCCTCAAGCACCACACATCATCCAGACCTCATGTCTAGCGCCTACCTGGAGCTGATCCCAACCAAAATAAAATTACTGTTATTTGCCAAAATGAACAAACAAGAAACCGTATATACCTGGCTCAGTGACATGAACATTTATGACTTTGAACCCCAACTTCCATCAAATGCCAAGTCACTTGCATTCACCCTGTATACCAACTTCACAGTCAAGGAACACGCTGCCAAAAAAACAAAGATGGCCTGGTACCAGTTCTCGCTTCTAAAGAAAGTGAAACTTTATTTTAGAAAGCGACGTCAGAACTTCTGTTCATGCCCACTTAGTCTCCTGCATCTAGATGCGAGTAACGCCCTGCTCCATGGCCTCCCGTACTCCATACTTGCACCCCTTAAGGGCACACTACTCGCCACTGCACATTTCATCCGGGTTCTGGAGAAATATGATCACATCACCCCCATCCTGATGGCACTCGATTGGTTCCACTTGCCGGCCTGCACTATCTTCAAAACCAGTTGCACCAAGTACAAGCCATCACGACTAGCAGCCCCACTTATCTTGCAGATGAGCTCAATATCTCTGGTGGTTTTGAGCACTCCTGCAATTTGACTACCATCAGACTGTAGCCTAAAGTGTAAAAAGGAAAAAAACTGCGCATCAGGCCTTTTCCATGTATGCACCAAGGATCTGTAACAACATCCTTGTATCCATGAGGACCTCATCAAAGCTGCTCCGTTTTAGGAAATTTTTTGAAGACTCACCGCTTTAAGGAGCACGACGAACAATGTATTAACAGTTCAGAACCCAGTTACCTTTATTATCGCTTGTTCAGCTTATGCTTGTCTTTGATCCTGTACATCGCTCCACTGCCTTTTGGATAGGTTTGCACTATAGAAATACCATATACACACATACAAGGGATGGATGCTTTCCTAATCTAATCTTACAACTGACACAAAAATCACAACTTGCATAACACTTGCTCAATAGGAAGCACCTTTTCGCAGAGTACATCGCTACCTGTTAATATCTGCAGGCATTGTCTGGCACAAATAGTAAAGCAGCATTGGGTCCACTTCTAAAGAACAGAAAATTGAAGTTGGGCCTTTCTCACTTCATCCGCCAATGGGGCATCAAGAGACAAACACTTAGACCTAAGGACTAACAACAATTTGAATTCACATCTCTGGGCTGAGAACAACCCACTGTTCACTGCTTCGATGTTTAGGAGACTTAAAATCTGAGCTGTTGTGATCCATGTTCTGCTAAATAGCTGCTTTCAAAACAGAATGCTAGATCATGGACCAGACATCACCTATGGCTTGATTCTACTTCCCACTACATTTTCTTTTTTTTTTGTTAACTTTGTTTTTTATTTTATTTTCAACTTTATTTTCCTTTTAACATATAGTTAACAAACCATAGGATCATGGTAGATACTAGTCCATACCGTTTACATAACATATAGATTGGTTACAATGCTCAATCATTTATCCATTTTAACAGTTATCCATTTTGCAATATCAAATGACGTTGTGCCCACCGAATGAGTATATGTGGCTGAGATCGAAAATGTGTGTGCCTGATGGAGGGCAGAGGTTCCTTGTGCATGTCGAATTAGATCCCCGGACTGGGAGTATGATCAGAATCGTCGTGTATTTCTAGAAGGTATGTTTGGAGTGGTTGCCAGATGTCTCTTGGACGTGAGGTGGGTGGTTGTAACTGGGAATGTATGTCACTATTGGTGCTGCAATGGGTCAGGCTAGCAATCCAGCACTTCAATGTCGGAGGGTGTTTACCCCCCCAGCGTTGCAACCTCTTGTTTTGCTAACAACAGAGCTATTGCTACATATCTGCGTATTGCTTTCGGAATCATATGAACAAACCCAAGCAGCGCCTGTAGTGGATTTGGTGTAAGCGTCTGTTTTATCATGCGTGATAATTCAGTGTATACAGTCGTCCAAAAACCAGCTATTTTAGTGCAGGTCCAGGTCATGTGTATAAAATCCGCATGGGGGACTTGCATTTAGGGCATGCGTGTGAGCGAGTGTTATCCATACGATAGACCCTCTGGGGAGTCATATAAGCCCACCATATAAATTTAAAGTGTAGCAGTTTATGACGGTGATTCATAGAGGGTTTACGAGTTTGTGCGCAAGAATGCTGCCATTGAAAATCTGATATGTCATGGCCCAGTTCCTTTTCCCATGCTTCTCTTATTCGAGAATCTGTGGTGGGGAGTATTGTGACACAAGCCTGATAGAGTTTAGAAATTAGGCGATCTCCCCGGCCCCCCACCCCATGTCTTTAATGAGTTAGATCAATGGGGTGAAATCTGGTGGTTCAAGTGGATAGCTGGGAATTTGTGCACGTAAAGCGTTTTGTAACCTATGTAGTATAAAGTGATCCCTCTGCGTCGCGCCATGGAACCTGGCGTCTTCTGTTCGGGAGAATACATGGCCCTGGGGGAACAGATCACACAGCGTGTCGAGGGAACATTTGGTGAAAGTACGCTTCACAACTTCTTCCCGTGTGATGGGCAACCAGGTGTTACCCACCAGAGGAAGGCGCAGGGTAATAAAGAAGGTGGCCACCTGTGGATGTGAGTGGTTTCCTCCATGCCCAGCTAGTTGTTGAAACAGTTTGGATATCTTGGGGGTCCCGTTTCAGGCCCATTGGTAGAACTGCTGAGAGAGGTGTCGGGTGTATGAGGTCTGCCTCCGGTTTAGTATAGGGGATTCTATTATCTTGGTGATGCCAGTACCTAGCAAAGCCGCATTGAGCCACCAAGTAGTATATCTGGAAATTCGGCACCCTGAAGCTGCCACGTTCATATGGCAGCGTCAGGGTGTCCCAACTGATCCTAGGCTGTTTGTTGCCCCACAGTAGGCGCAAGAGTGAGGTGCGTAACGTTGTGAAGAATGAGGAGGTCAGTGGAATAGGTATATTGTGGAACAGGTATAAAAATTTTAGAAACACAGCCATTTTAATTATAGCAATTCGACCTGCTATTGCTATTGGTAGTTTAAGCCAGCGATCCACTTGACTGTACAGTTTATCGAGTGCAGCACCATAGTACAAGCGCAATATCTGTTCTGGATCTTTATGAATATGTATCCCTACGTACTTTACGGAGTCTTCGCAACATACCAGGGGGTATTTGGTAGTTATTGTTTGAGTGCATGGGGTCAGTGGGAACATATCCGATTTGCCCCAGTTTATTTGTAAGCCCGACAATACCCTGAATCTACCCACCTTTCTAAGGATGGGGTCAAGGTTATTGTAGGAGAGTAGGATCTGCTTCACATGGGTACCCCCACTTTTTGCTGATGCTTCACTGTTTTTTGACATTAGTCTGGCTGGGGCCCTGCTAATCAGAACCCCAGCCTAGCTGCTTCCTCTCTAAAATGGTTTCCATGTGCCTTAGGCACATCACTGATTGGAATCTGGAGTGCCCTTATAAGTCCCTAGTATATGATATACTATGTACCAAGGGCATAGGTACCTCAGAGGCCTACCAGGGGCTGCAGCATATACTATGCCACCCCTGGAAGGCCATCCAAACTGACACCACAGGTCTGCTACTGCAGCCTGGGTAAGGTGGTGCATGCACTCCTTACTGTGATATAGGTTACCTATATCACTAAATACATACACACATATAAACCTATAAGTCACTCCTAAGGCAGGCCTTATCAATCCTAAAGGCAGAGTGCATGGTTCCTATGTGAGAGGGTGCCCCTGCATGAGCAGGGCCCCTCTGCAGCGTTCGGAGACCCTTCTCTGATGCGGTTTGTAGTGCAGCCTGACCATATACTCTTAAGCGCATTATAACCTCTCGTTAAATGCTAACTTTGGAATGGCTGCACCTAAACATGTCGTGTTTGGTGTCAAACATCTTGGAATACTACCCCCCCGCCAATTCTGGCAGCGGGGGTAGCATTCCACCCTTCTAGAGGGAAAGACATGTTAACTCTGGCTAGCCCGGTAACTTCTTTCCAAAGCCCTGGCATCACAAAATGGATGCTGCTGCCACAGACACGAGTCTGGCCTCCTGCTGCTGGACGAAACTCCGGCAGGGGAGGCCTGGACAATAGGTTTCTGTCCCAGGGAGGTGTGACCACCTCCCCAGACAGGATAATGTGTATTGGGGCTGGGCGGGAGCACTTTCGGGTGCTTTGAAGTCCTGCACTGGGGGCACACTTGGTGTCCTCAGTGCATACCCCAGTTCAAACCGGATCAGGGGCTTGCAGCCCCTGCTTTGGCACGAACTGGACAAAGGGAAAGGGGTGTAGCCACCCCTCTGCCCTGACCCACCCATAGGTGGGGCCACAGAGTAGTCCAACCCCTATCCTTAGTATAAGTATAGGAACCCAGTCCTTAGGACTTTAGATTATCCCTGGACGAAACTCTGAAACAGAATCCTGGACCTTCGACGCTCTACTCACGATTAGAGGACAGAAGAATCTCCCTTGGGGTCAAGGAGTGACTCCCCTGCTTGGCAGGCACCAAAGAAGCATCTGTCCGGTTCGCATTTCTGAAGCTCCCGTCGGACGCCGAAGTCATCGCATCACCAGAGGTGGATTCTCAGACTTCCCCGAGGCTACCCTGAGTCCCCAGCAAAGCTGAGGCCCGTAGCTATCGTGGGTGACTTGAGACCGTGACCCCTGGACACCGAGCACATTTGCAAGTGCATCCTCTTCTGGGTCTCCCACGAAGTCGTGCTTTGGGCTCCGAGTAGCCCTAGCCTCCAGCACCAACTGCACCGAAGATCACTGGCCTCCACTCCACGAGTGTCCTGTGAGCCAGATCCACGTGCGACGTCTCGAGGCTCCTTCGCGGTCGCTAGCCCGTTGGCTAGTAGCCCTTAACGAAGGCCAATCTTTTCCTTACTTGGCATCCTGGTTGCTCCAGGCCTGCCCTCACTTACCCTCGCTGGGTGAGTGCCCCAGACCTTGCTGGTCTGCACCATCGACGATCTTCCTCTGCATCGAGACTTGCCGTTGCCAAGGCTTGTTGGGTCCAATCCGGTCGCCGACACCTCAGCACTCGACAGACATCGTGTACCAGCCCAAATCCTGCTCCTGGTCGCCGACAACGCCTCCTGGACCTCGTGGCTGAAGAGTCAAGACGACCGTCAACGCACCTGAAGCACTCGACATCGGTGGGCATCTGTCCATCGCCTTCCTGGTCACTGGCTAGTGACCCAGACTCTGTCCCCTCTGCTTTCAGGTTCTTTAGATCTCCAATCCACTCTTGGATCCACCCGGACACGTTCCACTTGGTCGCCAGCAGCACTTTGCAGCAGATCGCCATTCAAATCGACGACGAAACCCGACCCCGAAAGGCACCTATGCACCCGGCTTCCTGGGTGAGGTAACACGAGTACTCCGGTGCTCCAGTGGGTAGAGACTCTTCAAAGTCCTAGATCTCAAAGGGTTTGCTCCAAGTCCTCCTTTAAGTGTCCCTTTTCTTTAATTTCCCGATCACGACTTTCTCCATAGAAGTCAACGGCGTATCGCGGTTGTGTATTTACACTGCACGCGTCCCCGTGGGTCCCCTGTGTCACTACCTTGGGTGGTTCCTTGTGGTCCAAGCACTTCTAGAGGCTCTAGGCCTAGTGTCTAGTTCAGTCGTGGTTCTTATACCACTTTATTGGTATATGGTTTGAGTACGCCCTAGGGCCCAAACGTGTATTTGTGCTATTACTGTGTTTAAATAACTTCTAACTTATGTACTTCGAACTCTAGCCTCATAAAGAGACTAGAGGGGTGTGTTTAGCAATAAATACATATATTTTGAATATATACCTGGTGTGGTGCTCTTTCATTTGGTCACTCAAGAGATTATAGACTGGTAAAACAAGCTGCTTTACATTCCTTCAAGACTTAGCCTGAAGGCTGCTCTCCATAGCTACCACTAGGATAGCTTTCAATAAGGTTGTCTTTAACCTATCTCCAATAAGGGGTTGTTTGGACTGGTGCAAGGTGCCCACTATAATTAGTGGACAGCATATACCAGGCCAACTTCTCACATTGGTGTGCAGCGTGTGGGATTCCAGCTTGCTATTGTTTTACCAGATAATCTCAATTGAATTGATCAACTGGAAACCACTAAAGGTACCTAAGGTACATATAATTTAAGCTTAGAATACAGTAAGTTCTACTGAACTTAGAGTTGTGTGTTAAGGGATAGCACAACCCTTTCTACAACTCAAGAGAGTTTAGTAGGCCACACTAGAGTAGGTAGTGCATACACCACACCACACTAGTAATGTCTTTAAGGGTAGGATCTAAAGAATCCTTGCAGGAAGCCACTGAGCTTCCACCCTCCAAGTATGATACACTCCCATTCTTGGAACTGAGAGCTTTATGTAACTTGAGGAAATTAAGGACAGGCCAAAGTCCCACCACCCAACACCTTAAAGAGTTGTTGGTGGCTTATGGCCTTAGTAAGCCCTTGGGGACTGAAGGGGTAGGAGCTGAGGGTGGGGCAGAAGAGGAGGAAGGGGCCAGGGGTACCAATACCCCAGCCCCCTCTGAAACTGGCCAGGAGGGCGACAATGGCCCTGACCTGGATAATCCAATCCCTCCTGAGGAAGATGAAGAGGATGATCAGGATGATCCCCACTTTGTCCCACCAGGAAGGATTATGAGTGTGCCCAGAAAGTCTAGATCTCCTTCTCAGGAGTCTAACCACTCTGGCACCTCAATAGGGAGCTCTGTCTCATCTCATAGGAGGGAATCCTCTCATGAGAGAAGAAAGAGGCTGGTTCAATATGAGGAAGCTCAGCTTGAAATCAGAAAACAGCAACTAGCTATAGACAGGGAGTCCCTAGATCTCTTTAGAGAGAGAAGAAAATTGGGACTAGAGTCCCATGGTGACAGCCATGTCCCTAGAGATAGGGAAAGGTCCTATGACCATAGGAATCTGAGCAAGATTGTCCCTCCCTGCCAGAGTGGGGATGACATCCACAAGTGGATAACTGCTCTAGAGAGGGCCTGTAAAGTACAGAAGGTCCCTCAGGAGCAGTGGGCAGCAATCTTGTGGCTCTCCTTTGCAGACAAAGGTAGAGATAAGCTCCTCACTGTTAGAGAGGAGGATGCTGATAATTACAAGGTCTTGAAGAGTGCTCTTATTGATGGGTTTGGCCTAACCACTCAACAGTACAGGTTGAAGTTCAGAGATACCCAAAAGCACAGACTCAAGACTGGGTAGACTATGTGGATTGTTCTGCCAAGGCTCTGGAAGGCTGGTTGATGGGCAGTAAGGTGTGTGACTTCTCAGGATTGTACAATCTGATAATGAGGGAGCAGATTCTTAATAACTGTCAAAATCAGCTGTTGCATCAATACCTGGTAGACTCTGATCTGACCTCTCCCCAAGAATTGGGAAAGAAGGCAGACAAATGGGTCAGAACCAGGGTGAAGCAGAAGGTACAGAACCAAGGTGGGGAGAAGGGTAAAGATCAAAAGTCTTCATCAGGCCCCCAAAAATCTTCTTCAGGTGGGGATTCACAGTCTACCAAAGGGAAAGGCCAAAGAAAACCATGGTGCAAGGTCTGTAAGCAAAAGACCCACTGGACCAGTGATTGCACCAAGTCCAAAGACTCCAGTCCAGCACCCACCAATGCCCCTAAGGCACCTGTTCCCCTAGTACAGTTGGTGGGAGTGCTCCAGCCAAGGGTTTAGTAGGGTTCACCCTGGGTACTGAGTTGGGCTCTGACCTAGTCAGAGAACTGACTCAGGCTGTGTTAGTCTGTGATGGAGGCATGGATGTGACCTCCACTGTGAGTCCCAGTAATCTGGGCAAGTACAGACAACAGCCTTTAATCAATGGACGTGAGGCTTTGGCATTTAGGGACACAGGGGCAAGTGTCACAATGGTGACACAAGACCTTGTGAATCCTGGGCAAGTTATACTTGGTGAGATGTACCAAGTGACCAATGCTAGCAATGTCAGAACAGACCATACTCTGGCAGTTGTTAACTTCTCCTGGGGAGGGGTAACTGGCCTTAAGAAGGTTGTGGTGAGTGCAAACCTACCAGTCGAATGCTTGCTTGGCAATGACTTAGAGACTTCTGCTTGGGCAGAAGTGGAGCTCAGGACCCATGCAGAAATGCTGGGGATCCCTGCAGATGTGTTTGCTGTGACCAGGTCACAAGCCAAAATGTCTAGCACTGAACAGGCCTTGGATTCTGGAAGAATGGACCAAGTGCCTTCCAAGAGGAGGAGTAGTAGGGTTAAGGCAGTGCCTTCCCCTTGGCTCAGGAGGAAGATCAGTCCCTTGATGGGGATGATCTCAGCCCTGAAGAAGGAACTGTCCCAGAGGAACTGGAACCTGACCAGGTTGAGTTCTTGGGGACAGGGGGACCTTCTAGGGCAGATCTGAGCCAGGAGCAGCAGAGCTGCCCCTCCCTTGAACCCCTCAGACAGCAAGCTGCTGCTGAGGCTGCTGGGAAAGCTAGTGGTCCCCATACAGTGTATTGGGATGATGGACTCCTGTACTCAGAGAGTAGAGACCCCAAGCCTGGTGCTACCAGGAGGTTGGTTATACCTCTGAAGTTCAGGGGCTTCCTATTGACCCTAGCCCATGATATTCCCTTAGCAGGTCACCTGGGCCAGAACAAGACTTGGGACAGAATTGTCCCTCACTTTCACTGGCCCCACATGTCTGAAGACAGCAAGGAGTTTTGTCGCTCCTGTGTAACCTGCCAAGCCAGTGGCAAGGCAGGTGGCACTACAAAGGCCCCCTGATACCACTACCTGTGGTGGGGGTGCCCTTTGAAAGGGTAGGGATTGACATTGTTGGTCCCATGGATCCCCAAACAGCCTCTGGGCACAGGTTTATCCTGGTGGTAGTGGATCATGCCACCAGGTACCCAGAGGCAATACCCCTTAGGACCACTACAGCACCTGTGGTGGCAAGGGCCCTCCTGGGAATCTTCTCAAGAGTGGGCTTTCCTAAGGAGGTAGTATCAGACAGGGGTGCTAACTTCATGTCTGGGTACTTAAAAGCAATGTGGAAGGAGTGTGGAGTGACTTATAAGTTCACCACACCCTATCACCCACAATGCAATGGTTTAGTTGAGAGATTCAACAAAACCTTGAAGGGCATGATTAAAGGGCTCCCAGAAAAGCTTAGGCGTAGATGGGACATACTCTTGCCCTGCCTTTTATTCGCATATAGGGAGGTGCCTCAGAAGGGGGTTGGTTACAGCCCTTTTGAACTTCTGTTTGGCCACCCTGTGAGGGGTCCACTGTGCTTGGTGAAGGAAGGATGGGAGTTACCTCTCAAGCCCCCAAAGCACGATATAGTGGACTATGTACTTGGTCTCCGCTCCAGGATGGCTGAGTATATGAAAAAGGCAACCAAAAACCTTGAGGCTAGCCAGGAACTTCAAAAGGCCTGGCATGACCAAAGGCTGTTCTGACTGTTTACCAGCCAGGACAGAAGGTGTGGGTGTTGGAGCCAGTGGCCCCAGCAGCTCTCCAAGACAAATGGAGTGGACCACACACTATTGTTGAGCAGAAGGGTGAGGTTACCTACTTAGTAGACCTAGGAACACCCAGGAGTCCCCACAGGGTTCTCCATGTCAACAGGTTAAAACCATATGTGGACAGGGCAGACATGGGCTTGCTCATGGCTACTGATGAAGGGCAGGAGGAAGAGAGTGACCCACTCCTGACCTGCTCTCACAGAACCCTGACGATGGGTCAGTAGATGGTGTAGCCTTGGCAGGCAGCCTCACTACCCAGCAACAAACTGATTGTAGGCAAGTTCTCAATCAGTTTAGACATATGTTTTCACTGACGCCCAGTCAGACCACCTGGTGCACTCATGAAGTGGACACTGGGGACAGTCTGCCTATTAAAAATAAGATTTATAGGCAACCTGACCATGTCAGGGACTGTATCAGGACTGAAGTCCAGAAAATGTTGGAATTGGGAGTTATTGAACCCTCAGATAGCCCTTGGGCTAGTCCAGTGGTCCTTGTACCAAAACCTCACACCAGTGGTGGAAAAAGAGAGATGAGGTTTTGTGTGGACTACAGGGGTCTCAATGCAGTCACTAGGACTGATGCCCATCCAATACCAAGGGCAGATGAGCTCATAGATACTTTGGCCTCAGCCAAATATCTCAGCACATTTGACTTGACAGCTGGCTACTGGCAGATCAGACTAGCTGATACTGCAAAGCCCAAAACAGCATTCTCAACCCCTAGTGGGCATTATCAATTTGTGGTGATGCCCTTTGGTCTGAAGAATGCACCTGCCACTTTCCAGAGGTTGGTGAATACAGTTCTCACAGGTCTGGAAGCCTATAGTGCAGCATATCTAGATGATATTGCTGTCTTTAGCTCCACCTGGGAGGATCACCTGGTCCACCTCAGGAATGTTTTACAGGCCCTGCAAAAGGCAGGCCTGACTATTGCCCTATCTGGCACTTGCCAGATAGGGCAGAGTCCGGTTGTGTACCTGGGCCACCTTGTGGGTGGAGGCCAGGTTCAACCTTTGCAGAGCAAGATCCAGTCTATCATGGACTGGACTGCTCCAACTACCCAGACTCAGGTGAGAGCCTTCTTAGGCCTGACTGGGTACTATAGGAGATTTGTCAAGGGGTATGGATCAATAGTGACACCCCTGAATGACTTAACTTCTAAGAAAATGCCCAAAAGGTTCAGTGGACAGTTAGCTGTCAAAAGGCATTTGATGACCTGAAGCAGGCCATGTGCACTGCTCCCATTCTACAGAGTCCTGATTACTCCAAGAAGTTCATTGTTCAAACGGATGCATCTGAATTGGGGGTAGGGGCTGTACTGTCACAATTGAATGAAAGGTCAGGATCAGCCAGTAGCTTTCATTAGCAGAAGGCTGACCCCTAGAGAGAAACGTTGGTCAGCCATAGAGAGGAGGCCTTTGCTGTGGTCTGGGCTCTGAAGAAGTTGAGGCCATACTTGTTTGGTACACACTTCCTGGTTCAGACAGACCATAAGCCCCTCTTATGGCTAAAACAAATGAAGGGTGAAAACCCCAAACTGCTTAGGTGGTCCATTTCCTACAGGGGATGGACTTTACAGTGGAACATAGACCTGGGAGTAACCATGCCAATGCAGATGGACTCTCTAGGTACTTCCACTTAGAACATGAAGACTTAACTGGGCAAGGTTAGTTTAATGTCCCTACTTTTGGGGGGTTGTGTAGGAGAGTAGGATCTGCTTCACATGGGTACTCCCACTTTTTGCTGATGCTTCACTGTTTTTCGACATTAGTCTGGCTGGGGCCCTGCTAATCAGAACCCCAGCCTAGCTGCTTCCTCTCTAAAATGGTTTCCATGTGCCTTAGGCACATCACTGATTGGAATCTGGAGTGCCCTTATAAGTCCCTAGTATATGGTATACTATGTACCAAGGGCATAGGTACCTCAGAGGCCTACCAGGGGCTGCAGCATGTATTATGCCACCCCTGGAAGGCCATCCAAACTGACACCACAGGTCTGCTACTGCAGCCTGGGTAAGGTGGTGCATGCACCTCTTACTGTGATATAGGTTACCTATATCACTAAATACATACACACTTATAAACCTATAAGTCACTCCTAAGGCAGGCCTTATCAATCCTAAAGGCAGAGTGCATGGTTCCTATGTGAGAGGGTGCCCCTGCATGAGCAGGGCCCCTCTGCAGCGTTCGGAGACCCTTCTCTGATGCTGTTTGTAGTGCAGCCTGACCATATACTCTTAAGCGCATTATAACCTCGCGTTAAATGCTAACTTTGGAATGGCTGCACCTAAACATGTTGTGTTTGGTGTCAAACATCTTGGAATACTACTCCCCCGCCAATTCTGGCGGCGGGGGTAGCATTCCACCCTTCTAGAGGAAAGACATGTTAACTCTGGCTAGCCCGGTAACTTCTTTCCAAAGCCCTGGCATCACAAAATGGATGCTGCTGCCACAGACACGAGTCTGGCCTCCTGCTGCTGGACGAAACTCCGGCAGGGGAGGCCTGGACAATAGGTTTCCTGTCCCAGGGAGGTGTAACCACCTCCCCAGACAGGATAATGTGTATTGGGGCTGGGCGGGAGCACTTTCGGGTGCTTTGAAGTCCTGCACTGGGGGCACACTTGGTGTCCCTGTGCATACCCAGTTCAAACCGGATCAGGGGCTTGCAGCCCCTGCTTTGGCGCGAACTGGACAAAGGGAAAGGGGTGTAGCCACCCCTCTGCCCTGACCCACCCATAGGTGGGGCCACAGAGTAGTCCAACCCCTATCCTTAGTATAAGTATAGGAACCCAGTCCTTAGGACTTTAGATTATCCCTGGACGAAACTCTGAAACAGAATCCTGGACCTTCGACGCTCTACTCACGATTAGAGGACAGAAGAATCTCCCTTGGGGTCAAGGAGTGACTCCCCTGCTTGGCAGGCACCAAAGAAGCATCTGTCCGGTTCGCATTTCTGAAGCTCCCGTCGGACGCCGAAGTCATCGCATCACCAGAGGTGGATTCTCAGACTTCCCCGAGGCTACCCTGAGTCCCCAGCAAAGCTGAGGCCCGTAGCTATCGTGGGTGACTTGAGACCGTGACCCCTGGACACCGAGCACATTTGCAAGTGCATCCTCTTCTGGGTCTCCCACGAAGTCGTGCTTTGGGCTCCGAGTAGCCCTAGCCTCCAGCACCAACTGCACCGAAGATCACTGGCCTCCACTCCACGAGTGTCCTGTGAGCCAGATCCACGTGTGACGTCTCGAGGCTCCTTCGCGGTCGCTAGCCCGTTGGCTAGTAGCCCTTAACGAAGGCCAATCTTTTCCTTACTTGGCATCCTGGTTGCTCCAGGCCTGCCCTCACTTACCCTCGCTGGGTGAGTTCCCCAGACCTTGCTGGTCTGCACCATTGACGATCTTCCTCTGCATCAACACTTGCCGTTGCCAAGGCTTGTTGGGTCCAATCCGGTCGCCGACACCTCAGCACTCGACAGACATCGTGTACCAGCCCGAATCCTGCTCCTGGTCGCCGACAACGCCTCCTGGACCTCGTGGCTGAAGAGTCAAGACGACCGTCAACGCACCTGAAGCACTCGACATCGGTGGGCATCTGTCCATCGCCTTCCTGGTCACTGGCTAGTGACCCAGACTCTGTCCCCTCTGCTTTCAGGTTCTTCAGATCTCCGATCCACTCTTGGATCCACCCGGACACGTTCCACTTGGTCGCCAGCAGCACTTTGCAGCAGATAGCCATTCAAATCGATGACGAAACCCGACCCCGAAAGGCACCTATGCACCGGCTTCCCTGGGTGAGGTAACACGAGTACTCCGGTGCTCCAGTGGGTAGAGACTCTTCAAAGTCCTAGATCTCAAAGGGTTTGCTCCAAGTCCTCCTTTAAGTGTCCCTTTTCTTTAATTTCCCGATCACGACTTTCTCCATAGAAGTCAACGGCGTATCGCGGTTGTGTATTTACACTGCACGCGTCCCCCGTGGGTCCCCTGTGTCACTACCTTGGGTGGTTCCTTGTGGTCCAAGCACTTCTAGAGGCTCTAGGCCTAGTGTCTAGTTCAGTCGTGGTTCTTATACCACTTTATTGGTATATGGTTTGGTACGCCCCTAGGGCCCAAACGTGTATTTGTGCTATTACTGTATTTAAATAACTTCTAACTTATGTACTTCGAACTCTAGCCTCATAAAGAGACTAGAGGGGTGTGTTTAGCAATAAATACATATATTTTGAATATATACCTGGTGTGGTGCTCTTTCATTTGGTCACTCAAGAGATTATAGACTGGTAAAGCAAGCTGCTTTACATTCCTTCAAGACTTAGCCTGAAGGCTGCTCTCCATAGCTACCACTAGGATAGCTTTCAATAAGGTTGTCTTTAACCTATCTCCAATAAGGGGTTGTTTGGACTGGTGCAAGGTGCCCACTATAATTAGTGGACAGCATATACCAGGCCAACTTCTCACAGTTATGGCTGGGTTGTCTTGCATACAGAATTATGTCGTCCGCTTATAGCGTGATGAATAGGGGGCCTGTTTTCAGCTGGAGCCCCCTGTGAATGTGGCGTTCCTGTAGGTGACGCACTAGCGGGTCCAGCGCGATAACAAACAACAAGGGTGATAGCGGGCATCCTAGTCTAGTCCCGCGAGTGGGCTGGAATGCTCAGGTTAGCGTCCCGTTTAGTCTTATTTGTGCGGAGGGTTTGGTGTATAACAAACGGATAATAGAAATGAATGTACTTGGGATGCCCATTCTCAGAAGCGTTGCGAATAAAAAGGGCCATTCCAGAGAGTCGAATGCCTTTTCAGCATCCAGTAGTACAGCGGCAGCTGGGGTGATGGGTGAGATTCTGTGTAGTACTGCAAAGAGTGTGCGTATGTTGAGTGCTGTGGATTTGTGCGGGACAAACCCATTGTTAACTTTGTTAACAGGTAATCTGTCTCCTGACTTCAGTCCTCTGAAGTGGCGGGTGGCAATGCATGACACTTGCTGCGTTAATTGTAATAAATGCATAAATAAACGCAATATAACACTGCACTAGAAACATCTTCCACAAAGAATACTTTCCCTGTCGAAAGACTTCTCTCTTCTCAATCTGCAGACCGATATCTTACCCTATTAGGAGTATCAAAAGTACACAACTTTTTTTGTTTTAATACCACGAGCACCAGTAAGAACCTTAACTTCACGACTGGAACGAAATGCAAACCTGTTGTTCAGGACCCGGCTTTTCTTAAGAGACTCCCTGACCTGGATTCTGTCATTGAACTACTGGCAGAAACAGCAGAGGTTACAGTTAAGCCCACATCGGTGAACAACCATAACGTCTCTTCAGACCATTGGGTTCTGTATTCGATATCCAGTAGCACCTAGAGAGCTTTCAACAAAGACCAATAGAATCGAAACAAATCATTAACCATTACATTGAGAAAGAAGGAAAAATAAAGGTCCCACTGCATGAAAGGTGATGGGATGTTATGAAAATGCATTCTCTCCCAAAGAAAGGTGGACACTTAGACCAATGTTGAATCAGAGACCTTTTTCCGTATTCCACTGCAACAGGGACAAAATGTGTATTTACAATACATCATAGGTCAAAAACATTATCCGTTTAAAGTAAAATCCTTTCGGATTGTCTTAACCTTAGCACTCACAGAGTCAACAAAATGGCTGACAGGTGCACACACTTGTCTACTAAAAGAAGATATTCATGTGCTTCCATTTCAAGATGACAAGCTGGTGAAAGGGAGATCTGCAAGCAAGATCCATATGTCCAAGTGTAGAGTGTAGTTGTATTCACTGTAGTTCACACTCCTAGTTCAACAGAAAAGGCAGCAGATGTCATTACAGATGCAGGCCGACCCACAAATCTACTTATACCTGCAACAAATATGGTGGCAATTGACTTGTTTTACAGTCTGACATCTCTGGCCCACAGTTGGGAGTTCCATTGTTGATGTTTTGGAGGTTCATGCTGTTTGAAATGTATTTTTACTGACAGGACTTTATGCCGGCTATAATTACCTGGCTCTATCATCCATAACTGAAGTCCCAAACCCATGAAAGCTACTGGTAGCTTTACCAACTAAAACAAGCATTGGCATAGCCAATAGGTCTCGCCTTTGGGGCGTTATAAGTGTTTAGACATGCAGCATATTACCCTGCATATGTGTTTAGCATTAAGCATATTACCCTGGCTGCTGTGCCGTCATATATCTGGATGCAACAACAGAAACAGCAAAATACAAGTCGGGCGGCACACTATGCTAAGCACAGATTTTTAGCTTATGTGTTTTTAAGCCACGCCCCTTTGAGAGACCCCCCCCCCAGTTTTTTCATCCCACTTAAAGCCCTGGGTGTAGTTTCTGGTATTTATCTGTTTCCATGGACTTTATTGCTTGATTTTACTCGCGAGAAAGTGTCACTCCAAGTGTCACACATTGGTCGTTGAATTTCACTCATAAATACACCGAAACTATGAAAATGCCACACATTAGCAATCTCAAACTTGTTGGGTATTTACAGCTTTAAGTGGGGTGCAGCAGGCACCTCTAGCTCTGGGCTCCGGTGCCACTGCACCCGTGCTTTACCTTTGCTCACTGCGCCCCTGGCCTGGGCATATGGGGAAATCTTTCAATGTCCTTCTCGGCCGTGGGTCTCTGAAATGGCCGTGGGCCCTAGGGAACGTGTGACTGTCTCTACCCCATCCCTGCCACTCTTCCAGACGCTACCACCGGTTAGCTTCTTTGCCGAAGGAGGAGTGACTTTGGCAAATATTCAAGAGTTCTGGTTCCGTCGTGTGGTAGTGATTACACTTGTTACAATTAAAAGGTCGACTAGGTTTGGGAACGCTCATACTCTGGCCTTGGTGATGGCGGCATGTGCAGAAGCACAGTCTCTAAAATGCCGATGTACGGCTGCCTTGGCACCTGTCTCTGATCACGGGATACCTGCCAAGCCCTGATAATCATTTTCAAATTAAGTCTTTCAAATTAACTCGCCTGCTTTAGAGCATTCACATTCCGCAAGTTTGTGGGGGAAGCAAACCATTCTAGTGGCAACAGCGACACCTGACGGCCACGGGACAGCAGTCCCTACTCCTCAAATCTATTACTGCCTGCTTGTTAGTGTGTAAATTAGTCTCTTCTGCGCCTCTTTGTTTTCGGGTCTCCTTGACCGACTCAACCTGTACCAGTACTACCAGTGCCACAGAGAGAGTCTTCGACACTGTCTCTGCTGGCTGACATTAAGCCTGAGAAATCTTCCCAGTATGCTTGCCCCTACCTTAAATTGTTAACTTGCAGTTTAGCAGAGATTCGCAGCAAAGACAGAAATACAAATGTAAAAAAAAAAAAATTTGCTTATTGTTCTAAATCCAGTCTTCAAATATTTGGGGAAAGTTTATTTTCGGGTGTCCATGCTGGAGTGTCGGCAAGCAGGGTCGCTAAAATTACGAGAGCACTTGTGAGTCTACATTTGTTTTCTACCAAGCATGCAATCTGCCAAGAAGTTTGGAGGGGGTGTCCGGGGGGCGGGGAGAGCGGTCTCTTTCTCACATGATGTGTGTGTGTTGTGGGAAACCGGTTTCTTCTCAGCATCGACAAGAGCAAGCACTGAATATAGTTTTACTTTTTCTGAATAGTTTGGGGTTTTACTTGACAACAACTTGCCCTAGGAAAGAGTAACGACAAACTGTTGGGAACATTGCTTCGTGAAAGGTGGGATCAGAGGAGTATGCGATGATATATAATGGTAATCGAGAATTAAAGAGCAGGAGGCATCAGAGAAAATACACAACAAGCGCGGCCAAGCTAATTGCAAACAGATGGCGCCGCTGCTCGCTCCCGAAAAACAAGCGCAGCCAAGCTAATTGGAAACAGATGGCGCCGCTGCTTGCTCCCGCAAGGTGGATGCCGTACATGCACGAGTTTTCAAAAAGTCCAGACCGATTCCAAAAGGTCATCTAGAGCAGCGCATGCGCGCTGCACTAGGCTCGACCTAAAAACTGAATACTTCACAAACTGCAATTGCATTATAGAAAATTCTGACTACTGTGATCACACACATCCCACTAAGAGAATAATTCCTTTACTGTTGTAATTATATGAGGATTTTGAAAAATATTGGAAACAATCGTATGAAAGCTGATCTTGTACTTGGGCTGCCTATTTGTGTGATGAGCCATCCTTCACCTTTAGACAGAACCCTGTTGTCTGCGCATAACTTGTGAGTTACATACTTGGTTGTTTGTAGGCTTGCAAAAAAACTTTATAGGTGATTAAAGTACAGAATGAAGGATCCTTGCACAGTATTAGAATAAGTCTTCCACCACACATCTCACTTTTGGTTTCTCCTTATTTGAATTGTCTTTTAGCTACACTATTCCATCCCTAGTTTCTGGGTAGGGTGTAAGCGAGGCGGCAGCACACCAGCTATTTATCACTGATAAAATATTATTGGAGACTTCAGCCATTATTTCAACTCCTAAGAAATGAATACTTAGATTGAACTTTAAAAAGGTTTCATCATTACAAGACCCTTGATTAAACTAGGGCCACTAGGAGAATTATGAACTTTTGCAGCCTATTTAATTTTGAGATATTTCCCTCCCATCAGGAACACATAGGTATCTATTAAAATCCATTAAGTATACAAAAAAGTGATGGATGGAATGCTTGAATTAATCTCCGCCACTGGTAATTACTCAGGGCTGCATCCCAATCTATTGTTATTTTGCACATGATGCCTGCTCAGTTTTGACTCGGCCATATGCAAATGAATATTGGCCTTGCTCCAATGGGAACAGTCAGTCCGAACAGCCAAGGCAGGTCCTCCCTGAACCAGAACACAATCAACCCAGACCGATTTGACCCTAGTTACGGCTCATCAGCCAGGTGTAACTTAGTTCCAGTGAGACAGAGTGCACGGGACCTATGTCTAGGCATACTGGTCTCACTTAAGGGGCACACTAAAGCAGGGTTAAGACTGATCTGCTTATGGTTGGGTCCAAACTGAGGTGGCATGTTGGGTGAAAAACTATGGACTGTGATGTGGCCCTGAGCGATTGCCAGTGGCTGAGATTAATTTAATCATTCCCTCCATCACCTTGTTGTTGCAGTTGATGCCCTAAGTGTGACGAGTTTGCCAAGATGTTGGCCCTGTACTCAGTCTGCGACTGGAACTCAGCTATACCTAGCTGATGAGCCCTAATCAGGGTAAAACCGGTCTTCGGTTGCCTGTGTTCTGGTTCAGGGAGGACCTGGTTTGGCAGTTCGGGCTGGACTGTTCCCACTGGAGAAGGGTCAAGACTGGTATGCATATGGCTGGGTCCAACCTGAGGTTACATGGTAGGCAAAAAACGATGGAGTCGGATGCATCCCTAAACGATTGCCTGTGGCTGAAATTAATTCATACATTTCATCCATCACCTTGTTTGTTATTGCTATTAAAATCCCAGCATGCTATGGCCTGTTTTTATTTATAGATTTTGTAAAGCATGCAAATACCTGTTAAGGTGCATTCTGGGCATTGGGCAACAGGTGACTCACCAAGTCAATTTGCTGAAAATCCAGGTTTTCAAAACTTTCTGAAATAAAAAAATTGTTTGGAGTTGAGAATAAATCAGTGGGCAAGGTATTCCAGATCTTCGCCACCTGGTAAGAAAAGGCTTCCTACCCTATTGTTGTTTATCAATTTTAGAAACTCTCTGGAGATAGGCTGCAAAAAATCTAAGAATTGTCGAAGAAGAGTCTCAAGTAAAGAGCTGATGTAAGAATGAAGGCCTTTGTTGCCTAAGACCTTGAAGAAGATGCAAAGACTTCTGTATGTCAAATACGTACGTACAGGGAGCCAGTGAAGATTGCAAACCTGTCCAGAAATATGAACATTGCCTGGCAGTTTGAGCAGGAGCTGAGTAGCTGCATTCTAGACCAACTGCAGCAGATGAATTATCATAGAATGAAACCCTAAATACAGGGCATCAGCATAGTCAACAAGCATTGGCATAGCCAATAGGTCTCGCTTTGGGACCTTATAAGTATTTAGTTATGCAGCACAATATCCTTGGTGCAACAACATCAACTGTTGCATGGCTAAACACTTATAAGGTCCCAAAGGCGAGACCTATTGGCTATGCCAATGCTTGTTACTTGTAGTTCTCTCTTTTAAGCCACCGTTATGAACCATGAGGAGAAACTGCAGTTTACCTGTAATTCAGTTTTATGTTTCCAAATCTACGTGGAGCGCTCTGATACCCAAGGGTCTTGTCCGTGCAATATAAAACTGCAAAAATAAATAAATTATCTGTGACACAGTTCATGGGTGAATGTATCCTAGTTGAATAGGATGTGTGGCATACCCCAATTTGTAATGGATGTGGATGTGCCAAGTTCGGACTCCACTTCCTATTTCTTTCTCTTTGATTATGACGTAGTGCTATGCTTCCTGTTCACGTGCTCACGTATTCTCCTGCTACATTAAATCTAGGGTCATCCGTCGGTCAAGAAACTGGGGGAGGTGCACCACCCACTGGGCGTGAAGTTAGTGACCGGCATTGGTACCTCTAAGAACAATACCATGCATTGCGGGAAAGTTAGCGCCTAGAGGGGCGTCTTTGTGTGTGTAACATTCTGTTCAGAATATTCCCAGGAAGATTAACTAACATTTAGATGGAGTCAGTCAGAGCATCCCTATGCAGAGAAATGTAGCTTAGCGTGGGTGACTAAACATCTCTGCTAACATTTTATTTCAGGACCAGGATATCACGAAAATGATTTTACATTCATAAAACATTTCTCTGCAGGCTGACTTTGAGGGTAGTGGAGTGTTTTACAGTAGCCTGGCCTGCCGTGAGTACTTTACTACAAATGCTAAGGGTGTGTTCATGCAAGCGGGCCTGGGGTGCTGGGCTATGCTCCTGTTACTGGAGCAACCTTTATCCATTTACCCAGGACATATGGAGGGCTGACGGGGCTCCAACATGAGGGCAGTGAAATGTAAAAAGCGTCAAAAGTGTGCATTTGGTTGACTTGTACAGTAACCGTTTCTGTGATGTATTCTTAACAACATTCGTGTCTAAAGTACCATTACTATTATGATTATAGAATCTGCGGGTGTCACTGGCAGGAGTGCGTGATGTTTGTTTTAGACTGCCTTTGAACGCGGACCTGGTATTGTGTCCATGTCGCCATGTTTTTTCAGTGACCAAAGTTGGCTTTATATAGCACTTCCCGATGAGGCATTAGTGTCAAGCATGAATCTAGTGACGTTGACGTGGTGACCAGCATCGTTGCGATCCGGTCTCACCTAATTGCCCCCATCCACATTGTACTCTTAGCCACGTATCTGTGTAGCTTGCATCTAGATGTGTGGAATAAATGTCAACCACCATAAGAACACCTTCTTGCTTTTCTAAAAGAACGTAATTATGTTTATTAAATGTTTTATTCAGTGTAAGAGCAAACTTTTTTTTTTCAAAAAAGCGCCTTGACTGCGATAATAAGCACTACATATATGGAATTGCAATACACAGTACATTCAAAACGCAGTGTGCGAGAGAGGCTGCTCGCAGTCTGGCCTACCAGCACTGTTCACCTTGTGGTGTGTGGTTTGTGGTTTGTCAAATGGTTGTAATGAGCTCTGGTTACTTCGAACTCAATATAATCATCTTTCTCCTAAGGCGCCCCCCACCCCCGCCCCCTCTGTGAATAGATGTTTAGCTTCGGAAATGTAGCGGCACGACAAGGGGAAAAGAGCAGCTAGCAGCTGTCACTCCAGCTACATTCCTGTTCATTAAAAGGAAGCAAATGAAAGGCTTGCCTCCCTGTTTAACCGCGATAATCAGTGCGCCGAGGATCTAAGGCGAGACGGCGCAGGACAAGGGGCGGGTTTGAAACCAAACCTGCTCACTGAAGCTACCTAAGAGGCAAGCTTCCAACGCTCCTTATTTGTGTTGGCTCGTCGCTCGATGAAAGAAGGAGCCAACCGGTGAAAGGTGGAGGCCGGCAGACTTAAGCAACATTTCTGGAATTGTTCATGGCGTTTCAGCATGCTTGCTGCAGTGTTCTGTGTACACCCTGTATCCTCTTCACGGTCCTAAGCCAGCCTGTATTTAGAAAAGTAAATCCCCCGGAATGCCGTGCACCAAAAAAACAAGCGCGCGCACGTTAATTAAACCCAGATGGCCCCTGCGCGCGCTGTAAGAATGCGGCCGCGAAAGTGAAAGCAACTAAAACAAAGCTTTGAAGAGAGGAGCGGGGGCGAGCGTGGCAGCCTGCTGAGCTGACCACACGCTCGTGCACAATGGCCTTTTGCCCGCGTCTGGGCACGATAATTGGAAACAGATGGCGGCCGTGCGGGTAACCGCACGGAAAAGGCCATTGTGCACGAGCGTGTGGTCAGCTTTTTAAAGTCCCTTACATAAAGTCTCGCAGAGCAGCGCTTGCGCGCTACTCTAGGCTCGACCTAAAAAGCGAGGCAACTACTGCCTGGAGCACTGGATAATGTCTATTATCCAGAAGAAAAGGAAGAATTTTCTTAAGAACTCCAAGATTTAAAAAAAACTGCAGAAGCCCTCAACACCTGAGGCTTGCATGAGAGTTGGTCATCAGAGTAAGCCCTTAGATTCCTGACAGTTCAAGTGAGGGGAGGACACGGTCCCAATGTGTCTGGCCACAAACCAGATGACTAGACAAAAAAAGGGTACCCAAACACCACTACTGAGTTAATAATATTTTGTTTCAGACAATTACTCAACATTAATTCAGAAACCACCATGAGGCTGACGCGAAAGTTGCTGCATGCAACATCAGTTTCTGTCCAGCTTCGGTATAAGAAGGTTATCATCAGCAGAACGCATGATGGAGAGGTTAATAGCCAGACTCAAATACAAGTTGAACAATGGAGTGCTGAGGGAAGAACCTAAAGGTACCCTACAAGGTACAAGCTTGTATAAAGAACTGAAACGTGGCATTGTGACCATCTTCCTGTGTTCATCAAGAAAGGAAGAGTTATCTAAAAGATAAGCATGGGACATCATGTCAGAGGCTGCAGAGAGGTCAGTGAGAATCAAAGCTGCAATGTTACCTTGATCACACATCATACGTAGTTCATTTTGAACATCTAACGTGCGACTTTCGTGCCATGTTATGGCTGAAACCCAGCTTGAGTATCATCAGTCAGCGAATTTCTTCAATAGATTAAGAGTTGAACGTTTGACCTCTCTTTCTCTCAGCCACCTTGGTATTAAATGGCAGATGGGAGGTTGGTCTGTAATTGCTCATATCTGAAAGAAACACGTTAGTTATAGATTCCTTACCTTAGAATTACCCCCAGGCGTCAGACTGGATCCGGAAAGTTTTTTCGTCAGCAGTACCTCTGCGCGTCGGAAGGTGGCGTCGGTTGGCTCCGCGTCCGTCGTCGTGGTCGCCAGGATGACGTCGCGGCAGCTACTTAGACGTCGCCCTCACGCGCTGACGTCAGTTCTTTCTTTTTCCGCGCCAGCCAGCGCAGATCCGGGAAGAGCGGTACCTCAGTAATTTTTTGACTAACTTTTTCTCGACTTTTGTCGACGTATTTCTTCGAGTCTCCGACTCCGAAAAGGTGCATGAGGGATGCCCGGTTTCAAGGCCTGCGGTTCTCGTCATCGCATGATGTCAGTGACAGATCCGCACCGCGTGTGTCTTTTTTGCCTGGAGCGCGACCACGACCCAAAGTCGTGCTCCGACTGCCAGTCGAGGGCGCCGAAAGCTTTGCGGGAGCGGTCCCGAAAGCTGCTTGAACATCTGCAGTCGGCTCCGCGCCGTTCGAGGTCCCGGTCGAGAGGGAGGTCGAGGGACCGGTCGCGGAGCCACCACCATTCCGGTTCGAAATCATCGAAGTCTTCGAAGCTTAAGAAGAAGTCGAAGAAGCATCGTCGCTCTTCCACTTCTCCTCGTCGGTTGGCCGATTCGACGAGGCATGCGGGTGGTGCCCCTCCCGCGGCTCCGCGCGCGGAGCCTGACGAGTCGATTCCGAGTTTCCCTCCCTTTCCGGGACCAAGAGCGACTCCCGCCCAGCTTCGTACGTTCTACGAGGCGATGCATGCCATCTTTGGGTGGACCGACCCCGCCGTCGGGCCCCGCGGACTCGGTTCGGGGGGCCTAGGTCTTCGTGCCGGCGGCTCCGGCGCCGCAGGGCCCCCTTGGATTCAGGCCTGGATCCGGATCGGCGCCGGTTGACCTTGTTACGCCTCCACCGGCGCCGCTTCAGACGGCACCACCACCGCGTCCGACGGCCGGTCGGCCCCCCCGGCTGGCGTCGACCCCGGCCTCCATCCCGACGTGGACACAGAGCCGGACCGGCGTCGCCCGACGCCCGATCTGGCGCCGGGTGGGGTTTTCATGCCCCTGTTCACTCCTGGGGTCCCTTTTAAACCACAGTGGCACCCAGAGGATGATGAGGAGGACTGGGAGGGGTCAGGTGACCCTTTAACTGACCAGTTGGACAGTGAACAGGACTGGAGAGAGGAACTGGGGGATGCCAGTGGTTTGGACACCTCCCCTGACCTTGGCATGTTATCTCCTCTTACCGTGGCTACGAGGAGGGAGCATCATACGCAGTGGTGTTGCGTAGGGCGGCCGAGGCTCTCAACCTCGAGCTTCCTACGGTGGTGGTCAGGACTAACCTCCTGACGGAGGTGCTTCAACCGGCTGCGAGCTCTTCGGAGCCCTTGCTGTCGTTCAATGCGGCCCTCACCAAGTCCTTTTGGGCACCTGGTCCAGGCCCAACACGGGGGCTCCCGTGGACAGGATGATTGCCCGACGCCACCGCCCGGCTCCGGGCGACCCCACTTTCCTCTCCCAACACCCCACCCCAAAGAGCTTGGTTCTCCAAGCCTCCACTTCCAAAAGCGCATTCCCTACCGCTCCCCCGGAAAGGTAATCCAAGAAGCTGGACCACCTTGGGAAGAAGATTTTCTCTTCCGCCAGCTTAGGACTGCGGTCGGTAAACACTGCATGTCTCTTGGGCCGCTATTCCCACTCCGTGTGGGATACGGTGGCGCAGGTGCTGCCTCAGTGTCCGGAGGAGGCCTGGGCAGTGCTCTCCCAGGCTGTGGCCGCCGGGAGGGATGCAGCAAAGTTTGCCATATGTTGTGGGCTGGACACCGCCGACTCTCTGGGCAGGACCATTTCAACGTCGGTAGCGCTTCGTCGCTACGCCTGGATGAGGTCGACTGGCTTTTCAGGGGATGTCCAGAACACTTTGATGGACATGCCCTTTGATGGCCATCGCCTTTTTGGCGACAAGGCAGACAACGCTCTAGAGCGTTTCAAGGACTCACGGGCTACGGCCAAGTCCTTGGGCCTCTCCACCCGCCCTGCGCAGTCTGCTTTTCGCCCCTTTCGTGGCTACGGAAGGGGTGCCCCGCTACGTCCCGCCCAGAGCCACAGGTTGCAGCAAGTTACCCAACCTTCGTGCGGCCGGGGACGTGGGAACAACTGTCGTGGTTCCGGGGGCCAGCGGGCGGGCCAGTCCACCAACCCCCCCTCGGCAGCAGCCTCCAAACCCTCCTAGTCTGACCTTTCAGGCCCATCAAACGCCAGTGGGTGGCAGGAATCGCCATCACCTCCCCCACTGGCGCACCATCACATCGGACAGGTGGGTTTTGCAAATAGTCCGAAGGGGCTACTCCCTCCCCTTCGAGACTACCCCTCCAGCCATGCCACCGAGATACCACCGCATGTCGGGGGATCATCTGGCCCTTCTCCAGCAGGAAGTTACGGCTCTCTTGGCCAAGGGAGCCATCGAGCGCGTTCCTGTCCCAGAAGTAGGTCGTGGTTGTTACTCCCACTACTTTCTGGTCCCCAAGAAGGACAAGGGCCTGTGTCCTATCTTGGATCTCAGGGACGTCAACCGCTTCCTCCGGAAGGAGAAGTTCAAGATGTTGACGCTTTCTCAGGTCTTGTCTGCCCTCGACCCGCAAGACTGGATGGTAGCGTTGGACTTGCAGGACGCTTATTTTCACATCCCCGTCCTGCCGGCCCACCGGTGTTACCTACGGTTCACGGTAGGCCACGAGCATTTTCAATTTACCGTGCTCCCCTTTGGCCTTACAAGCGCCCCTCAGGTGTTCACGAAAGTGATGGCGGTGGTCGAAGCTCATCTGCACAGATCAGGGTTTTCAGTCTTCCCCTATCTCGACGACTGGCTGTTGAAGGCGGGCTCGCCCCAGGCAGTCGTCTCCCACCTCCAGACTACGGCCGACCTCCTGCATTCGCTGGGGTTCTCCATCAGTGTGCCGAAGTCACACCTGATCTCCTCTCAGAAGCTCCTCTTCATCGGAGCGGTTCTGGACACAGCGCGGTTTCAGGTCTATCCTCCCGAGCAGCGAGTCCGGGATATTCAGGCTATGATTCCGATCTTTCAGCCTCTGTCCCGGGTTTCAGTCAGAATGACTCTGAGGCTGCTGGGCCTCATGGCCTCCTGCATCCTGCTGGTCGATCATGCCAGGTGGCATATGCGGGCTCTGCAGTGGGACCTGAAGTTCCAGTGGGCGCAGCATCAGAGGAATCTGTCCGATTGCGTCCAGATCTCGGAGGGCACTGCACGTCAACTGCAGTGGTGGCTCACGAACCAAGATTGGGTCAATGGCAGATCCCTCTCCCTGCCCCAACCAGACCACACTGTGGTGACGGATGCGTCCCTTCTGGGATGGGGTGGCCACATGGGAGAGGCGGAGATCAGAGGCCTCTGGTCTCCGGCGGAGTCCGGGCTCCACATCAACCTTCTGGAGCTCCGGGCGATTCGTCTTGCACTCAAGGCATTCCTTCCTTCTGTCCGGGGAAGAGTAGTGCAGGTGTTCACGGACAACACCACCGCCATGTGGTACTGCAACAAAAAGGGCGGGGCGGGGTCGTGGCCCTCCGCCTCTGGACATGGCTGGAACATCAGGGCATATCTCTGGTGGTTCAACACCTGGCAGGTTCCCTGAACGCCAGGGCGGACGAACTCAGCCGCAGGTGCATGATGGATCACGAATGGCGTCTCCACTCGGAGGTGGTGCAAGGTCTCTTTCAACAATGGGGAGAGCCTTGTTTAAATCTATTCGCCACCGAAGAGAACGCGCAATGTCAGCAATTCTGTGCGTTGGAATTTCCAAGGCGGCACTCGCTAGGCAACGCCTTTCGTCGCGAGTGGAGTTGCGGTCTGTTGTACGCCTTTCTGCCTATACCACTTCTGCCCAGAGTGCTGAAGAAGATCAGGCGCGACCGGGCCCAAGTCATTCTTGTGGCTCCGGATTGGGCACGAAGAGTCTGGTATCCCGAGCTGCTCAACATGGCCATCGATCCTCCGACCCGTCTGCCTCTTCGGGAGGATCTTCTGTCGCAGCAGCAGGGGACGGTCCTCCACCCGAACCTGTCCAGTCTCCACCTCCTTGCGTGGAGATTGAGCGGCGGCAGTTGACGTCCTTCGACCTGCCTCCCGAAGTCTGTGACGTAATCTTGGCAGCCAGGCGTCCCTCCACTAAGACGGTATACGCCTGCCAGTGGAACAAATTTGTGGCATGGTGCACAGCAAAGGCTGTGGATCCCCTTTCTGCCCCTCTTTCTGAAGTACTCTTGTTCCTTCTCTCTTTAGCCCAGCAGGGCTCTGCTCTGGGCACTGTCAAGGGCTATCTGTCAGCCATCTCTGCTTTCCTTCGGCTGCCAGATCATCCTTCTCTTTTCAAGTCCCCGGTAGTTAACCGTTTCTTAAAAGGCTTAACACATCTTTTTCCTCCAATCCCCTTCGTTATGCCTCAGTGGGACTTGAATCTTGTCCTAACTTATTTAATGTGCGCTCCCTTTGAGCCGCATCATAGGTGTCCCATACGGCTCTTAACTCTCAAGACTGCTTTCCTGGTAGCCATCACTTCTGCTAGAAGGGTGAGTGAGCTCCAGGCCCTTTCTTCTAAACCTCCTTTCCTGTCTGTTCACCCGGACAAGGTGGTTCTCCGAACCCGTCCATCATTCCTTCCTAAGGTGGTCACTGCCTTCCACATTGGGCAGACCATTACTTTGCCCCTCTTCTTTCCGCCTCCGCATCTTTCGAAGGAGGAAGAGAGGCTCCACTGTCTGGACCCAAAACGTGTGCTCTCCTTCTATCTGGATCGCACAAAACAGTTCCGAGTGGATGATCAACTTTTTGTTGGCTACGTGGGCGCCAAGAAGGGTCGGGCCGTACACAAACGCACCATTTCTCGATGGGTCGTGTTGTGTATTAAGGCTTGTTACTCTCTGGCTAAAAAGGAGCCTCCAGTCGGGCTACGCGCTCACTCCACCAGGGCGACAGCAGCCTCTACTGCCTTAGGAAGAGGAGTTCCTCTGAACGACATCTGTCAGGCGGCCACATGGGTATCGCTGCACACGTTCACCAAACACTACTGCCTGGACAGCCAAGTCCGGAGAGACGGCTTCTTTGGCCATTCTGTTCTCCTGGATTTCTGGTGTGATCTTGGTTCACAGACCCACCACCGGGGTTGGTATTGCTGGGGTATCTATTCTAAGGTAAGGAATCTATAACTAACGTGTTTCTTTTAGATGAACAAGTTACTTACTTTCGGTAACGATATATCTGTAAGAAACATTAGTTAGTTATAGATTCCTTACCGCCCCACCCATCCTCCCCGGTTTGCGAACTGATTTCTAGGGTTAAGGACATCCTTTCAGGGCCCTAGTTTTGGGCACCAGTGGTCAGCGTCTTGCATGGCTCTGCGTTTCTGGCGCGGAAAGTCGTGTACAGAACTGGCGTCTAAGTAGCTGCCGCGATGTCATCCCGGCGACCACGACGACGGACGCGGAGCCAACCGATGCCACCTTCTGGCGCGCAGAAGTACTGCTGACAAAAAAACTTTCCTGATCCAGTCTGACGCCTGGGGGTAATTCTAAGGTAAGGAATCTATAACTAACTAATGTTTCTTACAGATATATCGTTACCGAAGGTAAGTAACTTGTTCAACTGAAATAAATAAATGTTTTTTGTTTGGCAAAGAAATGCAACAAGTGCCGTACAATAGAGACTGCAGGCGTACTAGAGGATGAATTTAAAAGATTGCACAACACTGGAGTAATACTAATATTTCGCACCAGATGCAAATGATCAGTCAGGACATGGATCATATGGCAATGCTGATTTAACCAGCCGGACTTCAAAGAAAAAAGTTCATAAAAGATAAAGGGCCATATGTAGGTGGGCTAATACCGGTCGGTAACGGCCAAAAATCGGTAAATTTCCCGTTACCGACCGGTATTTAGCCCTTTGCGATGTAGGAGGCCGGATTTAAGGAGTAGGTAATTTATCGATTCGTTATTTTAAGGAATTGGTAAATTACTGATTCCTTAAATCCTATGTAGGGAGCACTCAAGTGAGTGCATTTTTGGTTTAAGGATTCGTTATTTACCACCAACTACAAGTTGGTGGTAAATACCGAATACCTTTAAAAAGCAATTTTGTGCTTTTTAAAGTGCCATGTGGCAGACATACATGCCCTTAGGGCATGTATGTGCGCCACATGTGCACACATGCACGATTCAGGGTGCAACAGGGTGTCAATTTGACACCCTGCCACCCTTGAATATGCTCCCCTATTACCGATTCGGTATTTACCGAATCGGTAATTGTGAATGGCTTCCCATTCATTCCTATGGGCCTCCAGGCCCATAGGAATGAATGGGAAGGTATTCCTTATTACCGATTCGGTAAATACCGAATAGATAATAACGAATATTACCGAATCGGTAAAATTTACCGAATGTTTACCTACATTCTATTTACCGATTCTTAAATACCGAATCGGTAAAATTCGGTATTTAGGAATCGGTAAATAGAAATTACCTACATATGGCCCAAAGTGTGCCTCGTCAGAATGCAGATCATATCATTGGAGGATTTCTTAAATGCAGTTACACAGTTACTGTATGGTAACCTTGTTCCTTTCTCATCAATGTGCCTGTTTAGTCAGTTTTACAATGAACCTACAGAAAGATTGTGGTGTCCCAGTTAACAGACCAAGGGGCATATTCTCAAGGACTTATCGCCGAGTTAGCGGCACTTTATCGCAGCCAAAGTGATGATAAATGCATCGCACCATTCACAAGCTGGTGCTAACAGCCGATATCGCCAGTATTCCTGCGATAGCAGCCGCAAACAACATCGCCACGGATGACACCGGCAACTAACGCTAATGAGATGCAGAGTAGGCGTTCCCGTGCAAAAACCCACGGAAACACCACTTCGCAACATTCCCAACGACCAGCCAGAACGGCGATAAGAATCAAAAACATGCGATAAGACGCGTTAGCAGCATGGATTTAACACCTGCTCCTACCTGGTGTTAAGTCAGACGCCAACCTGCACCATAAAAGGGAGCCCAGCCCACAGCCACACCAGAAGAACAACAGATGCCATGGAGCTACTGATCATGCAGCTCGGAGCGCCAAGAGGGCCACAACACCCACCGCCACCACACCCAGGACCCCCCCCCAGGACGCCCCCCCCGGACTACCACAGAGGCAGCGCAGACAAAGACACTGGACCTTCCGAAAACGCACCAGCCTTGGAGACTTAACGCCAGAGGAAGTCATTGCCCACTACAGGCTCAAAAGGACAACCATCCTACGCATCCTGACCATCATTGCCCACAGGCTGATGGTACCAACACAGCGGAGAACCAACATCCCTCCGCAGACAAAGCTGCTGGCCGTGCTGCACCTGTTGGCCTCTGGGACCTTCCAACCAACCACTGCCAGAATCGGAGGAGTCTCACAGCCAGCCCTGTCAAAGTTCCTCACACCTGTCCTGGATGCCATCATCAGCTTGGTACCCCAGCAACTTTACTTCCCACACACTGCGCAGGAACAGCTGGAGATCAAGCAAGGCTTCTACGCCATAGCTGGCTTCCTGCACGTCTTGGGGGCAATCGACTGCACACATGTACTCCTCGTGCCCCCTGCCGCCACTGCACACAATTACCGCAACAGGAAACACACGCATTCCATCAATGTGCAGGCAATAGTGGACCACCGGGGACTCTTCACCAATGTCGTCGCCAACTACCCAGGCAGTGTGCATGATTCTTTCATCTTCCGACAGTCCATCATCAAGCGCTTTCAGGATGCCACCTATGGGAATGCACTGCTCGTCAGTAAGTACCAACGGAACACACCACACACCTCAACACCACATTCAGACAACTCACAACTCTGGGAATGCACACGTCACAAAATCACATACAACATGACAACCAACATCCCCACATTCCAAACACGACAACACTACTTACTGTGGCAACCTGGGCTAGCCATCTACACAAGCCATCAACGGCATGGCACCTCAGCCACACAATAGCAGAATGTGGGGAGAGGTGGGAACCCGGCATGTGCGAAGGAGGCAAGTGACCCATGAATAAGAATGTACACAATGCCAAGTGTGGAGTGGATGTGCTGGACAGACCGCAGTATGCAGACCACAGACACTTCCATGTCAACATACACTGCTGGTGTCTGGAGTGTACTGGACAGTGGACGCAACCATGTAACCGCAGCCAGCGGGGAACAATGCGGAAATGTAGCTTGTTACGTCCCCCCCTGTAAGCGTGCGCGGAGTGGGCTGGCCCGGCGTACGCCAGGCCAGTGTAGGGGTGTGAATAAAAAGCCCGTTACTCTGGGCGTGGTTCTCTTCCGGAATGGCCAACGTGTCTGCCAGGGCGGCGCCTCTCACCCCGCCACGAGGCCGACGCCGTGAGCGGCGGTGCCTGCGATCCTGTGCGCCTGCTGCACCCCAGGCCGCTGGTCCCAAAATGCGTCATGCCCGCCCCAGCGCAGCCAGGCCGCACTGCTCACCTGCCGACACCAGCGTGTGTCAAAGAGGGCCCACCACGTGCCGGTGCAAGCTCCAAGCCTGAGGCCCGCGACCATGGCAGCCTCCTCAGACCATCACGGCCTCCGCGACACAGGCCCCCCATTACTCCTTTCTCATTGACGTACTCCACTGCTGCCTCTGGCCTACACTGCGGTCCAGTAGGTCACACATTTGGAACTGAGTCTTGATTATACAATGGCAGAGTACATACGTTTATTGCAGAGTTTATATCACCGTACTCCCTACGATGTGGTGCCACCGACTCTGTGCATAGCATTCCAGCGACCCGTGTCTATGGGCCCATGCTGACTACTGCCTTCGGCCTACACTGCGGCCCAGCACCGCGGGGTCACCTGTGTACTGCCTACACTGCGGTCCAGCAGGCCTCACACAAATCCAATACAATCCATACCAGGCAGGACACGGCATCGTCACAGGCTGCACACACGCACAGCTCTGGTGCCACTACCTCCGTCAACCACAAATCATCGCCACATGGCATTCCAATGTCGTGTGTGAGAGTACCAGGAGGAGCTGCCTGAACAGCGGTTGCCCCGCGCTGACCGCTGCCTCAGGCCTACACTGAGGTCAAGTAGGTCACACATTTGGAACTGAGTCTTGATTTTACAATGGCAGAGTCCGTATCATTGCATGCTAGGAGATGAGTAAGAGGAAGACGCGATTCAGTCCGGATGACAAACAGGATCCTCGTTACGGAGGTGACCGAACCCCACCAACAACTGCCCTGGTGCCACTGACTCTGTGCATCGCAAGCCAAGGACACGTGGCTGGGGGCCCCTGCTGACCGCTGCCGCCAGCCCACACTACGGTCAAGTAGGTTACACATTTGGAACTGAGCCTTGATCTATTTATGGCAGAGTTTATACCATTGTACAGGCCTCATCGCAGACTGCATCCCCTTTCAGCTCTGGTGCCACTAACTCTGCGCCCCGAAATTCATGGACACCCTCTGGTTGAACTTTGGTGGCATCTCAGTCAATGGCCTGGGGGTTGTCTTCATCATCATGTGGCTGGTAATGACTTGGTGTTAAACATGAGTCTGTAGCATTCATCTCCTCCATATTGCATGTGTCTGCTTGGTACTGCCCTCTGTATCATGCCCTGGAAGAACACCTTCCACTGTCCCCCAAAACCCTCTGCGACATTCACCTTGGACATCGACGAGAACCCGCTCAGCTCTCGTGGCCCTACCTCAGTGCACCAGTAGTCACCGTCCCGTGGCGGTGTGCCTGTGCCGGCCACAGTGCATCCGTGGCCACTAACTCTGTGCAGCTCAAGTCGTGGACCCTTGCTATTTGAACTGTGAACTTCTGATTGTCTGATCACTGTTGTAGTTGTTGCCAGCGCCAACAACTCCCTGAGGGCTGGCTTACACTCACCCCACACCCATCCAGCACAGGCGTCACTGGACATCTGACCCTGGCAGTAAAGGGTCCGGGCGCACGTGCCCGTAGCCAGTTCCACAAACTATCTAAGTGTGTCCGTGTGGTCATTGTGTGTGCATGAGGGCCCCGGGCCCTACCACATTGCATTGTGCTGTGTACAGCGGACGCAACCATGTCACCTCAGGCAGTGGGGTAGACCTGGGACATGTAGCTGTGTCGTACCCCCCTGTAGGCGTTTCCGGAGTGGGCTGGCATACGGCAGTCCAGCGTAGGGGTGTGGATGATCACCCCGGGGCTCTGGGCGTAGTTAAGTGTTGGGCTTGCCAATTTAGTACCTAATGCGTGTGTCTTTGTTGTGGTGTCGGCGCCACCCGTCCCGCAATGGACAAAGTTGCAATGTAACATGCCCCCGAGTGCGGGCTCGGACGAAGGGATTAATGAATGAGCGCAAGCCCGATCGAGGTCCGGGATCATACATGCCAACTGTTGTGTGTGTATCGCTATTACCGCAGCATAAGCCAAAGGTCTTGCCTCGACCGCATCGCGACTTCGGCCAGCCATGAACTCCACATCTGTGTCCGCCCTATCCTTACCATAGGCCTACACACACGTGGCCGCCCACCTTCAACGCACAACATCACAGTGTCGTTGTCAGGCTTGTGGACATGCACAGACAGGCATGACAATGGTGTGCCGTAGGAGTGCAGGTGATGCAAGCGCGCAGCGCACACAAAATAGGCTCGGGGGAGGGAGGAGCAGCAGTGAGGCTACGTAATACACATTGATGGCGCTCATTTGCTACTAGCAGTACATGTCAAACCGGAATCACTATGACACACATATCACATGCCAATGAACTAGTGAGCCTGCCAACACATCATGCAGAACCAACTATTGACTCATGTCTCTCTGCACTGTCACAGGTGATCAGGGATATGCACTCTGCCCTTGGATGATGACACCCCTCCGAGCCCCGAACACACAGTCCCAGAGGCAGTACAATTGGGCCCACACACGCACCAGGGGCATCGTGGAACGCACATTTGGCGTGTTGAAGTCATGTTTCAGGTGCCTGGACATCACAGGTGGAAGGCTCCTGTACAGCCCAGACATCGTGTGCAAGATGATCGTTGCATGTTGTGTGTTGCACAACATATGTGTACACACCAATGCCCCATGGTTACGAGTGCCAGATGCACCGGACGATGATGAGGAAGATGAGGCAGGTGGACCACACCCCACTGCAGCTGCAGCAGGAATAGCCCGTAGGAACAACATCATTGACAATTTCTTCACATGAGGACGTCACATTGTGTCAGTGCTTGGCAATCATGAGACAGTGCAAAATGACCACAGGCACAGCATGTGCAAATAAATTCAATGCAACACACATTCCCTGAGTTTCTGTATGTGTGCTGCTGTGTGGCACGGGGATCAGGGACATGTTCCAGAGTCATTGTGGGTGTGCAGTGTGCTGTACTTAATTGTGCATGTGTGCCATTGTGCCCATCTCCCCCGTCCCCCAGTCCCTGGTCGGTACTCACCCTGTTGATGTTGTGTCAGGTCATGTTGAGCAGTGTCCCGATCCCCAACTCCTGGCACCGTATCCCGACTGATGACTGTGGCCACCATTTTCTCACTGTCATCCAGCTCCTGGTGTGCCGCTGGTCCCCCACCTCCAATCTGCGTTGCTGCTTTCATGTTGGCATAGTGTTTCTTCTTGGTCTTGCCCTTCACATCATTCCAGCGCCTCTTGACCTTTTCCATTGTCCTCCTCGACACTCCGACTGCATTCCCGTTGTCACGATGTACTGCCATGTTTCCGTTTGTGTTGCCGATGACACAGTGGAGGTGACGTACAGTTGTTGGTTGTGTTCTGTCTCCTCTGTGACGAAGATCTGGTTTTCCTGCGGACTGAACCCCGTCTCCCTCTTCCTCTTCTCCTTGCCCTTCCCCGGCCGCGGGGTTCCTGGCTGGTCGTCTGTGGGGCTTGTGGGGTTCGCGTTGTCCTGTGCACTCGGTCCGGGTGCGTCCATGGTGGTACGCAGTTACATTTTTTTATCTTTTTTTTTCTCTGCTTTTATGGTGCATTTTCCCGCATGTCGCTTGGGAATCGCAGGCCTGTCGCTGGTTATCGCTGGTTTTGTTTCGCGATTTGGGACATCGCAACTTTTTTCGCGTTGGGGTTTTGCATTTTTTCGGCGTCGCGTTGATTTTAACCCGGGCATTTGTCGCGTTATCGTGAGGCTATCGCATGGTGCCGCCGGGTTGTGAATGCTGCGTTAACACTGTGTTATTTTCCCACAATGGACTGCGATATGAGAAGTTGCGTTAAGCGATTTTGGCGATAGTTAACACGCGTTCTTGAGAATATCCCCCCAAGTCTTTGGGAGGGCAAAGACAGATACAAACAAGGAAATTGATTTTCCATCTCAATCAAGAATCATTCCATTCTAGAAGCTTAAAAGGGAATTTGCCAGTACCAGACGCCATGATCTTTGATGGGGAGGGAGAGATGACCTTAGTACGGATAATGGTCTGTTCATTCATCTCATACCAACTGCAAGAGTATGCAACCTGTCAGAAAAATGGAGGATCATGGCCTACAGTTGGAGGTGCACAATTGCAACTAAAGAAGAAGCAACTGTGTTGGATGTAACCCCCGAAGTCAAGTGCATATTGACAAGCAAAACAGAACATAAATGTAAGCCTGGAATCTTTAAAGCACCTATGACAAAAAAATGGTTCAAAGACTGCCGTATTGCACATCATGAACTACAAAATCAAAGGCATACATGGTTTAATGGGTAATTTGCAGGAGAATCGCACTGACAGCAGAACATGTGCCCGGACAAAAAAAATGTCTTGCATCATGTAAATCATAGTGCAGAACAGCACCCTCTCTTGGGCTGGATTGGGAACTGTCTTTTTGTTCCCAATATACAATGTTTTTTTTTGTTTTTTTTTTAAATGGTCATAACAGGTACAAAAGATGTTTACACCAGTTTGGTGTTGGTTTTATGCTTTTGTCCTACCTTAAAAGGGAGTGTTACCCACAAAAAAAGCGGATATCCTTGAATGAGATAGAGACAAGACTTTAGCTAGGAAATCATGCAAACATAAAACACCAGCAATTGATTTGTTTGCAACAAATAAATGCCACAACTTCCCATCCCACAGGCGGGGCTTTAAGTAGGATGAAAAATTGTGGTTGTTTCTAAGGGGCGTGGCTTCAACTCGTAAACTAAATTTCAGTGATTCCCATAGTGTGCCACCTGACTGGTGTTTTAGTTCCTCTCTGAACTTTCTATTATTGCATCCAGATATATAACACAACAACTGACATACACCTAAAACCAGTTAAGACTATTGGCTTTGTCAGTGGTTGTTAGATGTTTAAGAATACAAAAATTATTTTGCTGCAAATATTGAATATGTTTCGAATCTAAAATTGAGACTGTGAATTAAACATTACTGAGGTGTGTGGAAGGGGTAGTGGTCTTCAGTGTGTCTCAATTACTCCTGTTATGTTCACTCTACATTAGACATGTACACCCTTTTTCTCTCGACAACTTCCCCATTTGCATCTTACACTTCATCTTTCCTCTTCAGCACCCTTTTTTTTACTCTCTTCTGAATGGCCTTCCTCTCACCTCCTTCTCTCCACACAATGCACCCACTCACCTCAAAGCACTTTTTCTTTCACTTTCGCCTTGTCAATAGTTTGAGAACTGTATACCTCCTTCACGTACATTTGCATAAAATCACAGTAGTAACTGGAAAATGTGACTATTGCTGTGGGGACTCTGCAGAGAGGGGAAGGATTGGAAGACCATGTATTCTGAACACCTTTATGACCCATGAACAGGCACTGTGAGAAACTCACACTTCCTTCACTCTCAACTCCAGAACTCACAAGCATGGCCTTTTGTAAATGCTTGGAGGTGACTCCGTTTAAATTATGCACTTTGCAAGAGTAAGAATATGCTACACGAAAAAATAAATTCAGAAGCACGACATCCTGGAAGTAGCTTACTTTCTTAGGGAATGCAAGATTAAGTAAAACATGTGAAATATAGACAGGTACTAAATTAATCACATGTATTTCCTTAACTTTTTTGTACAGTCGTTCAGAAATGATCAGTGTTTTTGCTATTAAACTACATGAATAAGGACTAGTTTCAATGTCCGTTTTAATTACCACCTGGTCTCAGACCCAGAGTGAACCAGCCCACTAAAAGCCCCGCCCATAGTGATCCAAGAGCAATACACTTTGATTAGCAATTGTTTTGCTTTTACACCAATACTACTGATAACTTTGGTGATGAAGAATGTCAGTATTGACCACATATACTGATATGGCATGGCATTTCAATGTACTGGAGCAGTCAATTTATTGGGGATACTTCAAAAGCCAGTAGTGAGGAAACAGGGAGCAGTACCATAAGTTGACCCCAGATCCATCAATTCCGTCGCTGTATTTCCCCTATGAGGACAATTGTTCTGCCTTTGCCAGAACATGGGTGATAAATATCCAACGTCATTCTGTAGAAAATAACACCAAGCTTTAAAGAATGATGGTCTTAAGTTGTGGGTGCCATGGTCTTTGACTTTCCATCAGATATCAGGCCTAGACATGGAAAATGAGTAAATTGATCAGCATACAAGAGCATAGAGGAGGGCTAGTGGTCCATGCTATGAGGTACAGAAGTAGAGAAGACAGGGGATGTCCGGTCCAGAAGCTAGGTACCGGTGGTCAAACAGCAGCTGAATAAAGAAGGGGCAAGAGAGAAAGTGGTGGGTGGGTACTTTTGCAGCTATAAGCAGACCTCCCTGATAGCGCATAAAGAGGCGGGTCTCACTCAAATGTGGCTGAACAGTTTTTTTGTGGTATCTGACTCAAGTAGGTAGCGTTCGGACCATTACATATCTTTACCTTGGAGCTTTCTTCAAATATACGTGAAGTCACAATGCTTGCAGGTAGAGTGATGTAGTGAAGTAAGAACTCAGGAGACTTCTGGTAAGTATGTAGTACCAACTTTATTGGAGCCAGCAGCGTAACGGACACCTCTCAGCTGACCAGGGAGCCAACTGACAGAATCCGAATGTTCATTGAATAACAACAATAGAATCTCAGTACAGAATGCTTAAGGCCAGGGAAACGGGGAAACTAAAGTAGGGCTAAAGCATGTGTAATAAGTACAACACATCTTTCTCCTTTATCAGAACAAAGAAACAGAATAAACAAAATAAAGCAATGAGAACATAAGAAACAAGGATTAGCAAACTAAGTCATTTAAATATGCTGGCGGTCTGCGCCTTCTTAAGCTTTTGACAACCTGGGAGTTTTCTCCATAGAAGTCGGCAGAAACATGACTCCCAATGTCATTGGTATCATCATCACCACCACCCTTTCACTGCTTTCAGAAGGGAAGATTGTGGAGTCAATATTTTGTGCTAACATGTAACCGCTGTTTGTACTCACACTCCTGTCATGAACGACAGGACTTCTTAGGTGAGGGACACTATTCTCTGGGGCACGCGCAGCCTTCTGATACAAGGCCACACAACCCAGGTTCCATTTCTCACCATTCTCCAACACCACAAAATGTGGAAAAGCACTTTTAACTCAAAAAGGCCCCTTGAACTTAGAAAGACCTTTGTTAAACCTCCCAGATTTGACCTTGACTAAGTCTCCCTTACAAAAGCGAGTACTTCCAGCACGAGAATGACACAATGGTTCTCCACCCAGTTCCCCACCCTTAGTTACCCACTCTTTTATCCAGGCGGAAACTAGTTTGGAACCAGGAGACCTTCCACGCATAAGCTCAAAGGGAGACTTATCATTTTGAATGAGCTTGGTGGTGCGATAAGCCCAAACCATTTCCTCCACCATGGTCTGAGCAACCGCCCACTGACACGCCATTTGAATGATCCCTTTGACAACACGGTTGGCTCTCTCACAGAGACCATTCCCCTGTGGGTTGTAAAAAGAAGTGCGATGATGCACAACACCACACTTGGTAAGAAAAGTTTGCATGTCACGTGAAGTCAGCTGTGTACCATTGTCAGTGATGATAACGGAGGGGAAACCTTCGTGATATAAAGAATTTAAAAAGGTAAATGTGCTCTCTGTGGCGATGTCTCTCACAAATTTCACACTCAGCCATTTAGAAAAAACATGAATAACTACAATAGCAAACCTATCACGAGAGGGAAGATCATCCATCGGTCCAATAAAATCTACACAAATGCTATGCCACGCTTTGCCTGGGTCCCTGATATGACCCATCTCGGCCTTGGACCCTACTTTAAGCTTTTTCTCACCTTCCTTACACACAGAGCATTTTTCTACCCAGGAAGTCACCTGTTCATCAATCCCTGGCCACCAAAAGTTGGCTTTGAGGTGACGTTGGGTTAAGGTCTGCCCCAAATGTCCTTCATGAGCAAGAGCTGAAAGTTTAGACCTTAGGCCAATAGGTGGAACAAACCTGTCCCCCCCCCATAAGAACATTAGAACCATAAACAGACAACTACTCTAAAGTTTTGACAAAAGGACGTACAGACACAAGCACACAACTTTCACGCCTGGCACCCAACTTGACTAGGTCTATAACAGCCTTAAGGACATGGTCTGCGTCCATCTCTGTGCGCCAAACTTCACAAGTAAAAGTTCCCTCACCAACCATCACCACATCTTGAACAGAAGCAACAGCACCTTCTTCACTAGCGGACGTAACAGGTGGACTATCAACCGTTTCCCACTTGAGAGACATCCTAGAAAGGCAATCTGCCTGAAGGTTCTTCCACCCCTGAATGTGTGTGATTTCATACTGGTATTCTTGTAGCCTTGCTGCAAGTCTAGCTATCCTCGCAGACCCTTTGCCCATACCGCCAGGAGATAAGTTTCTAACCAAAGGCTTATGGTCAGTGTTAGGTAAAAACCTCATACCCCAGAGATAGGTGCGAAAGTATTCAACACCCCAGGCCGCCGCCAGTGCCTCCCTCTCTATTACAGAATAATTTTGCTCGGAGGTCGTGAGTGTCCTTGAAGCAAAAGCGACCGTTTTCTCTACCCCAGAATGTTTCTGTGAGAGCACAACCCCCAGACCAGTGGCGCTGGCATCAACCATCACAATAGACTTGAGCTTTATATCAAAAGGTGCTAGGACATTAGCTTTGCATATCTCATTCTTTATGTTGTCAAAACAGATAGTTTGTTGCTCACCCCACTCAAATTTTGCGCCTTTTTTAAGCAATTGTCTTAGACATAGAGTTTTGTCAGAAAAACACTGTACGAACTTGGAATAATACTGTATGAGGCCCATAAAGGACCTCAACTGATCTTTATCCGTGGGTGCAGGAGCCAGCTCAATAGCGCTAAGTACGCTTTTTTGGGGCTTAATCCCTAGAGCTGAAATTTCATAGCTCAAATACTCAATGCGGTCCACAAAGAAAGAGCATTTCTCCTTGCGTAAAGTGAGACCAACATCAGCGATTCTATGTAACACCGATTTAAGAACCTGGTTGTGTTCAGGTACAGAGTTTCCAAACACGAGGATATCATCCTGAAAGAAAACAGCCTTATCAATGCCTTTAAAAATCTATGTGACCATGCGCTGAAACACAGGCAAACGTGTGAACTGAAATGTACCGTCGGTGGTGATAAATGCCGTGAGATGTTTGGAACTCTTGTGCAGCTTAATTTGCTGGTACGCACTCTTAAGGTCAAGCTTGGAAAAGAACCTGGCATCTTTCAAGGTGGAGACTAACTCGCCTATATTGGGCAAAGGAAAAGTGTCTGCAACTACACACTTGTTCAAGGACCTCAAGTCTACACAAAACCTGAGCTTGCCGTCGGCCTTCTTGGTGATCACAACCGGAGAAACCCAGCTGGAGGCTTCTACCAGCTCGATCACTCCACCATCCAACATCTCCTTTATGAGGGACCTCACCTCATCCCTGACCACTAAAGGTACTCTCCTCAATTTGTGTTGGACAGGTAGGGCGTCCTTTCTTAACACTATTTTATGGACATATCCTTTGAGCAACCCTAACTCTCCTCTACAAATTACATCAGCCTCTTTAAGAATGTCCTCAAGACTCTTGTCATCCACCACCATGACCTGTGTGAGGGCGCCCTGGGATTCACTATAATGTGAAGATCATATTGGTGGATCCATCCCAAAATGGGAGGTCCGTCCTCCGCCACATATACTTTACCTCTAGTGGATCTATTGGAGAATGTGATCTGAGCCTCCAAAAAACCTAATAAATGTTTGCACTCCCCTTGATAACCAGCAGGTGAAATATCTTTTGGCAGCAACGATCTCCCACCCCACTCATGCTCAAAATCCTCTTCGGAATAATGGTGTACCTAGACCCAGTGTCTACCATTAAGGAAACTTGTTGGCCGTCTACCAAAAACAGAGCCTTGGGTCTATTTCTCCTTTTATCATTGTCAATATTATCATCATCAACGCTAAGTATTTTGTCATTTGGATCTCTTTTCCAAACCCCACTATCTTGAAGGGAAGCAACTCTGGGACGTGATCTGGATTTGCACATCCTAGCGAAATGGCCAAACCGACCACACTTAAGGCATTCTTTTTTTTGTAGCAAAACAGAATTTTGAATCGGATGCATGACCAGTGCTACCACCCCTGGAGCAAAATTTAGCAGGTGGTTTGGTGAAGGTGCTTTTCTTACTGGTACATTTGTTTCTGTTCTTGAGTAGTGCTACATTGTTAGGATCATCATCTCCTTGATCGCTCCCTTCACCAACATAGTTATCAGAAATTTCTGCAATATCATGGCTGGTATTGTGTTTCTGAAGTTCCTTCATACAACTTTCAGATTGTTCTATGACCTTTGCTAAGTCAATGGCTATTTTTAACGTATGATTTTTGGCTGCCCATAGTCTTTCTTGGATTTTTCTGTTGTTACACTGAACAATCAGTTGGTCTCTTATTAGTTCATCAGCCATGGCACCGAAATTACTCTTTATAGAAAGTTCTCTTAACCTGGCAACGAACTCGTCAATAGTTTCATCACTCTTTTGATGGTGAGTGTAAAATTTGTAATGATTTAACACTAAATTTTCTTCTTTAGCATATCTGACTTCGAGCCTACACACCAGGGGCGGCTCCTCCGTTAGGGCGGAGGGGCATTGCCCCACTGCTTTCTCGCAGTACGAGTAGCAGAAACATAAAATGGTAAAACTACCATTTTATGTTTCTGCTTCTCGCACTGCGAGAAAGCAGAAGTGTCTGGTTGTGGGCGGGCAGGTGAGCGGGTCTGCTGGATAGCAGGGGAGGCGTGGCTAGCCCACTGTTGTGGGCCCTGTTTGGTCAGCCCTCTGGGGCCGACCAAGCAGTCATGCGCATTCTCCCTTTTCTCTATGTAGGCTGAATGCATCCTACATAGAGAAAATGGCCTCCCTACAGGCGCCCGGCCGGGCGCTGTCCTCACCAATCACAACGCTGCCATTGCAGCGTTGTGATTGGCGGAGGGGAGGGAGGCTGCCTGTGGGTGGCTGGTTCCCGAGGAGAGCTGCGGCAGCAGGAAAACGTGGGACCCGGGGGAAGGTGAGTTTTTATTTTAATTAAACCCCTCCCACCTCCCCCCCCCCAGCGAGACCCCCCCACCCGCCCGTCATTCGCCCGCTACTGGGACTGATATGCCTGTTTGCAGGCCTGAAAGCTGTCACACACAGTTATTGCACAGGGTAAGGCGGTTCACAATAAAACAGCAGCCTGCCTATATCAGACAAAAGACCGGGTCGCCGGCCTGTAGCTGGCAGTTTACATCCCAGGAACAGACTTTTGACGGGCAGAACAACTTTTGAGAATGACTCAGAAGCTCCTCATCTATAAAGGGGGTTCTACTGGAAAGAATGTCCTTGAAAGCAGGCCTGTAGTGCCACAGTGCTTGTCCCTGTTAATCCCGAGCTCCCAGCAGCTCCAGGCAGATAATGGACCCGGAAATGTTGCGGAGAGGATCGCCAAGTACATGGAGTCATAGCCGTAGCAATAGGGACGCAGTGGGTGGTGGGGGACAGTGTTTTTTTGGGTGCTGGATGTGGGTGTAGTCCCTGTGGCAGCTAAGCATGTAATATTGTCGCGGTGTAGTATGAGTGTGTGTAAGGAGGTTGGGGGAGGGGCTGTGTGAGCTCCCAAACAGAAAATGAAGCCAGACAGTCGACGTCTGTGGCGGTGTCTTTTACTCGCAGCCTGTTCCCGCACTGCTGCTGATAGAGACAGCTCTTAGTGTGACATTGAGGCGGGCGATAGTTGCCCGGTGACGTCACAATATCCCATGGCCTGCGCTCAGTCCCATCGCAGCCTACTATTCCTTTAGGTTTTAAATCCTGCTCAGTCGGTCTGATTGGTGCAAGCGATTCTCGGAAAGGCTTCACCCCCGGGACCTCCCAGGAGCCCCCTCAGGTGAGGGCAGGGGGGAGGCTACACCCCTTAGATCTCTCAGAAGTCCTTCTCAGGCCAGTCCAAGGGGAAGCTAAGAGCCCGTTACTTTTCGGGAAAATTATCAAGGCAGAGTTTTTCGAGTATGTCTAGCCTAGGTTTTTACTCTCTCAGTGTTGGTACTGGGTGAGTGCTCTTCCTATCCATTATCCGGTTTCAGGGAACGCTCTGAAATTCGCCTTCAAAATTCCAATAAGCAAGAGAGAAATGAACAGCCAAGATTCAGATGAGGTAAGTGTGATTGATGTGTGAAGAAGCTTTAACATAATAACTTAAGAAACGACGTGAAAAGCGCTGCCCTCTGTACTCTTAAAACACCGGGGCAGGCGACGGCTGGGGAGTCGATAAAGATAAAGACTTTTATAAGTATAGCCCCCATCTCGTTGTGTTACAACTTCGGCAGTGCATTCCATATATATATGATTGTAGTGTGCTTTTCACTGGTCACGTATTTCTGATGTGTAGCTGTCTGTTGAATTTTTATTATGATTGTAGGTCGTCAAAACAGGTCTTTCGGCTACAGCACCTGTTTTTTGAAGTGCCAGTGCCCGGACCCGGCAGGACCAGCCGCACTTAAAACCTTGGTAGCAATTTAATATGTTTTAATTTGAATAAAATACCTCGTCTTTACATCACTGCAACATCCTAGAGGCACTTTTGGGAGCCATTTAAATCAAAATAAAGTTTAATCTACCAAGGAGAAGGTAGTCTGGTTACTTTCTGATAACCAAGGACAAGAAATTCAGAATATTTTGGCATGGTCTATTAAACAGCATAAGTGCACACTTTGGTGAGCTCTGTAGCTCATATTTTATCATCTAGCTGCGCTCGTTAGTGTAGATGGACTGCCGTGTTATAGATGTAAACACATTTAGAATTCTGGAGGAATGGCTGATCACTGTCAGTGACCTGGTCAAAGAGGGCATGAAACAGTTGAAACTGGACCATATATTCAAAGCTGTTCCTAACAGGGGCCGGTGGCCCCTTAAATATGTTTGGCCCAGGGCCCCCAAAATCCTTAAGATGTCCCAGTTCGCCCACTCTTTTTAGGTCGAGCCTCGAGTAGCGCGCAAGCGCTGCTTAGAGGCGAAGACTTTTAGTAAGTGAGTTTTGAAAGCAGTCCCAAAACGCTGCGTGCGTCGTGGCTGGCCTTTTTGAGATGGGTACGCGCGGCAGACATGTGTTTCCAATTATCGTGCCCAGACGCGGGCGCGATAATTGCAAACACATGCCGGCAAAAGCCATGACGCACGAGCGTCTGGTCAGCTGAGCAGGCTGCCGCGCTCGCTCGCCCTCGCCCCCGCTCTTCTCGTCCCTGCTCCTCTCGTCCCTGCTCCTCTCGTCCCCGCTCCTCTCGTCCCCGCTCCTCTCTTGTTAAAAACTGTTGGCGCTTTCTGCTGCTTATATAAACTGTTGCTTAGTCCAAGACTGAAACCCGTTAATGTGAAAAGTTTCAGGGCTCATTAATGGTAGGGGGCGGGTGGGGCCGTCAGGGACGGGCTGTTCTAGGGCCGTTAATATCATTGGAGACTTACCTCGAACTTGCCGTCCAAGTGGACGTCCCGCAGCCGGTCGTGCTGCGCGGGGGCTCTTCCTGGGGGCGGTGAAGGTGCTGTCCGGACGGGTCTCGTCTGCCATCTCCCTCAGTCAGGGATGTGGTGCCGGCTCAGCCTCCTTCCAGTGGCAGCAGAGCTCAGCTCTGTGATCTTCCAGCCGCAGCTGCTCCTCACCCTCCCTCGGGGCCGGGGCCCTCCCTGCGGACAGGCAGCTTCCAACACAGATCCGCTGCCTCCTCCTCCCTCCTTCAGCGTCCCTCCCTGTCTGCAGGCGGTGGAGCCCCGTGCACTGATGCCCCCTTCTCCTGGGCTCCACGGTGTGTGCCATTGGCTGGGTGGGGCGCTAGTTACCTTTGCCCTCGTTGCAAGGGGCTCTGGTAGGGGTGTCGCTGGCATTGACCTCTTCTGCAACCCTTACTTTACATCCGGGACACCTGTCTCCGGAACTGCTTTTCTGATGGCACTTCCAACTTCTCGGTTCAAGCCCAGTACCTCTTGGAAGACTGCTCTACCCTTTCTCTCACCACTGGGCACCAATTTTCAACGGCTCTCTCCTTTCTTTCTTCACGGGACACTTCTTTTTAAATCGCCACCTTTTGCTTCTGTTCGGGGCACCTCTTTTAAATCGCTTTACCTTTTTTTCTCTCCTCAGGACACCCTCTTTTTAAAACGTTCCGCCTTTTATCGCTCCTCTACCCACCTCTTTTTAAATCGCTCTGCTCTTTCCTTTTCCTCGTGCCATCTCTATTTACACCACTCTACCCTTTCTCTCTCCCTGGGACACCTCTTGTTATGTCATGTACTGCTTCTTTTCCCAGGTGTGCTACTTACACAATGCTGCTCCCGGCTCTCTTTCGATACACACCTCTTGTTCCGTGCTGTACCCTTTCTCTAGGCAGACGCCCCCTCCAGTTTAATGCTGCTCTGGCCTCCTTCTCGGCAGGGCACCTGGGCTGTTGTACAGTGATGTGCCTACGTGTCACCCCCTCTTGTGCGGGCACTTCTTTAATAGTGGCACCTGCACCTCCGTGGCCACCTATGTTGCATTTTAATCGCATCTTTCTCCTTTCTTCCTCGGGTTGTCTAGTTCAGACTTAGTTTGCTCGTGCATGAACCCCGTTTAAAGGTGACCTCTCTTGCTGCTCAGATAGCTCGGGTTCTATGCTCGCGCTCTTCCCGTCGGTGCACCCCCACCACCCTTTCAGTGACGTAGCTTTATTTCTGCGCAGACATCTCTCTTTTAACATCTCTCTTACTCTCCGTGCAAGCACCCATTCAGAATTAGACTCCCTCTTTTTACGGCGAAAACATCCTATTTCTGCATAGACAGCTCCTATTTTATTGTATGGATTGTAATTACTTTTATATAGTGCTACCTACCTCTGGCGAGGCGGTGAAGCACTTTAGGCCGGGCCGCACGGGGCTCGGAAACCCAAGGTGATCGGTTAGTCCAAAGTTATGGTAATTTATTGTCCGTGGCACTTTGTGGTGTGCAGGCAGCTCTTGCATAGTGTCTCTGACATCCAACCTGTCTGAAATTAAATGCCCTCTTTGTTCTTAACAAGTGCAGACAGTTCGCTCCGAATGACGCGTGCTCACATAAGCCAAACACTGATCGTTTTACAAAACAGGACGCTGTGGTAAATCTTTTGTTACTCCGAAGGGGTTACCTGGGAAGCCGGCAGCTGGACAGCACACACAATGGACTACACTATCTAACAACCAATTATTTGATTTATGTGGCGAATAGCAGCACAAGGCGGAGCATACCTACTTTAAATGTGCAGTACAAAAGATATATCCCTCCCGCCCCCTGAAAATCTATTTTTACACCACCTGTTGCTACGTCAGGCCACGGGGCACCTGTGGTCACGAGTGTGAGATTGAAGTGAATGGCGGCCATAATCGCGCCAGATAGAAGCAGACAGATCAGTGGGTCTCTCTCCTCTGCCCTTTAACGCCTAACTTTGAAATGGCGACAGGAATAGAATCTAATAGGCCTATCAAAATGGCACAGGCCACTGGCCTATTGCCAGAGTGCAGTGGGTGGCAAGCAACCAAACAAGCATTGGCATAGCCAATAGGTCTCGCCTTTGGGACCTTATAAGTGTTTAGTTATCCAGGACAATATCCTTGGTGCTACAACATCAAGTGTTGCATGGCTAAACACTTATAAGGTCCCAAAGGCGAGACCTATTGGCTATGCCAATGCTTGTTTAAAAATGTTCTCGGGGATAGAACCCCCCCCCCCCGAACCCCTTTTAGATTGTTCAGGCTCCCTCGCTACGCTCGCTCGCCGCGGTGCACTCCCACACAAATTTTACACCGCACCACTTTCAAATGTAACCAGCCGCCTCTGCTACACACTTCTTCTTTGTATTCGTCTGGCGCAGGTTGACCATTAGCTTGTAGAGCTTGTGGGAGATATCTAAAAATACGTTGCCCCTCCTTACCTAAAGTACTGAGTAAAAGCGCTTTTTTTCTTTTGCACTGAATTCTTGCCCGTCTAAAGCATCCAAATAAATTTCAAAGATGCTGATACAGTCCTCCCAAGGTATGGAAGGGGGACCAGGTAGCTGCAAGAAATGAGGAGGGGGCACAACAGAAACTTGTGGGACAGACATACTGGTATAAAGTTAATTAGACTAAATATAATGCCGTGGAGTAATGCTGGAGAGAGGTGTGCACATCACCGTAAGTAATGTGCAATTGAAGGTGAGTGTCACCTAAAACACGCTTTAAAAAAAAAGGAGGCAAGTTTGAAAGATATGTAAACAAAGAACACTGTGCCAATGAAAGAATAAACTTTAAAACTCCTGAGGTGTGCGTGTCACCGTTGCGACACGCCCTGATGCTAAAAATGCCAAATTGAATAAACGTAATGCAGAGAAACTGTACAGTATCTGAGGTGTGCGTGTCACCATTGAGACATGCGCTGAATGTCAAAAATGCCAAACAAAGGATACTTGTGGTGTGCGTGTTACCGTTGGGCACACACAGGTGTAGATGTGCTGAAGCAGCAGGGATCATCGTCTGACGTGCAGAATAAGCAGGGCGAGATACTTGACGTGCGAGGAGAACTCCATATAAGTGGATCGAAATGAAGTAAAAATGGCCGCACCACGTTTGCGTGATGACGTTGGGGTAATAAGCTGTACCAGAAACTTGCCCGGCGTACAGGCACAATCCTACTGGTAAAGATGTCCGCCGTACGTGGACACGTGATGACGTGCGCTGAGGCAGGCCGGTAAGATGACGTCACGGGAATTTGTCCAAGATCCTCACCTCTATTATTTCCCTTCGTCTTTCCCAAATTACTTGATAACTTGTGCGTTGAGGATGAACGATGGGAGGGCAGGATTCTCTGAAGTGTCCGCTGCTGGGCTCCCTCCTCCGTCAAAGTGAAGTTCCTCGGACTCTCCTGGCCAGCGCGCAGAAAATCGTTGCCGGGACTCTCCTGGCAAGCATGCAGAAATCGTCGCCAAAATCTGTAGTGAAGTAAGAACTCAGGAGACTTCTGGTAAGTATGTAGTACCGACTTTATTGGAGCCAGCAGCGTGACGGACATCTCTCAGCTGACCAGGGAGCCAACTGACAGAATCCAAATGTTAATCGAATAACAACAATAGAATCTCAGTACAGAATGCTTAAGGGCAGGGAAACGGGGAAAATAAAATAGGGCTAAAGCAGGTGAAATAAGTACAAGAATTGATTTCTCCTTTTATTTGCTATTTTTAGCTTATAATGGAGGAAAATCACGGGCCAGGTGGCATACCTCCATGTAGTGTGCTGTAGTTTGCTGTTTCTTTTATGATGTTTCTTTTATATTTATGTAATGTCCTGCTTTGTTTTCTGTGACTACATCATTGCATTCGAATGCTATGATGTGGTCATTCCATGTCATTGAGAGCGTTCATCTCTGGTTGCTAGATGAGGGTCAGTCGTTGGCTGGCTTCTCATCCAGACTGGCAGAGGTGGCCATGGTTCTTTGCTGTATCTACTGTTCCTGGAATAAACATCTTTGCTCATTAATCAAACTGGCTGAAGACGTTTGATTGTGGTCAACCCCGACACTACATATTGGCACCAGGAGTGGGGTTAAACCAAGATCTGTTGGAGCTCTCATGAACCACTGGCCGACGCTGGGATCCTCATCGTGTTTCCTCTGCTGGATGTATAATTTTGGACTCCGTTGCCGAAGTTGTTAAAAGTTGCGTGCCGCTAGCATCTTTTGAAGCAGTGAGTTTTGGGGCTATATTTTGTGGGGTGTGAGGCCTTTGACCGGTTGGAGATTTTACTGCCACGCGCTGATTGCTTCCTTTTTAAAATTTCCCTCTCACCTCTGTTTCTGCAGCAGCGTCTTCGGCTGTGGGAGCTTGGGGACATTGCTCTTGTGCAGTGTCAGTCTCGCTCCAGCCACTCATGCAGTGCCGATCTCGCTCTGCCATTGTGTGCCCGCATTCTGCTGACTGTGTTCTGCTGCTGTTCTCCCTGCCGCCATTGTTGTGATTGTTCTGACTGCATCTCACACTTAACAGCCTGATCTTGCCATGGCAAACGAGCGCTTTGGTTTGTGGGACATCGCGTCAAGATGTCACGCACTTGGAGGCCACCTTAAATTAGTCTAATTTCAATAGTTTAATTGTTCCATACGTTGTAGCTGTTTTAACCCCTTCGGTGCGGAGGATGGAATAGTTCCGTCCTCCGCCATGGTGCTCGTGTGCTGAGGACGGAACCGGTCTGTCCTCTGCACACGGTCACCAAATCCCTCTGCTGTTCATGGCTGAGGGATTTCCTTTTTAGGTCTCGCCTGACCCAGCGCTTGCGCTGCTCTCGGCGAGAGATTTAGTAAATGGGTTTTGAAAGTGCTAACCCAGTGGCTTTTGCTGGCCTCCAGCTTGCGTTCACGATGGCGTGCACGCGCACAGCTGCCATCCATTCCTCGCATTGCTGAGGCGCCATCTGGCTTTCCTCCCCCTCCCTCACCCGCTCCTCCCTCACCAGAGAGCGCGTCTCGCGGCCGCGCGTCTTTTTTTTAACTTTTAGCGCGAGGCGCGCGCGCTTCTCGGTCTCCCTTGTTGTTTCTTCTTTTGTACCAACCAATTTCTGTTAGTGGCTTCCCTCCCCCTCCCTCACCCGCTCCTCCCCCTCCCTCACCAGAGAGCGCGTCTCGCGGCCGCGCGTCTTTTTTTTTACTTTTAGCGCGAGGCGCGCGCGCTTCTCGGTCTCCCTTGTTGTTTCTTCTTTTGTACCAACCAATTTCTGTTAGTGCCCATATATAATCCAAATCGAACATTATCAATTAAAAGCTGCACCTTCAGTCACTGAAAACCAGGTCGGATTGTCAGATCACACCAACTAAAAAGTACATTCGCCCTGGGTTACCAAAAGTTAAGAAAGTCACTTCTTTCAATCATGCCACAACGAACCGCTTATTATGGCCGAACAATTTCCCTACGCGACTAATAAAGGAATTAAGTAACCCTTTATCCCACGAGCAAGGCGGCAACTGAACACTTCCTGTGGGTTGGGGCTTTAATCAGACCATATTGCACCTTGATTCTCCCTCCTAGCAGGCCACCGCTCCACCCACAGAACAATGTACTGCTTCCGGGCGCTTTCAAGCGAGCAAGCAGCGCATATGTGCATTTCCTACAGTCAATATATATTAACTGGCTACCGGGTCTAAGTAACAATTGACTGATACTTAATTGGTCAATATAAATTCTGCTGCGGCATCTTATTTGAAGAATGCTTCGTCGGAACCTAGCTACCGCGTTACCACAAATTATTAGACCAGTGCACTAAAACGTATTGAACATTTAACATCAATAAGAAAAAAAATCATTATTAAGGTGCCCCCTACAGTACTAAATCGAAAATTACTTGTTGTCACTCTTACCCTATAATAGGAGCAAGGTGATGTTTTGGTTTTATTCAATTTTAGACCTTTTGATTGTTTGAAACATACAAAGAATCATTCCATGGGTTTGCTTAATAGGATTTATTTTCAATTCAACGTGACATTTGAAGCGTCACTGGTCATTGCTGAACGTTCTTAAATCACATTTGATCCCGATTAATCATTATTTTCACTGTCCAACAGGTCAATTTGAGATTTTTTTGTACAGTGCAGTACTCTAGAATTTGACACTTTTTTCTCTAGAGTGCAGCGCTCTGCCCACGTGCCCTCTTAAGAGACTAGCTTTTTGGGGGTGGATGGTGGGGCGGGATGATCAACATCTGCCCTGCAATTAAAACGCATGTATTTTGCAGTGGCTCCGTCATCACGCGCGCCAGACCTCCAGGGCACGCTGCTTCCCAGCCTGACGTATGTTGACATTTCGAAAGTGGCCGAGGTCGCGCTGACTCCCATTAGTTTATGGCCGCCCCGCCCTGAGGTAATACTTGCTGTGCTCTCGTCTGAGCCATAAAAGCCCCTTAGCACAGTAGGGTTGTGCCAGGGGACACATTTGTTTACTTTGCGAGTGCATTTAATGTGGAGAATGCTCACTTAACTGGAATCGGCATGGGAATAGAGAACGCGCATTAGTAAGGTCAGCGGCTTGTCTTAATGCACTGTGTAAAACACACATTAAAGAACACACGTAATCGCCTGTTCCGGGGAAGGGCGTGATTGTGGGTTTACCATGACGGTTATGAAGAGACAGCTTTCTATATACATGCACAACAATGCTGAGTAAAGCAAAGCACCGGCCACATGTACCCCGCCGAGCAACCACGCGACAAGTATGTGCAGAGAAATGAGAATGTGCACAGCTGTACATTTATGCGTCATCATGCGGCACTGAACGCTCACTTTAAATGTTGCCTTTCTCTCTAGCTTGTAAACACATCACATGGCGCCTTCACAATTAGCCAAATAATATTTGCCATACGTTTGTGTAGATTTTTCTATACCATGATGCTATTCCGGATGCTGCCCGAAATTCCTTTTCATAGGAAAACGTAATAGCATTGGCATAGCCAATAGGTCTCGCCTTTGGGACCTTATAAGTGTTTAGCCATGCAACAGTTGATGTTGTTGCACCAAGGATATTGTGCTGCATAACTAAATACTTATAAGGTCCCAAAAGCGAGACCTATTGGCTATGCCAATGCTTGTTTGTTTTTGAGCCTCGGGAGCTGGGGAAGAGCTTCCCAACCTCCAGAGGCATTTTTTTCTCTCAATGTAATGACGATCTGCGTGCATGACGCGCTGACGTCATTACATTGAAAGTGAAACTGAAATTAGCTGATCAGCTCATTTCAGTTTCGCTGCTTCGGTGCTCATGGGGCTATCTCAGCCCCCCTGGCACTGAAACACACAGGAGAGGTATCGTTGGAAAGGGGAGGATCTCCCCTTTCCAATGGTCCTGTTCCCTAGTGGATCCCTGCTTGGGGATCTCCGCAGGAGGGCGATCCCCAAACAGGGATCTACCTCTAGACACCAGGGAGGCGGGAGTGGCCCATTGACAAGGGCTTTGGTTCCCCCCCAAATGTTTTTGGGCCAAATCAGTCTTTCTATGCCCCAGGGGGGCAGATGGGGGCAATAGCCCCCGATCTGTCCCTGGGGGGGCAGAAAGCCCACTAGGCACCAGGGGCATTGTTTTTTAGCCAAAGTAGGGGTGGGGCCTGCCCAGAAAGAGCTTGGCAATGCTCCCTCCCTGGGAAACCTACCAAACCCAGACATTTCTGAAAACTAGACACCTGGGGGAGTCCAGGGAGGTGTGGCCTGCGTGCATCCCCCAACATTTTCTTACCCAGAATTCCCTGTAAGCCTCAAATTTAGCTAAAACTAATCACGTTTTCCTCACATTTCTGTGTGGGATCACTGCGCCAGCACACATTTCCTTCGACCCAGCATTCCCCTCGGTTTCCTGAGTAAAATGATACCTCACTTGGGTGGGTGGGTAAAGTGCCAGCGACAGGGAAGGGCCAAAAATGTGTAGAGATTGAGGGGGGAACCAAAGCGGGTCTTAGAAACCAGTTTCTTTATACGTTTTTGGACTGACACTTGCTTTGGACAACCACATGTGAGGAAAATATGTTTTTTTAGAAAGATGTTGAGGTTTTCCAGTTATTCTGTGTAACAGAATCTGGTGAAAGCCACACAAGTAACCCCATCCTGGATTCCCCGGGGTGTCTTGTTTTAAAAAATGTACAGGTTTCCTAGGGTTCCCTAGGTGCTGGCTGAGTTAGGGTCCAAATTCCACAGCAAGGCACATTGCAAAAAAAGGGTCAGTTTTCAGTGGAGCAATGTGATGTGTCCATCTTGTGTTTGGGGCCGTTTTAAGTCGCTGGCACTGGGCCTACCGACACAAGTGAGGTACTATTTTAGACGGGAGACTTGGGGGATGCTGGGTGGCAGGAAGTTTGTGGCTTCCCTCAGAATCCAGAACTTTCCATCACAGGAAAATGTGTTTTTTTCTTTTTACAAAGTTTGAGGTTTGCAAGGGATTCTGGGTAACAGAACCTAGTGAGAGCCACACAAGTCACCCCATCCTGGATACCGCTGGGTGTCTAGTTTTCAAAAATGTACAGGTTTGCTAGGTTTCCCTAGGTGCAGGCTGAGTTAGGGCCCAAAATCCACAGCTAGACACATTGCAAAAAAAGGGTCATTTTCAGTGGAAAAAAATGTAATGTGTCCACGTTGCATATTGGGCCGTTTCAAGTCGCGGGGACTAGGACTACTAACACAAGTGAGGTACCATTTTTATCGGGAGACTTGGGGGAATGCTGTGTAGAAGGAAGCTTATGGCTCCCCTCAGATTCCAAAGCTTTCCATCATAGAAATGTGAGGAAAATGTGTTTTTTTAGTCAAGTGTTGAGGTTTGCAGGGGATTCTGGGTAACAAAACCTGGTGAGAGCCACACAAGTCACCCCATTCTGGATTTCCCCTGGGTGTCTAATTTTCAAAAATGTACAGGTTTTCTAGGTTTCCCTAGATCCCGGCTGAGCTAGAGCTCAATATCCACAGGCATTTCTCACAAAAAACAAGAGCAACCCAAATGTCCTTGCGCACTGGGTATTGCTATTCAAGCAGAAACAATATTCACAAGGAACTCATTTAATCTAACGGATAGATTTTTATGCAAGGGGTTACATTTCTTGCGTGATTTAAGCAGAAGCAGCATATAATAAAAGGTCAAACCATATAACACTTAGGTAGTATCACTTTGAAGACAACCCACAGAAAACTATTTGCTATACCGACTTCAGCCAAAGTGAGTGTTATTTATTTTGCATAAACAGTATTATAGGAGTAAAAAGACATATAAATAAATTCAGATGCGTATTTACACTATATACATTTTCGTATTTGGACGTGACTTTGTGACCCCAGTGAAGTGACCATAACCAAAACAGCGGTCCGTGCTCTGCGGGATATTATTCCTGAATAATACCCTGCCGAGCACGGACCGCCGTCCGGAGACTCAGACCTGTGACGGCCACATCAAGAGTGATTAATTAAGTTAATCCCGACACTAATGGAATAATTTTTTTTTTTTTAAAGTTTTTATTGATATGAAATCATAAACATACATACAAACAGGATTTGTCCCTGTCAGCATTCTCTTCTTACAGGGCATAGTGGTTTTCAAATGTTTAGCATTTAACATAAATTACATACAATACAATCACATAAGCACTAGCGGGGGGGTAAGAGTAGGGGCGGGAGGGGGGGGATGTCTTCATTCGTGTGATCTTCTGCACTGTTGTGTATCTGTTATGCTGGAGGAGATGCCGCATATCTTCTCTGTATTGGCCCACTGAGGGGCTGTATAACCAAAAAACACTTTACCGAACCCAGTCCTGCAGACAGGTGTCTCTCATATTATTGTGGTGCCTGGGTCTATGGAGGAGGGGGAAGTAGGTCCTTCAGGTGTCAATTGATGCTCAGGAGAGGAAGCCGGGGAGGCGTGCTGTGCTTGCCGTAGGTAGCAACGATAAATGTCTCATATGTCTTTGGGTCGTGAGGTGGGTGGTTGAAGTGTTGCGTATATTTCGGTCTGCATATCACAGTGAGACATGCTTTGGAGCCATGCTTCTTTCGTGGGGTTATGTTTGGTTCCTCAGTGCAATGCGATTTCCCTATGTACAAACTTAAAGTGAAGGAGTTTATGTCTGAGGTTGGGAGATACCCTTTGTATTTGTTCAAGGCAACAGGCCCATTCCTTATCAGTCAACGATTGAACCAGGTCTTCCTCCCATCTCTGTCTAACCCCCCTATCCCGAACCTGCTTGAGTGCCACACATGCCCGGTACAACTTGGTAACCAAATGGTCCCCTTCTTTATCGGTTATGAGTAGTGTGAGCGGTGTAAATTCCTGAGGCGGGGACAGAAATGTAGGAGTGGCAGAGCGGAGCGCCCCGAGCAGTCTAGTTGCTACGAATTTGTCCATGTATGTCAGTTCAGAGCGTGTGGATATATCCGTCATAGTTATTGCTTTCTTATTCAGGAATAGGGAACCAAGGGTACAAAGATGTAATTTGTCGAGAGTATGTTGTACCACCTTTTCGGATGCAATTGGCAGAAACGGGTTTTGTAGCAATGGGCGGTCCGGGAAATACAAAGAGCTGGTACCCACCATTCGACTTAGTCTGCGCCAGGTCCAGCATGTAGTAGACAGGGGTTGTATATCGGTTGGGTCAAGTGGTATACCTAATGGAAACAGTGCCCCAAGGGGGGTGGGAGCTGCAAAGTCACGTTCGGGCTTCGTGTAAGGTATACGTGCGTCGGGGTGGAACCAATGGCGGACAAACTAAGCTTGTGCAACCAAATAGTAAAGATGGAGATCTGGAACTGCAAACCCACACCCATCGTAAGGGAGTGTTAGTGTGTCCCATGCTATCCGTGACCTGCGCCCCCCATACCAGTCGTATAAGCAAACGCCGCAGTTGCGTGAAGAAGGCATTTGTAAGTGGGATGGGTATATCAACAAATAAATACAGGAACTTGGGTAAGATGTTCATTTTGATAAGGGCAATACGCCTTGCCATGGAGAGTGGTAACTGGATCCATCTCTCAACTTGTGAACCAAGCTGCGTCATGGCTGGTCCGTAGTTGAGGCATATAACTTGTTCCTTGTTCTTGTGTAATATGATGCCAAGGTATTTAGTAGAGTCCCTGGCCCATCAAATGGGTAGCTCCGTCTCCCCCGGGGTGGTAGAGTCAGTAATCGGGAACACCTCCGACTTGCCCCAGTTAATTCGTAGGCCAGACATGGCGCCAAAACGACATATTTCTTCAATCAGGGGTTGCAGGTTCTCGTTAGGGTGTCTAATAAAAAGCAGGATGTCATCTGCATACATAGACATCAATAGAGGTCCCGATTGAAACTGGAGGCCACGAAACAGATGCTTTTCTTGCAAGTGCCTAACCAGGGGGTCCATGGCCATGATAAAGAGCAGGGGGGATAAAGGGCATCCCTGTCGGGTCCCCCATGAGATAGGAATCGGGGGGATAGTGAGCCATTCACCCTGATACGGGCCGTGGGGGATACGTATAGCAGCGCAATCAGAGCAATAAAATTGGCTGGGAGGCCGAGTTTGTGGAGTGTAGCAGTAAGAAATGACCACTCCAGGGAGTCGAATGACTTCTCCGCATCTAGAAGCGCAATCGCGGCCGGGACACTAGGTTCAATTCTATTGATTACCGAGAAGACCGTTCGGAGGTTTAGAGCAGTAGACCTGTACGGGATAAAACCAGATTGTACTGGTGAAAGTATCTGGTCTAACAACAATGATAATCTGGTAGAAAGCATTTTTGCCAGGATCTTATTGTCGAAATTTATCAGGGAAATGGGGCGGTAGGAGGAGCAGCTAGAAGGCTCTTTTCCTGGTTTTAACAAAAGGGAGATAGCTGCCTCCCTCATGGAGGGGGGGGAGTACACCATCCTCCAATGCTTCTACATATACCTCGAGCAATTGTAGTGCTAGGGTGTCCTTAAATGTTTTATAAAAAAATCCCTGACAGTCCGTCAAGTCCCGGTGCCTTCGCTCCACTCAAAGCCTCTATTGCTAACGTGACCTCCTCCACAGTAAAGGGGTCACTGAGAAATTCAGCTTGATCCGTAGTGAGCCACACCATTGCTATCTCCTGTAGGTAGGCTAAGTGTTGAGTAAAATCTGTAGGAAGTTTGGATGCATACAGGGATTGATAGTATGCGACAAGTTCTGATAATATGTCTGAGTCAGTAGTGGCTACCGAATCGTCTGCTCTTCTTATTGCCACTATATGCCCGGCCCCCCTAGGAGGGCGCACCAACCGTGCCAGGGTCCTACGAGGGCGTTCACCTTCTCCATATCGACGCGCTGCCTGGTGTTTGCCTAGCAAGTTTGCCTCCCTGTCCGCATGCTCGTTAAATTCTAATAAAAGAGTATTACGTCTAATAAGGACATTCGGGGTAATTGGTGATGCGTCCAACAGTGACAGCTCCGTCTCAACCCTGGCAAGACTGCCCCTTAACGAGCGCAGTACTCCTGCTTGTTTAGATATGCATATACCCCGGATATACGCCTTAAAGGCGTCCCATAGGGTTGCATATTTAGTCACAGAGCCCGTGTTCAGAGAGAAGTATTCAATAATAGCCTCTTGTAGCTCAGATTTAAATAGTGCATCCAGCAGGGCAGTGGCTGGAAAGGACCATTTTCGTTCCCACCCGATGGAATGCGGAATGTTTAAGTGGAGGAGCACCGGCGCATGGTCCGATAACGTACGCGGCAGTGTGTCTATTCCCTTCGTCCACTGACACCCCAATGCATCAGTTAACCAATAGTCTATGCGTGTGTGGGTAGAGTGCGACTTTGAGTGAAAGGTGTAACCAGGGGTCTCTGGGTGGTACGTTCGCCAAACATCATGTAGATTCCGAGAGTGTATTAGGTCCCACAATTCTTTGCGGGCATGGGGTTTGGCCGCATGTCCTGGGCAAGAGGAGTTATGTTCCGGGTCTAGCCATATATTTAGGCCTCCACCCAGGAAGACTGTGTCATAATCGTATCGATGTAGTAATGTGTGCAGCTCAGTGAAAAATGCAGGGTCGTCTATATTAGGCGCATTCATATTGAGAAATATAACTGTCCTGCCCATCAGTGTCCCCATCACCAGCAGGTATCTCCCTTGTATATCGGCTACATTGATTCTGTGCGTAAAGGGGAGAGTTTGGTGCACAAGGATGCACACTCCCCGGGAATAGGTACTGTAATTTGCAAAAAACCTATGGGGTCCCCAGGAGGATGCAAATGGGGAGGGCCTTCTGTAGAGGAAGATGGGTTTCTTGTAAAAATGCAATTTTAATATTATGTCTCCGGAGATATGCAAGTACCAATTTACATTTCCTAGGGTTGTTAAGCCCTCTCACGTTCCATGTAATAAGTTTAGCTTCAACAGAGGGATCCAATACCATATTCATAAGGTGAGGGGATTGTGTATGAATCTTCAGCAAGCAGTTGCCTAATTATGAGGAGTGAAGAAGGGAGGTTACATAGGGAAAGAGACATAAGGACCATCTAAAACCAAGAAGACAAGAAAATACTCAAAAACACCCTTAGAAAAAACACCAACCCCCACCCTCCTCCCACACCTGGGCTCAAAGGTCCGGTGAATATTCTCCCCCCCCCCCCCTACGAACGAAACAGAAAAAAACCCAAAGCAAACAAATCGGAGTCATCCGTAGGAGGTGGGCAACGCCTCGGACGTCTGATGCCCATTATTTAAACTAAGTATTAAGCATGGTAGTGTTATAGGAACTTGTTATAACAGTTAGAACGTTTCGCAGCTTGTACCGCAATTTCAATGACTTATTAATCATCGTGACACATGAAAGTTCTCAGATGCAGGGGTCTTCAGTCCGCGGTAAAGAGATCCGCACTTGCAGCAAAATGTCTATCTGGGGAGGAACGTCTAGAGGATCTGGCTGGACTTTTATGAGTGGAACTGTGGTGTTGTTTACAAAAGGCCAGTGGGTCTGCAGCATTTTCAAAGGAACTGGCCTTATCATTCACTTGCACCCGCAGCTTGGCCGGATAGAGCATAGCATATTTCAGGCCCAGCGCACGGAGCTGGCGTTTTGCGTCTGCAAATTTACGACGGGCCTCTTGGACTGCGATTGTGTGGTCTGGATAAAAAGAAAGGACGGTGCCTTGATAGTGCACGGGCGCATTTTCCTGGGCCAAGCGCAAGATTGCATCCCGGTCTCTATAATTGAGCAGACGAGCAATAATGGGCCGTGGAGGGGCCCCTGGGGGGGACGTGGGCCGAGGGAACAGTGTGCCCTCTCCACGATAAAGGTTTTAGACAGTTTATCTGCCCCAAACAGTTCAGTCAACAGAGATTCAACAAATGGCTCAGGCCGTCCGGTGTTTGTGGTCTCTGCCAGGCCCGTTATACGAATGTTATTTCTCTGAGACCTAGCCTCTAGGTCTTCATTCTTTATTGCTACAGTCTTAAGTAGACGTTCCACTCGTTCCAGCTGGAGCGTGATATCTTTGGCCTGATCTTCGTGCGTGGAGATACGGTGTTCGGCCTCGTCCAGTCTGTTGCCGTGGCCCTCCAGGCACTCCCCCATTCTGTCAAGCCTGGTAGTCAGAGAATCGAATCTGAAGTCTATGGTGCGGAACCCCGCGCGTAGCGCCGCCATTATAGCCGCGGCACCTTCCATGGCATGTGGCTGCTCATCGCGCTCCGGTCCTTCCCTCACTAATGGAATATTTTCACGCCACCATCACGCTGTGATTCTGGTTTCATAGTAACTTCGAGTTACTTTTGTTATCGGACATTGCCCAAATACATGCAGAGGCTTTTCAACCAAAGGGAATTAATTTGCCATTGGCTACAACCAGGAACCCTCCTTGAACTACCATTAGGAAGACAGAGTCCTATTCTGGCACTTTCAAAGTGCCCTTGGTCCCCAGGATCCCCGTCCTGAAGAGACCCTGTACCACGAGAGGGTCGAAACCTCGTCGACAACTACAAAGGGAGAGCCCCAACAAACTAGAAATGTTTTCTAGGAACAAATGATTGTATCATATATCCAAAGGGCTCCCCTTAAATTCCAATAACCAATTGTTTCCTTCTTTATTAGCACTATAAATATTGCACTGTTTTGGTTATGGTCACTTCACTGGGGTCACAATGTCACGTCCAAATACAAAAATGTATATAGTGTAAATCCACATCAGAATTTGTTTATATGTCTTTTTACTCCTATAATACTGTTTATGCAAAATAAATAACACTCACTTCGGCTGAATTGGGTATTGCAAATAAATTGTTTTCTGTGGGTTGTCTTCAAAGTGATACTACCTAAGTGTTATATGGTTTGACCTTTTATTATATGCTGCTTCTGCTTACAATCACGCAAGAAATCTAACCCCTTGCATAAAAATCTATCAGTTAGATTAAATCAATATCCACAGGCAGGCACATTGCAAAAAAAGGGTCAGTTTTCAGTGGAAACTTATGATGTGTCCACATTGCGTTTTGGGCTGTTTCCTGCTGCGGGCACTAGGCCTACACACACAAGTAAGGTACCATTTGTATTGGGAGACTTAGGGGAATGCTGGGTGGAAGGAAGTTTGTGGCTCCCCTCATATACCAGAGCTTTCCATCACAGCAATGTGATGAAGATGTGTTTTTAGACACATTTTAAGGTTTGCAAGGGATTCTGGGTAACAGAACCTGGTGAGTGCCACACAAGTCACCCCATCCTGGATTCCCCTGGGTGTCTAGTTTTCAAACATGTACAGGTTTGCTAGGTTTCTCTAGGTGCTGGCTGAGCTAAAGCCCAAAATCCACAACTACGCACATTGCAAAAATAGGGTCAGTTCTCAGTGGAATAATGTGATGCGGTCATGATGTGTTTTGGGCCATTTCCTATTGCAGGCACCAGGCCTACCCACACAAGTGATGTACCGTTTTTATCAGGAGACTTAAAGGGACACAGAATAGTAGAACAAGTGTTATTACCAATTGTGTTTCTATGCATTTCTGCCTTCCAAATGTAAGACAGTGAGTAAAAAATAAGTCATTTTGAAAAATGCCCTCTAATAGTATGGGTACCCACAAATTCAGAGATGTACAAATAACCACTGCTTCTAAACTCTATATCATGTTCCCATTCGGAAATACATAGGTGTCCTTAATATCTATTTTTCACTCTTTATATTTTACCAAATGAATTGCTGTATACCCGGTACACAATCAAAAGCCATTGCAAAGTGCTGATCAGTTATTGGCTCTGGGTACCTCGGGTTCTTGGTGAACCTACAAGTCCTGTACATCCCCGCAACCAGAAGGGTCCAGCTGATATAACAGTATATTGCTTTCAAAAATATCATAGTTAGAAGAAGATACAGGTGAAAACACAGGCACAAATGGCTGTTTTTTTTTTAACTCAATGTCAATATTTTTTTATTTCAACTGTTACTTTCTATAGGAAAACCTTGAAGGAGCTAGAACAAATGACCCCTTGCTGAATTCAGAATTGTGTCTACTTTTCAGAAAGGTATTATTAGTTTCACACCAATTTCTACCACTAACTGAAAGGAGGTTGAAAGCACAAAAAATAGTTAAAATAGGCTATGTCCCAGTAAAATGCCAAAACTGTACATAAAATGTTGGTTTTCTGATAAAAGTCTGCATGTTCTTAAAAGCTGGAAAGATGGTAATTTTAGAACCGCAAACCCTTTGATTATACCATTTGAAGGGAAAAAACAGACTATTTCTTCTGCAGCACTTTTTTCCCATTTTTTCCCCAAAAAACAAAATGAGGCTGTATTTTGGCTAAATTCTCGGCCCCGCCAGGGGAATCCACAAACCCTGTGTACCTTTAGAATCCTCAGGATGTTGGAAGAAAAGGATGCAAATTTTGCGTGAATACCTTATGTGGAGAAAAAGTTACGGAGGCCTAAGCGCAAACTACCCCAAATAGCCAAAAAAAGGCTTAGCACGGGGGGAGGCATCGCAGCAAAGGGGTTAAGCTCATTTCCTGCATTTTGGCCAATCTTGCACTCGTTTTGTTTTACTGGTTAAACTAGTCTTTTCCACTGTATGTTTCTACATAATATATTTTGACTATCATTCACGTATCACTTGGTAGCTTCGCAGATTGATTGTGCCCGCTCCAGGAAAGTGCCACAGAATTGAGTGTAAGTGTACCATCTAGTTGTGGGGAATTATACCAGGAGAATCTTTTGCTGGAAAAACACGGTGATTCGCACACCATTTTCTCTAGTGCAACACCTTAATCGGTGATTTGCACACATTTTACACTGTTACCTTCTTCATATTATCTTTTCAGCTGTACTTCCTCTGGTGCAACTCCTGGTTCGGTGATTCGCACACCATTGATATTATTAACTTCTTCATGTTTATTATTAATTTACCATAATTCTAGGCCATATTCTGAGACATTTGTGGTATCTCTGGTGTATTCTGAGCTACATTATCTTATTTTGTTTAGTTTGGGGTTTTATTTTATTGACACTCACGGCGGATATCATGAATTGGGATCTCATACCATATAATTTCATTGTTGCCCAGGTGCTTACTATACTAAACTTATGGCCACTGCACACAATGTAATGCAACCACTTCCATTTTTACAAGGGCCTGGTAAACCGGAAATAAAGTGGAGACAATGGCTACGCATCTTCAAGAACTATTTGGCTGCTATTAATGGTAGGTGATTACCACTTTAGAAAGAAAACAGCTGTAACGTTTATTATATTTTTAGTTCACCAGTTTGAGGGTTTATAAGCAATACGATATGGATCTTTACAGTAGATGAAACTCATTTTTTTAAATCAAATATGAAAGAATGAAGTGATGCAGCGTACCAGATTTCAAAACGAAAATCCGATATTTAAAAGCGGACTAATAAAGGCTGCATTATCATGAGATAGTAGAAGCAGCTGAATACATAGGAACGTGAGTAGAAAGACACCCGGAGGTCCAATTCCATTACAGGACCGGAGGCTTCAGATTATGCTGTCTCTTTCTTCACTGTTTATTTCACAGCAGCCAATGAAAAACATTTTAACATTTTAATAAACCACATTTCCCATAATGCCATGGTACAGTCCAACAACCATAGAGACTATAGCTCTATATATGGAATCCCAAACACGAGCACTTCCTCTTTCTTTGCTGCTTGCAGCCGAGTTAAGTGCTTTATACATTCTTACTTAGTGAACAATCTAATGTGCGGTATGCTTATATTGGGTTATTGCATGTGTATTGTTAGTCTTTCTTGATGGTATTTTATGGTCATATTGCAGTCGTTTTAAAATTTGGCATCTGTGGTGAACGCGCCCGTGAATACGCGTCAGCGCGAACATTGCAACTTGTCGGTGTACATTTGGCGGTCGGGTGGCGGCGGGTGCGGGTAAAGCGGTTTAAGAATCGCATCGCGACTCGCCTCCACCAGACTTGGCTTTAATCCCGCTGCCAACTGACGCCGCTCCTTCAGGGCGTTTCCGCTGAGCCTTCCCTGATCGGGCCCGCGATACACTTTAGAGCCAGACGTCGCGTAGCCCAATTGGGCTACTTTTGGGCTACGCGACGCCCAACGTGTGTTTCCTCCTCGTTCCGTGCCGTTTTTGAAAGCGGAACACTGTACAGGGTAGTTCTCTCTTTCCCTGTGCAGACGGACGCCTTTCCAGGCTGGAATAACAGCGAAGGCCCTAGCCGGGTGAAGGCTGGTGTACACTATTGGCTCTCTTACGCCCAACTGGGGATGGAATAATTAGTGAGTACAGCTGGGCTGAGGAGCAAATTATTTTTGGTGCACGAAGGGTGGCTCCCCCTTTATCAATTCCCTGGGAATTGGGACTTGGCTTAAATTTTGTGTCATAAATAATTTTTTCAACCAACGCATTCTAACAATGCAAGAGTGGGCCACATTCGAGGAGGATGAATATGGATTCTATGAAGAGGACCAAGGTCCCTTCCTTGAGGACAATTTGGTTGATGCCCTGGATGCATCAGTTCAGCAATCAGTGAACAAGGCCATTGAAGCAGCGGTTCCCCAGACGGTGAATAAAGCTCTGGCGGCCGCCCTCAAACCCATCACAGCTCAGCTAGAAAGTTTTGCCAGAAGGCACGGGCTTCAACCCCCTGAAGCTACAGGTTCAACGCAACACACTTCAGAGGGGATAAATCAAGGTAAAGCCAAGTCATCCAATTGGCCACATGCGCAGGCTTTAGCACAGTTACCCCCAGCTAAGCCTGGGGACCAACAGTACTCGGCGCCCACAGTGACCACTCCAGCGCCCAACAAAGCCTATGACACTGATACGAGTCCTGACACGGACTCCACTGGTAATAACTCCCCTCCTAGAAAGAAGAAAGCTAAGAGGGCGCATCTAGACCCACCGACTCCCTCCCTCCAAACGTCAAACCCCTTTGATTTAATCCTTTGGACATTGTCCACCCGAGATCCGCAGATTGGGCTCCACCCCCAGAGGTAGCTGACTATCTCCATCAAAATCTGAGAAAGCACTTTGACAAGGAGGTGCGTAACAGGCTAAGATTGGAATGCCCACGGCCAGATATTCCAGATAGGGATGCAAACACCCCGGATATTGATCCCAATATGCTGGCATTTCTAAAAAAGTTCACCAAGGATCCCAAAAAGGGCATCGACCAGGCTTGGCGCGGATGCCAAGACAAGCTTCTGGACGTCACAGGGCCCTTAGCAAAAATACTTGAAATGGCGTTGGTGGCCAAGGACACCGGTTCCCCTGTTGACCCGGACATATTAGCAGGATGGACGCAACACGCCATCTGCTTCCTGGGAAACGGAAATTGCGCCATTTCCACAGAAAGAAGGAAGTCGCTACTAATGCGGATGGACAGCAGTCTCACCGAATTAGCTTCCGCGGAAGCGGGTCCTCTGGCCGAGGGGCTTCTTTTCGGCGATAGATTCGTCAAGGACGTATCAAAATACGTTGGGACATTCACCACCTTGGACAAAGCTCAAACAAACATAAAGAGAGTTTTCCAAGCAGGCAATTTTTGGACGGGTCGGGCGAGGAAGGGGCCGCTCGCCAGGCCGCCAATACTTTCAGGGCCCTCCCAGAGGAGCGCAACGGTCGTGGTAGAGGGGACTGGCAGGACAGTACCAGAGGTGGTAACTTCTACCCGACTAGAAGATTCTCCCGACGCCGGTACCATCGAGGTGGACAAAGGGGAAACTTTAACCCCAGATCACGTCAGGTAAGAGCTCTAACCTCACTGTTATATCCTCTGGGGGGGTCGCATTCGTCATTTCATGCACAATTGGGCACAGATTACACGAGATGCCTGGGTCTTACAAACGGTTCAGGGTTTTCACATAGATTTTTTCCAGACTCCAATGCAAGAATTTATACCACCCCCATTGGTTTTTTCCCAACAAGACGAAGTTTTTATAGAACGTGAAATAACAGACTTGCTGGAGAAGCACGCGGTAGCTTACTGCGACAACAGGCCCGAGGGCTTCTGCAGCAATGTCTTTCTAGTGCAGAAAAGAGGTGGTGGTCACAGACTGGTATTAAATCTGAAAGGATTCAATCACTTCGTCCTCTACAGACACTTCAAAATGGAAGGGATCCATTTGCTGACAGACATTTTGAGGCAGGGCGATTGGATGGTCCGATTGGACCTCAAGGATGCCTAGCTAACGGTACCGATCTTTCCTCCCCATCGACGCTTCTTACAGTTCCGGTGGCGGGACTGATGGTTGGAATACTTGGTCCTTCCTTTCGGTCTTTCCTCTGCTTCTTGGTGCTTCACCAAGCTGATTAAGCCGGTGACCGCTCATCTCCGAGAGCAGGGTATTCGTCTAATAATTTATCTGGACGACATACTCATCATGGCACCGTCCGTTTCCCTAGCATCTCAGCACCTTCAGATGACGGTGCAGATTTTGGAGAATCTAGGTTTCGTGATCAACTCAACCAAGTCTATCCTGTGTCCCACACAGTCAATAGAATTTCTAGGCTTTGTGATCAACTCTCAGACGGCTCAACTTCAATTACCCAAATCCAAGTTGAGAGATCTGAAGAAGGAGTTGAAGGTAACATTAACCAAGCAGGTAATGTCGTTGCGAGCCTTTGCTCGCCTGGTGGGACTCCTAGCGTCCTCAATTCAAGCAATATTTCCAGGCCCATTGCCCTACCGGGCCCTGCAACGTTTAAAGATTCAGCACTTGCAGAAAGGTCTTTCCTACTCAGACCACGTTCCCCTCACGGACCAGGTGAGGGAGGAGCTAAGATGGTGGTTAACCCACGTAGATGCTTGGAACGGCCGAGCGATATTGGGCTCTCGCCCGGAAGTGGTGATAGAATCCGATGCCAGCCGGTGGGGCTGGGGGGCGAGATGCGGGGAGATAGCCATAGGGGGCAGAAGGTCTCTCCAGGAATTAGCATTACACATCAACTGTCTCGAGCTCCTGGCGGGATCTTTTGCAATCCGATCACTCTCACCCAAGAAGGTGTTTTGTTGCATCCTTCTGAGGATGGACAACGTGTCGGCGGTGAGGTTCATAAACAAGTTAGGGGGGACGAGAGCACCGATGTTGGCGGAGATTGCCAAGGATTTCTGGCATTATTGCCTGGCTCACCAAATAACAGTGATAGCGGAGTACCTTCCGGGGCAAGACAATGCCATAGCAGACTGGAATTCCCGTCACTTGAGGGATTACAGCGACTGGAAGCTCCATCCCTCGCTATTTCAAATGATTCAGGCAGTCTGGGGTCCTTGCAAGATAGATCTGTTTGCCTCCAGGCTCAATCGCCAACTAGAGTCATTTTTCAGTTGGAGGCCGGACCCTCTGGCGAATGCCACGGATGCGTTCACACAGGACTGGTCGAGATCACTGAATTATGCATTCCCCCCATTCATTCTGATTCCCAGAGTAGCGAACCAGATAGTCCTCCAACAGGCGGAAATTATTCTAATCACACCAGTTTGGAAAGCGCAACCCTAGTTCCCAGTACTTCTGGAATTGACGTGCGACTTCCCTCTTCTCCTTCCGTGGTCTCAGACGATGCTCCTGGGCCCTCAGTGAGAACTGCACCCACTAGTTCTATCAGGACAGTTGTCCCTGATGGCCTGGAGGCTTTCAGGCAACAATGGTCGTTGCCAGGAATTTCAAAGGAGGCTTCAGGTTTCATCCAACAAGCCTGGGCTCCCTCTACCAGGAAGCGATATTCCTCAGCATGATGTGCACGGTTGGGTTGGTGCCTGGAGAAACAGGTGGATCCCGTGGAGGCGGACCTCTCACAAGTTGTGAATTTTTTATCCAAAAAAGCCTCGGAAGGGCTATCTTACAAGTCGGTTAACAATTTCAGAACCGCTATCTCTGCTGGACATGCGCAGATATACTGTAGACCGGTAGTTATGCACCCGGTGGTATGTAAACTTCTCAAAGGTATACGAGTGGCGAATCCTAAGGCTAAGTATTCTGCTTTATGGGACGTTTCTAAGGTTTTAACTTTATTTGATAATTGGCCTCATAATGCGGAACTATCGAGGAAACAATTGTCAGCTAAATTAGCTATGCTCCTTTGTTTGTCTGCTTGCCGTTGAGTCTCCGATATCAGAGTCCTAGATTTAACAGGTAGAGTTTTTTCCCCGGAAGGGGTTTCATTTGCAATTTCTGCAAGGACAAAGACATTTACACGTTCCATTGATTATCATGCATTTCCTCCAAATGATAAATTGTGTGTGGTAAAATGCCTGAAAGCTTATGAAGAATGTACCCGATCGGTTAGACCGGTCGGTTGTTCCAGACTGTTAATTGCATTGCAAAAACCGTTTAAACCAGTTACCTCTGCTACTATTGCCAGATGGCTCAGATATATAATGCAAGAGGCCGGAATTGACACTGGACTCTTTGGGGCTCATTCAGTGAGGGGCGCTATGGCTTCCAAATCTTATATGTTAGGCACCAGTGTACAAGATATAATGAAAGCAGCTGATTGGTCATCTGATTCTACTTTTAAGCAGTTTTACTATAAACCTTTGGGCGACATTGCTTCTGTTGTATTGGTAAAGTGTTAAACTAGCATAATCTGAAGCCTCCGGTCCTGTAATAGAATAAAAGATTTGCTAGCATTTGCGCCAAGAATTTTTAATTCTATTAAGGGCTCGGAGGCAAGGATTATCCCGCCCATTGTATATATCATATTCATGATTGTTACTTATTACCCACCCTGATATGTTTGGTTATCATGGTTATCACGAATTAATGTTTCTGTTTCAGGGGCGGAGCGGAAAGGTGATTAATCATCCGCTTGTTTGCAAGTTCGGAAGGCGTGCTGGGCATTCTTTGATTACATGGACTCCTTTGGGTCTGGCATATTGACTTGTTTACATTTTCTGCAAGTTCTTTGATTGACACAAGTTCGGAATACATGGACAATGTTCGTTCAAGGCAAAAAAAGAGGAAGTGCTCGGGATTCCATATATAGAGCTATAGTCTCTATGGTTGTTGGACTGTACCATGGCATTACGGTAAATGTGGTTTATTAAAATGTTTAAATGTTTTTCATTGGCTGCTGTGAAATAAACAGTGAAGAAAGAGACAGTATAATCCTCGCCTCCGTGTCCTTAATAGAATTGAAAATTCTTGGCGCGAATGCTAGCAAATTTTGTATTCCCTATAATACTATGGATTACGTATGTTATCTGATCTGCAGTTTGCTGCTATTTCCGGGAGGAACAGAATTCCATTTCCTTCAGAACATATTCGCCCTAAACAATGAAGAATCTTAACCCTTCCTAAGAATGTGCAGAAAATTAACCGTGAACAACAAGGCTTTGGAAATACTTATGGGCACATTTAAGTCTCGCCAATATAGGTGTTTTTATTAGAAAAGGAAGCCATGCCTGTGGTTGCTGTAACAATAATAACGCAGCCATATTGGAGAGGAGCACTAAGGGCCCGATTACGAGTTTAGGTGTCATTTATCGCACAGGATCAGGGCACGAGTCGGGGTACCACGCGGGTGGACGGCGTCCCCCCACTTATTTTACAGGGTGGACGCCGTCCACCCTGCTTATCAAAACGCCGTTCACCCTACTCATCAAAACGCCGTCCACCTTGCTCACCAAAAGCGTGATAAGAGCGCGCACCAACCACGCATTTCCGGGTGATTGCGGCTGAATCGGAAAATTTCTCGGACTGCCGGTCGCCACGCCCCTGCACCTACTTTCGTAAGTTGACTTGCCCGCCACGTTTCCGCCACTCCCGCCCAGGGAGCCTCCGAGCCAACATCTCAAACACACGTCTTAAAGGAAATCAAACAATGAGGAATATATCGAAACTTCATAAAGCGCGGCATGAATATTCATTACTTTTCTGTCTACATTGTCGCCTTGCTGAAAAATAGCACATTCGTGATTAGCTGCCTCCTTTCAAGAGATGTTTGAAACGTAAACTTCCTGACACGAAATCCCTGTGTTGCAGACAATCAGATCAGAACAAAAAGCGGCGCTGTTGTGTGCGCTCTCCAAAGGTCACCCTGTTGCACGCTGTGTCCTCATCAGTGCATGCAAATGCTCACTTTAAGAAGGAAAGGGGCTGCGTGATGGTCTCTTTGAAGTATGATCACTGGGTATGTCGTTCACTTCCTGTTTCTATTTAGTTTGTGCTCACTCATGCCCACATTGGCGGGCAAGGTTAGTGATGCATACTTTCTTTCGGTCTACAGGCATAGAGTGCATTGGACACTTCTAGGAATCCTACTACAGGGTATTCAGAAACCAGCCCCCAATAGCTTTTTGCCTAATGGTAGAAGTGGGCAGATCTGTCAGGTTTGATGGGGAAATGTATATGGTCTTGGTGCATCTTGGTGAGTGGAGTGAAGAGGATGGAGGGAAAGGGAGGAGACGTGTACAATGACTAAGAGAGAGCGGCAGTAGTGGAAGGGTGAGTGGCTCTAAGCAGAAAATATTATGTGATGTGAGTAGGAGAGTAAGGGGGGGGCGACTGAGTAACCATGCGAACCAAAAGGTGATGGAGTTCCAGAGAAAGGTAAACAGGGAAAGGGCACTCCCAGGAGACCAGAGGCTGCACAGGCCACCATTTGTCCAGGGGTTGAAGGGGGGGGGCGCAGAGGCACCTGCCACCAGCGAGGGCTTGTGACATGTCTCTATCGTTATCATTTTGTTTACATTTGGGAAGCATTGGGTGTACCTCGTTTGGCCAGCTTGATCCTCTGTTAATGTTGTCTTAGGTTCCGTTGATTTGCTTGTTTGTGTTATCTCTGTCACTCTCCTGGAATCTTCTCCTGTGTTTGCCCATGGTGTGTAGTTGCTGTACTTCAAATTCATGTTATAATGCCAAGCTTCTCTAAACTTTCTTGCGTCTTCGTCATGTGTTAGTTCCAGTATTTGTAAGTCGCCCAATGCTTCCTTGCGCAAAACTAAGAAACCCCCAACAAGATGCTAAGTTCTCCATGCTCTTCACACTTCGTTATGTTACGTATTTGTCGTTAACACGAGCCATGTTTTAGTATGCCTCGCTTACAGCACTTAATGGCTTGACTAATGTAGTTGTACGCCAAACTTCATCCACATTTGGGCTGTTAATTCCTCCATACAGGGACCTTAAGTCACAGGCTTAAGTACTGAGCATCTTCAATTGTTAAATCTTGCAATATGTGCAAATGATAGATCTGCTGCACATGTGATGTCACTTCCTGCCGTGTTGTCACTTCCTGTTGTGATGTCACTTCCTGCCGTTATGTCACTTCCTGTGACACCGCCTAACTTGGAGAGTCCCCCCACTTCTTTTTTTAGGACTTGTGCCCTGCACAGGATAATTACGATACCACGGGGTACGTTATTCATCGTGTGTGATAAATAACACCTATATGTTTTTGTGGGGAATAACATACGGAAAACAAAACACGTAGGGGCAGATTTATAAGCCCCTTGCGCCACTTTTGCGTAATTTTTAAAAATGGGAAAAATGACGCAAAAGTGGCGCATGGGGCTTGTAAATCTGACCCGTAATTCCCACTAGTCGAAATTAAGCGACCCACTCGTGATCCGGCCCTTAAGGGGAGCGTAAAACAATGGTACGCGTTTATCGCAGGGGAAGCTAAAGTTGTAGGCACAGTTCTAACAAAACCCTATTTTATTTTACAGGTTAAAAAAGAAAACGGTGCGTTGGTCTCAAAACAACGATTGAATAGGCGAAATTCTTTGATGCCTTTGCGTCTCTTGGAGAATATGCAACATAAGTAGCTCGCTCCCTGCAGACCCCGAATAAATGGAAATTCCAAAGTGAACGCTCCCTCCTACGTCATCACGCAGGGGTCTCGCGCAAGTCTAGCGGTGAGATTCGCCAGGACGTAGTGACGTCACGGCATTCGTTGTTCCTGCTGTCGCCCTTGCTCGCTCGTTGACTGTCGCGCTCATCCCCCGGCAGCCCGGTTTCTACGTTCTGAGAGCATCATGGGAGTGCAAGTGGACACTATTTGCCCCGGGGACGGTGAGAGAATAACCTGGGGAAGTCTGTCCAGGTACCCCCTACGTTATTGCGCGCGCCCCTCCTACCACATAGGGGCTCCACTCTGTGCATCCAATTCGCCATATGAGGCTGTTCTGAACCTCCATCCGTTGACGGACTTGATTGTCCCCGACACTGCATAGTGGGGGGCGCATAAACCATCGTCCGTCGGGTTCTAGATACCCTTCTATGCCATGAATCTCTTCCCCGTCGTTAACGCCAGGATCGCTTGCCCCGATTGCGTTCACCTCCCATTTCAGCCTGGCCAATTCCGCCCTATCCATCTGTCTGCCTTAACCGCCCTCCTCGCTTTCCTGCTGCTTTGAGCTTCTTCGTGTGCCCCGCCCGGCTGCTGATCAAGCTCATGAGCATCGTTTTATGTCCCCATGTATCCCTGGTTCTTTACTTTTAGATACATCTCACCCCGCCCTCACTGCATGTTTTTTTTGTTTTTTTAATAGGACGGACCTTTCCGAAGAAGGGACAGACCGCGACAGTGCATTACGAGGGTGAGTGCTGATTACGAAGGGAATTTGGATTCGTGGGAGTCACTTTGAATAATGTAACATCGCGTTCGTCACTAAAAAAACACTTGCACGTAGTAGCACTGCCCTCTTAACCATTCATTGGTACGTTGAGTATATCTAGTGACACCAGGTAAAGTCCAGTGGAGGTGTCCTTTGTAGACACGCACCCGTTTGTCATAGCGCGATAATTTCAAGATATCCTTTATTTTGCAGTTTTCTATTTCATTTATACAAGAAATGGGGTTTGGAACTTTGAGTTTTATTTGGAGCTTCCCAAACCATTTGACACGAACTCCCACCCAGGATAAGTGATAAAAGATTTTATGATGGCTACCTACAGGGTGGTTTACTGCCACTCGGTTTTTTTCTTTTTTTCACTAAAAACACAGCAGTTTTCGGCAATATGTTCCTCTTGCCCAGTGCCTAGGCTGAGATGAGCAGTATTAGCGTCAGAGAGAATGTCTAGATGCCTTGGCGGATGTGTCTCTACAGGGAAATGCCTTTCCTCCTAGTGAAGTATAATTGCTCCCTAACTAGGGTACTAGTCTTTTCTTATCTGCAATAGTAGAAGTGACACAAAAAAACCTGCGTCCCATATAGATACCTACGCATTTAGAGTGCATGGATCAAACTGTTTTATGCTTTGACCTAAAAGGAGGCTCCCGAAGAGGGAGATGAATGCACCAAAGCAAAAGCCTTAACCACTATCCTAGGTCTCGATTTAGCATATCTGTTTGAATTGTCGTCGGCGCGTTTCATTTGTTCCTCAATGTGGCGCTGGAGGCAGGGCAGAGTTGCGGAGGGGGGAGTGTCGACTCTCAGGAGTTATTGCGAGTCTTTCTTGATCCAGCCTGGCACCAGGAGAGATTCACATCTGTGCTTAGATTGGGTAACCACCAAAAAAGAGCATTACGGTGGGTAAGTTACTTATGTCACTCGCCTGAATTCTCATGCTACCAGCTTGATGCGTGACCTAATAGAGGAGGTCTCCTGTGCCTTTCGTCCATCTTTCCTGATGCCAATAGTCCTGCAGAAGCTGGGACACGATCCTCTAGAATAATCTTAGCGCAGTGGCGGCTGGTGACATTTGAAAGTGGTGAGGCGTAAAATTGTCGTACTGTGGCGAGCGAGCCCAAACACCCTACGGGGGGGTTCTCCCCCCGAGAAAAATTTGAAAAAAGTGGACAAATGGTGCATTTTCACCAACAAAATATGTACCAGAGGCCCCACACAACAAAATATTTGGCTTTGTAAATATAGAATAATGTAGGTAATTTGCAATTTCGGGACAGCAAGTAGGAAACTTTGGCTACCATGTTTAATAAGTGATGCATATTTAGGGTTGTTTTGGTATACAAAATGGCAATGTTCCACTCTGTAACTTAGAAACACAGCAGTATTTATTTCCACCACCTGCAGCTTTCCAAAAGATATATACTCGTAGCCACATTTCGTATCTCAAGGAAAAGAACTCCGGATAGTGTATTTCAATAATATGGTACATAAAAATCCTGAAATAGCCACTATTAAGTACCTAATAATGAATGCATAGATTTGAAATGGAAACAAACGAGCAGGAGCTCCCACTATAGGCTTCAATTAAATATTACATTGATCAACGATAATCCATTTCTATGAATTAGCATCAAACATAATTGTAGCCATATAGGTATGGTGGACAGGTTTACGATTACTGATTTGGAAATACACTAGTTTAATAGAATCATTAATAATGTCAGCTCCATGGACATCATTTACGAGGCACATTGATTTTCAAACTATTCTCATGTTTAATGCTAAGCATAATATTAATTTCCTTCAGCTGAGTGGACCACTACAATGTTATTGGCCCTCGGTCCAAAGACTTGGAATACAAGAAACAAGTGTGAGGTATCAGTTGCCAGTACTGAAATCTAAAACATATTTTCTGACTTTAATGGGCAGAATGTGCCAGTTCGTTGTCTGGCAGGCATGCGGATATCAGTTAAACCATGTACTATGAAAAAGTATTTCATGATTGATATCAACATGCGGCTACATCTTCCTGATAGAAGTGAACTTAAGGTAAACATACTTTCTATATATGAATTGCCTTAAGCGTAACTCTATAAACACACAGCTTAATTACATTTTGTAAACCATATGTATTCTTTCAAAGTCTTAAATAAACAGTAAAAAATTGTTACAGTAGAGAGCTGATAGCGCGCTCAACTTTCCATACCGAAAATCATACAATACTGAGAAAAAATGCATTGTTGTACATGTATGTAACCATGAAAAAAAGAAAATGCTGTAATACTAAAATAAATAAAATGCACAGAGTTTAGTACTATACCTCGCTTTTGCAAACCGGCAGTTTAGAATTGTTGTTCCAAGTTCCAGAATTATTCTGCTTTTGAAGCCCCATCAGTCTGTGCTTTTCCACAGGAGGACTAATACGCTCAAACGAAAGAGCGAAACCAAAAGGTTATAAACAAACCGCCCTCCGGGCTTGCGGAACGGCTCTTGCTACTCGGGCTCACACACTTACCGGATATGCTACGTACAATATTCCTCTGATGGAAAAATTCGAATTGTAATTAAATCAGTATAGATGCATTTGGGGTGAGTTTGGCAACATTTCTGGGGGTCTGTAAATGGAACTTGTGCTTACCATTTAGAGCGCTTAGAAGCTGCCGGTCCAAGGCAGTGACTCCTCCAATAACTGACATGCAGGGTCGATAGGGCGGGCAATCAGCCATTGTCGTAGGGGCTTGTGGCAGAGGCCATCTGGTGGGCCGTTTTTCGTTTTCTCTGTGGATAAAGCGGCTCCTCGTGTGTGGGGCGGCTTTCGTGCTGAGCAGAACCAGAAAGGCTCCTGCAGCCTTAGGTGAGTGTTAGTCTGGAAGATTCACAAAGCCAGGGCGGTTCATTGTCAAGTAAGTTCAGAATGACAATAGGCCAGTCCGAGGAGGCACATCATGTGGAGGACCCCCTTCCATTCTGGGCGTCAAAAGGTGACGAGTCCTTGGGGTGGTATCTGCTGCCTTTAACCACCACCATTATCAAGTCGTGGGTGGGCTGGACCTTTGTCCCCCTGCAGCAGGTCACAGTAATCGGGGAAACAAGCTGCTCAGTGATGTATCTGAATGAGACTGGGAGTTTCAGTTCAGTGTAACTCCACCCATTTACAACACAGGGAAGTGCTGTGGACGTATCAAGAGCCATGGAAAGAGAGAAAAAACACTAAGCACTCCAAAAGTTTTAAATCATTTTACACCAGCCGCGGCCGGCATGCTCGCGGGAGGGAGGGGGCGCGGGTGGGGAACAAAAAAAAAATACAACGAACCTTACTGCCGGTTACCGAGCCGCCTCCGCTCCTGGCCGGTCACAGTGTAATGGTGCAGCCGGGTCCCACTCCAGCGTGTTCCTGCTGCAGGAACAGGAAGCAGCCAGCAGACAGCTTCCCTCCCCTACCCAAGCCAATCACAACGCTGCAATGGCAGCGTTGTGATTGGTGAGGCGCAGCGTAGAGCGCCCCAGCCAGGCCATTTTCTCTATGTAGGCTGCATGCAGCAGCCTACATAGAGAAAAAGGGAGAGTGCGCATGACTGGGTTGGTCGGCCCTGGGGCCGACCAAACAGTCAGTACCCACAACAGTGGGCAAGCCACTCCCGCCCGCCCCCAACCAGGCACTTCTGCTTTCTCGCAGTGCGAGAAGCAGAAACATAAAATGGTAGTTTTACCATTTTATGTTTCTGCTTCTCGCGCTGCGAGAAAGCAGTAGGGCAACGCCCCCACGCCCTTATGGAGGAGCCGCCACTGTCTTAGCGGCACCATCTTGACATTCCAAAGCTATATTCTTACATATACTCCCATCTACTGCATGAGAGCCGCACCTGCCTTCCCCACAGGACACCCCCGGTCCATTGAATGTGCTGAAAGAAAACGGAGATACAGGTGGAAATGTTCTATAATCTACAGCTCCAGATCATGGCTTCTAACTGACATGGTAGAATGTTACCACAAATGTATGAGGCCTCTATAATCTCACCCTTCAGTTGATTACCCAGATCCATAGCACCACATCTTGCTCCTGTCCCTGGCATATTGAAAGTCTGCTACCGGCCGGAGCTCTGACCGTGTCATGAAGCTAATCACATACAGGCTACACATCTCTCATTGTTTGTTAACCCCCATGTCTCTCACAGTACAAGCAACAATCCTATGTGTGCTTAGACCTGTGAGCCTAAGCGCAGAGAACAAACCGAAAAGGTGACGTGTGTTGAGTTATAGTGCAGGTCTTTGTGCCCCAAGTCAGCCTATACCAAGCAAAAATAAACAAATCGGTTAAAGTGACTTGGACAACCTTTTTGTGGCTCTACGCTGTTCTGACCAGGCTTAACGAAAAATGTTGGTCTCATTCCGCCTATGTAGCGCAGTGCACGTAAAACAAGTCCAACTCCTCTGAACATGGAGGACACCAGCATGCCCGTGACACGTTTGTGTGTATTAGCATTTTAAGTGGCTACCTCCTTGAAAACGTGTCTGTACATCAACACCAGAGGTGTGTTTTTAGAAAGCCGGCTGTTTTTACATCACATCTAAAGGGAGTGAACATTTACAAACCAACAAAACTCTGGGATATTTCCATTTGGGTTCCTGCGTTCCCTGTTTTAGAGGTTTAGTTCGTAAAAGACTGCAGCGCTGAGATGTCAGGCAGTCTCTGGGGTATGCAGCTTGGATTGTGCACGCTGTTGCTGTGGATTCCTTGTTTTAAATGGAAGAGTGTATTGAGGTGGGCGGAGGTTGCGCAAACTAGGGTGAACCTGGTTGTACTGATCTGTTTACTGTATTCTAAGTACTTGTCCTGGTTGGATATGATTGTGCAGTAACGCCCCTTGATGCCCACGATAATACGGGTGCGTTAGTGCGCATGATTGGCCTCTCCATCTGTGGCAGGTGTTCGATGTGCTGCACTTCGATTGGCCCGTCTGAAAAGATCTGTGGATAGAAGTGACGTCTTGCAGGGTCGATCCAATTGTCTGGAAACCCTGAGGTCTCCTAGTGGACACCCATGGAATCTCGACTGTTAGGGCTGCTTCCGAAGGCATTGACATGATCTGTAATATAGCTAACATAGCTTGTGGAATAGTGACAAGGGACCTATAGAACACTCCAAGCTTGCTAAATAAATACTTAAGTAACTGTTTGTTTAATGCTTGTTGCCCTAGCTCTATAAATAGCACTTATCCCACCCCCGGAAGAGTAAGAATCTATTGTACGGTCTTCTTGGTGTCGCGTGCTACCTACCATAGGCCCACACACAAACCTCATTTGTGAAACGTGTTTTTTTTTATGGGAGGCGGGGATTGGGAAAGCCATGGAGACACAATGGTGCAGCCATTGTCTCGTTCCTTGAGGCAGCAAGGATGCTGCCTGAACTGTAAATGGGTTGAAAGAGATAATGCTAGTGTCTCCGGGTAAGGGTAAATTTAGCTGATTACATTACCTTTTTAATGAGTTGGAAGAACAGTCTAATGAACTGTGTCGGAGAATATATTGAAACATTGCATTGCATGCAGTGCACCTTAGGACACATTTTCGAGATTTGATTTCTTTACCTGCATCTTGGTCATCTTAGTATGCCTCTGGGAAGTGTGAGTCTAGCCCAGTAACCTGAGCATTGATAGACAATGTAGCTTGCTGATATTGCTAAAGATTACCATATGATTGCATCGGCTTGATAGTTTATTAGTAACTCTGTGGTTCTTTGGGATGGTGCAGATTTTTCTTGAGAGGCATCTGTGCTGTTAAATTGTGGTTTTACTAGGAATCCAACGACACACACTGCACTACCAGCTTTTCTAATGCTGTCAACCTTTAGGAACGCTCTACTTTGAGCGACTATGGCTACACACTTGCCATGTGCCCACAGGGGCATTGCTAATACTATGTTCTGTGTTCCATTCCTGTGCCAAGCAAAACCCCTACACGGGAGGCACTTCTGCCATTTGCTTTTATAATCCTGCACCATGCAAAGCTTGATGGTTTCTTCCATGTCTGAGTACAAGTATGGACCAAAGTAGAAGGCAGTTGTCACGCCTGCTCCAGCAGAGGGGGTGCCCACTTTGGAGGAGTGCTGCCTCTTAGAGGAGGGCCATGGCGCAGCCAATACCTGAATGGAGGACAGACCCTTAAAAGCCAGTCAAAGAATCACTGCTGCCTGCAGCGCAGCTCATTCAGATTGAGCCTGAAGTTCATCCGCTTCATGATGTGACCACTGATGCGTTTAATTTATTTTATTTTTTTTAAATATATTTTTATTATTTTATTCACATAAAACAAACATATGCCATGACAGTGCATCCGTATTCTGACATTAACAGATTCAGCCATTTGGGCAATGCCTGCGGGTTACCTCACCCAGCAATTAACTATAACCATCATAACCCATTACACTACAGTGCCATTCATGGAACGCATGGTGTCATATTAAGTAACAACCGCCCTGTCTAATCAAACACTAGGATTTATATTAATACTGCATCTATTTTTGCTGCATTAAAACCAAATACAAACAAACAACCCTTAGAATCCTCCCACTTATCCCTCCCTCCAGGCGCAACCCCCATGTATGAGCGATAGTGGTACTTGGGCACAGCTACATCAATGGTGTACAAATGCTATTTAGAAAGCCATGCTGCAATTTCTGAGTGTCAGGAGCAGGCCCCACCCAGGCAGCCAGCGAAATCAGTCCCCTGGAAAGGAAATATCCCCCTCAGGTGGCGTCCCTGGCTCTGGCGCCCCCGATTCAATGTCTGAATCGGTATCCAGGGTCTTCAGGAGATATACCAGCGCCTCCCAGGCCCTTGCCAGGTCTAAGGCTTTATCGCGCTTACTCCGGGTCGCTAGTTGCATTCTCGCGCATCCCTCGCATTCCGCCCACTTAACCAGTTCTGCGCGCCACCTTCGATAACTAGGACCCTGCTTTGTCTTCCAGTGCGCTGTGATCTCCCTCTTCGCTAAAAGCAGCCCCAAATCTATGAACTTACTCGTTATTTTATTTCTTGATGTATGTGGGAACCAATGCAGCAAACACAGGCCCATAGTGGGTTCTATGTCCCTATCCGTAACAGTTTGCAATAGCGCGACCACCTCCTCCCAATATGTACCAAGTTGGGGGCATTCCCACAACATGTGCCCAAACTCTGCCCCCACAGTATTACAGCGCGGACACATTGCTGAGTTCGTATTAAAGTACTTATTGATTTTCGCAGGGGTAAGATAGGCACGATGAAGTATATAAAAATGCACTAACTGGAAGCGCGCATCCCAGGTACTCTTCCACGCGCGTTCCACTAGCCCATCCCATGCTCCCTCAGGAATCTCAGTACCCAGGTCCTCCTCCCATCGCTGCCGGAGCGTTAGTAAGGGGGTCAGTCTCTCGCTCGTCATTCGGCGATATAAGCAGGCCACTGCCTTAAAGGTGCCGGCAGCCAGGACTATATATTGACAAGTTATCGATGTAGGAGGCTCACTCAGCCCCGCTTTCCAATGCGCCTGGATGGCCGCTATCAGTGCCAAGTGCAACAGATAGTCCCCTCTGGGCAAGTCGTACCGATCCCGTAATACCTCGTAAGGGATCACGGCACTATCGTCCTAAAGATCTCCCATGGTAATCAGCCCCCTCTCTGCCCAACCATCCAAGGACGCCCAATTACCCCCGTGCGGTAGAGCAGAACACACCGTCAGAGGGATCTCAGGAGCATAAGGTCTCACCACTTGCGCGCGCCGGTGTGCTCTGTTCCAGCAGAGCCTAAATGTCTCCATCTCCCGAGTGAGGGAAGAGGCCGAGAGCGGTAGCTGCAACAGCAGTTTGGACAGCATCTGCTTCTCCACCTGAGTTCCCTCCACACCAACAGAAGTTCGGAGCGTCCGCGCCACCGCCTGAGTGAGCCACTGCAGCTGCGCCGCTAAGTAGTACGTTTCGAAATCAGGGACCGCCAGGCCACCCCCCGATCGTGGCCTCATCAGTGTGTTAATAGCCACTCGCCATCGTCCCCCGACCCAGATGAACCCAGTCACCATCGATCGTAGTTGCTGAAAAACCGAGGCCGGGATCCAAATAGGGAGCGTCCCGAAGTAGTATAGCAGTCTGGGGAGCGCTATCATTTTAAGAACAGCTACCCGTCCAGCCACGGATAATGGAAGCGTACTCCAGAACGCCATACAGCCCTTAAGCGCTCTAATGGCCCTACCCACGTTACCCTCTAATAGGTCCGCTTGGCTATGATAGATACGGGTGCCCAAGTACGTCACACATTGTCGTTCCCATCGTACCCCCTGCGTAGCTGCGGGGCCCTCAGTCTGCGGTGCAGCGGGAAACAGGCAAGTCTTTGCCCAGTTCACCCGGAGTCCAGCAACCGCACTAAGATCGGCCATTAGAGACTTCGCCCCGTTAAGAGCTCCCTCTGTGTCCGACAGGAACATGAGAAGATCATCAGCATATAATGCTATATGATGAATCCGCTCACGGATACGTAGCCCAGGAAAATGCAGCCCCGACCTGGCCCGTGCCGCCAGCGGCTCCATGGCCAGGGCGAACAGCAATGGGGGAAAGGGGGCAGCCCTGCCTCGTTCCCCGACCCACAGTGCAAGCAGCCGATACCATTCGTCCCGTTTTCACTCGCGCCGTGGATTGTGAGTACAATAGAGAGGTCCAATCAGCGAAACCCTCCCCTAGCCCAAAGTGGCGCATGACTTGGATCAAGTACGGCCACTCGAGACCGTCGAAAGCCTTCTCAATATCTATTGCCAAGACAGCAGCAGATGCTCTGTCGTAAGTGTCCGCTTCCAATATCCTAATGAGGCGCCGCACATTCTGGGCCGTATTCCGGGTCGGGATAAATCCCGCTTGATCCACATGTATTAGGTGGGTCATGTAGGGAAGAAGTCTGGTCGCCAGGATCCTACTGAAGATTTTATAATCCGTGGTCAGCATTGACAACGGGCGATAAGCCGTCATGTCCTGGGGTGACTTCCCCGGCTTTAACAATGGTATGATTAACGCCTCGCGGGTGGTAGCAGGCAACAGTCGTTCCTTTCTTGCCGTGTTATACAGCGCCACCAACCTGGGGGCCAACAGGTCGACATATGCACTGTAAAATTCCACCGGGAGGCCGTCCACCCCCGGGGTCTTTCTCCTGGCCATATGTTTAATCGCACCACGTATCTCTCCTAGTGTAATATCCTGGCCCAGCAGCTTCGCCCTCTCCCCATCTAGCTCTGGGAGATCCGTCGCCCCCAAAAAGTCTCGAATGGCCTCCCTATCAGGGACCACCTTGCTTTGGTAGAGGTCTGTATAGTAAGCAAGGAACAAGTCGTTTATCCCCCTCTGCGTGTAACAGGCCTCTCCAGCCGGGCTGTGAAGTTCAAGAATCACCGTTCACCTGCGCGCTGGGTTGGCTAGCCATGCCAGCAGCGTTCCAGATTTATCGCGCTCTGCATGCGCACAGGTGATATATTGTTTATAGTCGAAACAACGCAGCCGCTCCACCTGAACGGCGACCCCCTCCCTTGCGGCTATTAGCTCTTGTTGGCGATCTGGCTGCTCAGGCCGCTCTCGTTCAACGTCCCGCAGCTGCTGTTCTACGCGCTCTAGATCCTGCAATATTACTCTACGCACTCCCAGTTTTTGCGTGATACAGAGTCCCCTTAACCACTGATGCGTTTGATACTACAAAGGACTGACTCCGCTACCCCTTTCATCTTTGTTATAATTAGGGATAGATGGTAAAAACTGCTCTGCCTGCGGAGATCGCAGGATTGTGCCCATTCTGCCTAGAGCGCGGAGTTCCGGAAAAACTCGGAGAACCGCCGCATGGCTAACCAACGTTTAGTTGACGAGCAAGAAAAAGTGAGCGCTAGGACGAGTCCCAGCACACTATCTCAGTGCTGCCTGTCGCTACTGTTTGCGCGGAGTATGCTGCCACTCGAGTAGAAAACCTACTAGGGCAGCAGAAAGGCGCACCAGCCTCTGGCACAGCATGTGGTGCTGTTCGCACTGATTTTTTTCAGTGCAGAATAAGCTCCCTGCGCTGCACCGAAATTCCGCCGCTCCGCGGATTCGTACAGTTTTTATGTAGGTGTGTGGAATTCTGTATTGTAAAACTCTGCGAGTTCTGCCTACCCCTAGTTATAATCCTGTATAGTGCTTCTGGGTCCTTGACTGAGTGGTGGACCAGGAATGTGGCCTTGGTCGTTACTACCTACTCCTTGATGATTTGGTGTTACCTGTGTCCTCTGGTGCTACACTCCGTTTTTCTGTGACTCCCAATGGCTATTCATTCTACTGTTATTGGACTAGTGTGTATCAGTGTTACTGCTTGAATACCAACTGCAGTTGTATCTGATCCTCACAATGTGGTAGGTCCTTCTGTTTTTTTTTTCTCCTTTATGTAGTTATTGTAGGTCTCTGTTGCAGGCAAAACCTATTGTTTCCAATACACGTCATGTTCTTAGTATGTTTTTATATAAGCCCTTTCCTCATGTCTGGAAACCGTTGTTTAATTTCTCTGCTCCTGATTCGACAGCTTTCCTCCCTATTCTTCTGTTTGTCCTATCAAGGGAAAAACTCAGACTTGCACCTTTTTGATCAGATGATGTATTTTACATGTCCTGTCAGACTATGCTTGTTTTCAGTCCACAGGGGTATATTTTCCTTTCCTCTCTCCCCCACCCTGCGTGCTCTTGTCCCCTTGTTTTGTTCCCCTTCTTTTTAGCACCTGTCTTTCTATGACTAGCGGCTATCTTAAAATAGTTATCTGACTTTTCTAAGATGGCCGTGCATGCACGGTGTGCACTTTGCATAGGTAGTTTTACAGGGCAGATCCCACAAAAACATGGTTGCCACAGAAGTACCACATATGCAGCAGCTAAGGCAAGTAAAGGCATTTTCAAAGTCAGTACACTTCACAGACTAGACATTTGGCTTTGCGAAACCTGATTTCTTGCTTTATTTATTTTTTCTGTACATTTACACATTTTACTGCTCTACCCGCAGCTCCAGAAATGCTCCTTACCCACGCACCTAGGCTGCTTTTGGACAGTGTGAAGTAGGATCGAGTTATTGGACAACCTAGTGTAATACAAAATTACCTGTGGGTTTAGGACTCCTGTGGTAACAATACCAATCATGGTTAATTCCCAGTAACCTCAGGCTGTGAAGGACCTAAAGAAGATGCCTCCCCTGTACTTGTCAAGTATACCCGGGTCACACAGAATCCTACGCACCAATTACTTGTACCAAAATATGAACTAAAAGTTGCCTGGGCCATCCATGCAGCTCAGTCTACACAATCCTTCCCCACACATGTGCGCCTTAGTGGCTGCTCCAGTACCTGCCAGCATTGGATCAGTTTAAAAAAAACTATCGTAGTACTCCCCCCATAAAGGCTAATGCTCGGCATAGTTTCTGCTTGTTTGGGCCTGGAGGTGTCCTTTAGACGATTGTCTCATAAACACTACCAAGAGAGGAATGTTTCCAAGTTATTTGGTGAGACTGGATGAGCTTCTTTGTAGTACTCTGTCGAACAAGAAATATCAGATAACGGCCGAAGGTGTTCGTGCCAACATGAGCTTTGCCTCTTTAAGTGTAATGCTGGCAGTTTTCAGAGACAAAGTCTGCTAACTACCCAGTGAACTGACATTCTGTACCAAGATCTTCCAAAAGGCAGTAACTGAATGGCCAGGCCAGTGTGTCGTGGTGGTGTAATGCCTTAATCGGCATGTGAGAGTAGGCATATCCACTGCATCAGTTTCTTGGAAGCAATTTACTGTAGTCTTCTGATAATAGGAGAAGGGCCCTAATACAGTGCATTGTGTTGTAGGGTCTTGCATTAATTGTTCATTCCTATAGGGTCCGTGTAACCGCTCGTCTCATCATTCCACAGAGTGGAAAGGAAGAGGTCCTCTATTTCATTAGGCACATCTTCATGTTTTGAGTAATTTGTCATCACTCGGAGTACTGAGTAGGGGTGACCTTGATCAGTGTTTACTTCAGAAGCTGGCAGCTCCATTTTATTTTGAATGCACGCATGTACCAAATGAGGCTTGTTAGCGAACAGCTGTGTCTTGATCTGTTGCCTGAACAAAAATTCTCTGTAAGCTGCAGGGGGAAAACTATTTGCAAGGGCTGAAGATGTACTGCCTTACTTGTGCTTCTGAAGGTAAGGTGTGCACAGCTTATGGCATTGCTTGAACACAAATTGTGGGAATGAGGGTTCATGATTTTTGATTAGTCATAGAGGGCTCGGTGCACGGCGACCCCGGTCTTCCCCGTTGATGCAGCGAGTGTAAAGATTTCATGGGCGATGAGCTGGTTCAACTTGTGATCTACATGTGTGGTTAGACAGGCTCTCTCTGAATAAGGTGCTTGTCAAAATTGGAGGAAATGCATTGCTATAAGACGGGTGGCTCAATTAACCTACGTGTTTGTGCAAGAGATGGCAAAGCAAGGCAGAATTATGTAATACTCTTGATGTGAAAAAAAGGGGTAGGCTGTAAATCTCAACATGTACATCTTTTAAAGCAGACTTGTTTTAAAGGCAGTGGTTCTAGAAAACAAAAAAAAATCTTTTGTGAGGATGTGCCTCATTAGTTCCTTTCATGAATATTCTACGTGGACGTTTAAAAGAGGGAAAAATGTACCCAATCTGTTAACCATGATAGCCGCGTGCTGCTTCGGTTTTGAACAAAAACGGAGATGTTTTGGCAAAAATCGTGCCTATGCTGTTGTTTTGCAAAAAGCTCCTTACGACTGTTAGAAAATCTATTCACACAAAAAATTACAGTCCCAGCTTTAGAACACCAGATACTTTTGACTACGGTTATGTAAATGAAAGGTGCAAAAAGAACACTTGATGGACAGAATGAAGAACAATGTCACACATTCACCCCAGTACAGAGATCTGGGCCTAAATCAATAGTTTTTTTGCTTTCCATGCCATTCCGGTTTGAATCCAGCCATATGCAAATCAGTCTTGACCCTGCTCCCAATTGTAACCGTCCAGCCCGAACTGCCAAGCCAGGTTCTCCCTGGACTGGAAACAAGCATCCTAGGACCGGTTTCGGGGTTTCACCCCTCATCAGCCAGGATAGCTTGACTCCAGTGGCATGAAGAGCACGGAACCCAAGTCTGGGCATGCCCGTCCCACTCGGGGTGACAAATGCAAAAAGAACAATAGATGGACAGAATGCAAATTAATCAATAGGGACTATGTTTACTCAACCAGCAAGCCAGTGCAAAGCTCACTCCGGCAGCAAACACTAATTTTGTTGTTCATCTGAGCAGGTGGGTGGTCATCTGTTTCTTGATTTCCATAATACAATGTTGCAGCCTTCTTACTTAAACAGCAGGAACACCAACATTTCAGGAAAACTTGGCTGTCGGCATTCGAAATAAAGCAATGTGGATCACAAAGTGGCAAGCGTGCCCACGTAAAGTGAAAAGGTTGGGGCATGATACAGATCTGACTCCCTCCCCCACCCCCCCCCCCCCACCCACCCACTTGTGACAGCCCTGGAGCCAGGCATGAAAGGTGGAAGTTGGTGCTAATATGGGATCTGTAAGAGCAACAGGCAAGGATAAATCCATATATGAACTTGAGCAGATTAGCGAATTATGTTTTCAATGCTATTGGCTTGCTTTTTGTCCAAAATCAGGCACTTCAGCACCCAACATAGAGGTAGTAAGCACTATATAAATGTTACAAGACAATACAAAGAATCCTTCCACTCAACGACTGCTTCTAAATAGGTCTAATTCAACTGTGGGTTCTCTGCTTCAATTTCCTGCTCTCTACTATCCGAAAAATTGATACATTTGTAGAGGCACCGCTTCATTGGTGTGGTCCCTACAAAACGCTGAGCCAAGCAACAGAAGGCTGCTTTCAGAGACAACGAAGGATATTGTGCCATGGATTGCCAAACTTGTGGCATAACAGGAATTTTTTTAGCACACAATGGCATTTTTACTGCACGTTGTTTATTCTCACGCTTTACTTTGACATCTTCTTTTCCCAAAAAGAAGGGAACGTTTTAAGTATAGAATATTGTGCTTCCTTAACGTTCATTTTAGGTTGCAGGTTTTGCCATATACCACTTTTTTAATAAGCCGAAATAAAGACTTGATCAAAACATTTTTTTAATTTAAGTAACATATAGCAACAACCATACAAATTGCATTTTTAAGAAACTGCATTACAGAAGCCAAAAGCACGTAAATCAACAATATCCGGAATGCATTGGAGGCCAGAAAGAGAGGAGGCAGAAGAAAAAAGTGAAGAGAAGGACAGGAGAGAGAGAATAGAAAAGAAAGTATCCGGCAGTCATGCCACTCAGTGAAATCTACACATGAGGAAGTCTGAGTTCAACGCTCCTGCTAAATCAATTAAAGGAAGGCATTAATTAGTCCAAAAAAGGTTATCGGCAAGGCAGTCATGGGAGAACCTCCTGCAAATATACAATCGGTCTGAGGGGGAAGTTGGGTCAGGCCTCTTGTGGAGATCGTTGCCTAGTGACCTGACAGTTTGTCGAGGGACTCCAGATATCTTTGGGCCTAGAGCAAACGGGCATCAACTCCCAACATGCATCCAACATCTCCTGGCACAGTGCTGCATCACGCAGCCATCTGTTCCTCGTTAAGGCCCTCCATCTACCCCAGTGCATTGCAACCCTGCACTTAGCAAGCAATAGTAACATTGCCTTCCATCTACAGGCCTCCAGCGGCTTCTCTTTAACATAGCCTAGTAGGGCAACAAGGGGCGCAATGGCCAGAGCATGGCCCGTAATGTTGGCCTCCACCCAATAGTCCCGGCTCTCGGGGCACTCCCAAGACAGATGCAAAAAGTCATCGCATGGTACAGCGCGCGTCCTCCACCAGGCCCATCTGTCTCAGCCTTGCCGGCGTATTATAGATTCTGTGTAAAAACATGAAATGAATTAAACGCAGCGTATAATTGGGGATGCCCCGAGATTGGGTGTAGCAAAAGGACCACTGTTCCTAGTTGATTTCCGCAGTGATATCATCCAACTAAGTCTGCCAGGAAGAGGCTATCCGGATCTGAGCTGTCCGTTGCATGCTCGCATAAATGCGCATGATAGGTCTGTGTGGTGAAGGGTTAGTAAGCATTTCTTCGAGCACCACAAACACCGGGCAGGGGGATTCGGAGGACAAGAAAAGTATCGTGTAAGTGCGCATGGACTCTGAGTTGGTAATGGGTCATGGCGTCCAGGAGAGAAACCGGAATGTTTTAAATACCTGTTGATAGCTAATAAAGGTGCCATCAGGGTATGCCTTTCTGAAGGAGGTAAGCTGCAATCGAGTCTGCACAATGGCCTCGGATATCACTGGGAGCTGTGCATGTCCGAGAATCGGTACAGAAGGGGCAAATATGTGCTCCAGTTGTGCTCTCTTGCGCAGCTCATTCCACGCTAAGACCGTATATGCAACCGTGTCAACGCACCCTGCGAGAGGGACCATAAATCGCAGTCTAAAGCAGGCACATAGCCGCTTGACCTGTTTCAGGAGCCCGACTAGGCTGAAACTGGATCAGGTACAGCCAAAAATGTACATCTTGCACCTAGTCACTAAAAAAGTGAGCGAGGAGATCTCCTAGCACACTCCCAGCAAAAAAAAGCGCTGGGTGGTCGGAAGAGGGGAATTATTTAGCCAGAGATGGCAACATCAGATCATGAGTAACAAGTACAAACTTCAAGCCCATTAGGTCAAGGGTGGTATCACCAGAGATCCCTGGTGTCTGCAAAATAAAGACTCGATTAATGAGTTGTTCACTTCGGTCTCTGACTCTTTGCAGTTTTCTCCGGTGTAGTTGGAATGATCAGAATCATGTCCCAATATCTTGCTGCTGGTTGTAGTGATAGAACACCAGGGCCTGAATTGATTGGTGTGCAAGTAATAAATACCTGACAAATGGCTGCTGTCGCTCCTTAATGCATGACCTGAACTTGTATTGGCAGTCGTCGTACACCGTTGCCATCCGCGGTGTCCGGGCAAAGGCATAGCTATCCAGAAGCAGAAGAGGCTGATATTAACCCAGTTGCAGATGCCTAAATGGTGAAACTGTCCATAGGGGTCTAATTTCATTTTGGATTGATTGAATAGTCATCCTAGTACTGAGTCTGCATGCTTAGTACTGGGTAGAACTGGTGCTTCCATGAGAAGTAACACTTACATCTCCTAGTAGTCACTGCATATTACAGCAGAACACGTAGATTGCCGTTTAATGCATGCATTTGTTTAAAGAAGTAGATTTGATTACCTACATTCAAGCTTTTTTCTACGTCTTTTTTTTCTTCTGTCGATTTAGACTCTCTGCTAGTGCCCAAAAATGACTGCATTGCTTCTAGAGTAAGAATCACTTCATTTGTAAAACTGATGATACTCCTAAACATTCATAGCCACCAATGTCTCACGGCACCTATTAAAAAAAAAAAAAGCATTGGAAAAGCCAATAGGTCTAGTCTTCGAGACCTATTGGTTTTGTCAATGGTTTTTAACCATCCTGTACAGCATCCCCTGGTGCTGTGCAGCATGGCTAAATAATTAAAACAAAACGGCAGTGTCGTTTTGTAGTTGTGTGCCCCACAGATGCCCTCCTACAAAATGGTGCAGCCGGTTTTTATTTATATTTGCCAGCTCGAGTTGGACTGGCTCGAGTTGGACTGGCAAATTAAAAGAAAAAACAGGGGGAAAGCATTTCTTTGAAGCGCGAGGTGGAAACACGCTGGGGGGCAACACAGTGGTAGGGTGCAGAAACGATGGCAAGAAAGCAACAGGGTACAGCATCCATTTTAAGACCTTTCCTTCCATCATCCCTGCTTCTCCTCCGTCATCCCTGCTGCTTATTCCTCATCCCTCAGTCGTACCAACACACTTTCACTGTTGTGAAACACCCCTTCACACTGATTGGTTGGGAACAGCCAACCAGAGTTGACAGAGGGCTGCATTTTTTTGTCTAGCCACTGAAAAAAACAACCTTATTGCAGATACAGGTTGAGGTCCGAGGAGAGGTAATACAGCTGGTGTTTGCTTCCACCGAATCAAAGGCTGTACAGCATTTTAGTTTATTTAAGTAAGTGCTTTTCTATTTAAACAGGCCTCTGTGGAAAGATCTGATGGTTCGGGGAAGACCAGGGCCTCTCACCTGGGCCATGCATGAATCAACACTTGGAGAGAGGGCTAAACAACTCCTCTGGAAACCATTTCTCGTTTCAGTTTCATAGGTACCAATTCGGTACCGGCCTTGACTTCCTGGTTTCCTACACAACTGAAACCCAGCCCCTGAAATCTGCAAAGAAATAAAAAAAAAAACTCAGCTCTCAGAGCTAAAGGCAGTCTCGGACTAAAACATTTTCTTTGTTAGAAATAAAACTGAAACCAGCAAAGGTTTCTGATGAACTGTATTACCCTGTCTCCAAGAGTTTATTTAAAAAGTTTTTTGTTACAATATTAAACTGAAACCAGGCATGGTTTTGGATGATCAAAAACCCTGTCCCAGGTGTTGATTTAGGACCCAAGTCGAGGACCCATGTCATACCTAAACCATCAGCTTTCTGTAGAGGCCTGTGAAAATAGAAAAGCACTTAAATGAAATGCTGTACAGCCTTGGAGTCACTGGAAGCAAACTGCACAGTGTGCAATTAGAAGGCTCTATTTTCAGTGGCTAGACCAATAGAATGCAGCTCTGTCTATTAGCTCTTATTGGCTGTTGCCAACCAATCAGTGTGATGGTGTTTCATAACATTGAAAGTGTGTTGGTATGACTGAGGGGTGAGAAATGAGAAGTAGGGTTGAGGTGTGAGAAGTAGGGATGATGGATGAGTAGAGATAAGAAAGGGGGATGTTGGATGTGAAGAAGATGAATGAAGTATGGATGATGGATGGTTGGGCTGATGCGAGAGAAGTAGATGGGTGAGAAGTAGGGATAGTGGATGAGAAGTGAGAATGTCCTAAAGTGAATGTTATACAGGAGGAGGACATGAGATCGAGCGCAAAAGGGGGATAGGGAAAAAGCACACTGGTGACAAAGGGCAACGCTGAGTGCAAATGGAGAAAAGTACCCGAGGTAGACAGCTGGAAACACATGGCAGTCTTATGCAGTGCTTGACCAAAAAGTAGTGCTTGAAAAGCAAGCAGTGGAAGCATAGATGACAGCCAATCAAGAGATTTTGCGCCATCCAGGGACAAACACAAGATTGACAAGCTGGGACATGGATAAGAAGCAGGTAAATTGGCTTTGTCACCAGCCAGTGGTAAGCAGTGGGCAGGTACGAAGCCTGTGTTTGTTCTTAATAAGACCACAATGTCTTTCGCAACCAGACAGCTGCTTTGTGCTGTTAGCTCGACCTAAAAATTATACACTTTGCCTCTTGCATGTGCTTAATCTGGTTAAACTAAAATGTAGTGTTTTAGAGCCCCTTTCAGTGCCTTCCAAAGGTTTTCCTAAGATTTGGTTTTGCCTTGCTGAAGTGCATCAAATCCAGCACACACTCCCAGCAGTTGCGAAGAATTTCTGCAAACTAAGTATTCCAAGTACTGCAGGTGTTGTGTGTTTTTGGAGGCTTACTCTATAAGTCTCAGACGTGTGCTGCAAGTATCTTTTATTTTGTGCTACCGGCCATGTATAAAACTGGAGAAAAAGTTGAATTTAGTGCACAACAGGACTGCCCAACATGTGTCCCATGCCCATACACCTCCCCTCCCCCAAATTGCTGCACTCTTTCCAGTTCGTGAGCCAAATTTCTGTTGGCATCTGCGCTAGATCTTTACTTCCTTTGTTTACTCTGGCGAAGCAAATGGTGTCCTTCGGTGCAAACAAACGCTTTGTTCCTTCAGTAATTTGTTGAATTTTAAAAGGTCCGTGTCCAGTAGCAGTGCCAGGCAAACCACCCTCTGTTCTGTTCCTTCCCAGGAATGTCTTTGTCTGGTGCAAGAAGAGACCCCGACTTGTACACTCCACCATTGTTACTTGTTGATTTCCGTGGAGGTCTTTAGATTGACTTGCTTTTTCCCTTTTAGGTCGAAGCCTACCAGTCTGGTTTGCTAAAGATACCTTTTTAGGTCTCGCCTACGCAGCGCGCATGCGCTGCATAGGAGGGCCTTTAGCCATCGGTCTTCACTTTTCAAGCACTGCACTCGTGCTTGTGGCGGCATCCACCTTGCGGGGGCGAGCAGCGGCGCGCCACAAGCACGAGTGCAGTGCTTAAAAAGTGAAGACTGGGTGCGCGCACCACTCCCGGGCTTGTTTTCTTTTCGCTGACGTTTCCAATTTGCTGCTTGGATTGACATGCTGCTCTCCCCTCCCTGCTCTGCTGCACTTTTCTATTCGTGCCACTGGGTGTCGCTGCTCTTCTCACAACAGCTGCTTTGCCTCGTCTTCTCATAGACTTGCTCCTGTTTTCCCTCCTACACTCACCATTAGGAATAAATGCCCTCCTTCCCGCAAGTCTTTCTCTTCGCTACTGGTCTCTTCCCTCGCACACGCCTGACATTTCTCCCCTCGTTCCCTTGTTGCAGTTGTGAATTGCGTGGGTTACTTTGCATGCGGAGGGAGCGCCTGGTAGCGTCAAGGAGGAGTGGTTATATAGGGAAGAAGCTGACAGCGGTGGGCATTCATGACGTGCACGTAGGATTCCTGGAACTGGTTGTGTGGACGGCTGCTAAATTCCTTTGGATGTAGTGGATTTATGTAAGATAAATAATTAATGTTTAGATTGCTGGGATGTTTAGACCTCACGTATTGGAAGTCTTTAGGAGTTTTAATAAATGTACTTGTTCGAGTCCTAAGAAATCGTGTCACACGGTCTTTTACACGAATGACGTTACAGGTGACATCAGCAAAAATATAATAATTGCATAAAATGTGTAATGAATACAATAACCCAGTGCCTCACGTGAATAGGCACATTACCTGCAGTTGTATTTTGTGTGCAAATAGTCCACATGCGTTAAAAGCATATCATTCCTGGTCATTGGCAGCTCACGGAAGGACATTGACGTCGATTCACTAAAATGTCAGTGTTAGCGAATGTCCTCACAGACCGTTTAACCCTAATGACAACACGGGCAGTGGCATCATGTGACCTTTGACCACGAGTATTCGGAGGAAGTTGTCACATGACCTTAAATTAACCCTGATACCATGATGACATCATAATTGCTCAAGTTTCATTATAATTACATTATTAGTATAACAACACAACAAAGACAACCGTCAATTTAGATACCACTTAGATTAGGGTGCTGAAATGATTTTTGTAAGTGGTGGAGCAAAATAGCATGAATTGTAACAAGTAAGTCGGACCTCTGCTAGTGGGATTAGGGGGGAGGGTCTCCACCTAAAAAAAAATAGGTAAAATAGTGCGTTTTAAAGCAGTTTTCACATAAAGTTGTACTTTGCGTGCCAAGCCAATGAAACTTGATGCTCTCCAGAAGTTGCCCCCGATTTTTTTCAAAATGTACCATGGGTGCCCCTTATCCCCATATGTCAAAAATTACCTCCATTGTGCCAAGGCCATCATTTTGTCATGTGTGCCCTCCATTTTCCCTGGTTGCCGGCTTACACCAACAAGCATTGGCATAGCCAATAGGTCTCGCCTTTGGGACCTTATAAGTGTTTAGTTATCCAGCACAATATCCTTGGTGCAACAACATCAAGTGTTGCATGGCTAAACACTTATAAGGTCCCAAAGGCGAGACCTATTGGCTATGCCAATGCTTGTTTCACATGGCACACGTGCACATAACTTTATTATATTATATTTATTATATTTTCATTAAATTTGCATGGAAGCCCATCGTTGGGTGTGTGTGGCCTTTCACCACTGCACATAAAGTAGCAGTAGATGATGGAGCACCCAGGATAATGTGCTGCATGGCTAAATACTTACGAGGTCCAAATGGCGAGACCTATTGGCTATGCCAATGCTTGTTCTATTTGCTGGCTTTATTTGTTTTAGGATGTCCTGAGTGAGTTCATCCCTCCTAAGGAGCAACATTTTTTCACATCAACTCACCTTATATTCATCCACAAGTGCTCCTTTCTGTAAACAGGCCTGTAAATCTTGTTATCTTGTCACATTTGTTGTACATTCAAAGACCAATGTCAAATGTCAAGCTCTGTCTTCCAGAGGGAGTTTGGGGTTACCTTTTCTTTCACTGACTTCAAAGTGAAGAGGATTTATGTGACAATCTTGCTGGATACTGGGGGCAGGAAAGGGTTTTTTCCTAGAGCACAACAGCATTTAAATGAACCGCAAGTATTTCAGAATATATCAGAATTAGAAAAGCAAATGAAGCATGTTTTTTGTCAATTCTGAAGTGTTGGAAACATACTTTATTATGATCAAAACAAATTACACTCGATAATGGCATTTCCACACATGGTTTGTGCGCTGTAGAACTTTATTAGTAAAACTGTGTGTCTGTGCAAATGTATGGTCATTTGAATTGAAAATGTGTGGTCTGTAATGGCAGTTTGTTACCACACCATGCATACTCCACTCTGCACCACTCCACACAACTCTGCTCCAGTCCCCATCATTCCAGTCTACGTCACTTCACCTCTCTACTCTACATCACTCTGTTGTATGCCAATGCACTCTCACTGTCCATCACCAAACTCTACTCTGTAATAGCCAACTGTACGTCACTTTAATCTACTCTGCACCATTGCACTCTGCCACTGCGCTTTACACCACTTTACTCTGTCATTATGCTACGCCACTGCACTCTTCCCTGCACCACACCACTGCACTCTGCTGTGAAACAAACCACTATACTCCACTCTGCCGTATGTCACTCTACTCTAAACCACTGCACTCTATGGCACTCTACGCTGCACCCCTGTACTCTACGACACTGCACTCTACGTCACTCTGCTGTGCACTCTGTGCCACTCTACATCACTTCACTCTGCACCACTCTATGCCACTGCACTCTGGCACTCTACTGTACTTTGCCATTCTACTGTGCACCGCTGCACTCTACTGTGCACTACTCTAATCTACGCCACTGCTTTCTACGATGCTTCATTGCATGCTGCTGAATTCTAGGCCACTGCACTCTACATCCACTACACAACACTTTGTCAGTGCACTCTACACCAGTCCATTCTACGACACGCCGCTGTACTCTATGCAGCTGCTTTCTACTCTGCACCACTGGACTGAACGCCACTCTACACCACTCTATGCAACTTCACTACGAAGCTCTACTCTGCAACACTGCATTCTATGCCAGTGCACTCTACGCTACTCTGTTCTGCATCACTGCACTCTGCAGCACTCCACTCTACGCCACTACAAAAATGTGCCACTCTGCTCTCCACCACTGCACTCTACGCTACTCTATGCCACTGCATTCTACAACACTACACTTTGCAACACTACGCCAATACACTCTACACTAGTCCACTCCACCACTCAACTGTACACCACTCTACTCCAGTCTTCAACCCCTGCCCCTATTGCATGTGTGTGTAACACTAAGTTTTGGGCCCGAGGTGGTGCCGGGGCTAGGTGCCTCTTCCTGTGGTCACCTTGGCAAGCCAGGACAGCAGACAAGCTGGCAACGTGTATGTTGGTGATGCCAGCGAGCCTTTACCTTTGTGCCTTCTCAGAAGCTCCTCTGGGAAGTCAGTGGGGCTGGATCGCTGAACTGTGACCCCAATCTCCATGCTTGTCTGAGCCTGGCAGGACTAGAGTGGGGCAGCCCTCCTTCATCACGCTTAGTTTCCAGAAGCCCTTTCCTCAATCGACCCACACCCTGGCAAACCGCACCCGAAACTGGAAAGGTCGCAAGAGGATCCCCTCCAGCAGCATCCCTCCTAGTGGCCACATCCTCAACCCAACAAATCACGAGGGGACTATAATACTGCGAGATTACAAGTGTTTCATAAAAAGTGTCATTCTAACTAACGTTTAGAGCTAAATCAGTGGATTTGCAAAGTATTTGAAGCTGATACTTGAGTTTTAATTCATTCACTGATTATATAACGACTCTGAAGTATTGCTCTTTCAGAACTACTTTTCAGCTTATTTTAGCCAGTTCTTTGGGCAAGTGTGCTGTAAAGTGCACCATTCACCTCTGCTTTTTGAAATTTTCAGAAAGTGTGAAGAAGGGGTTTGGTGTCCCTTTTAGGTTGTTATAATTGCTCTGATAACATGAGAAAATATGGGATTAGGAGCATACCGCCAGGCATACTCTGGTGTGAAGAGTCTGAGCCAGTGCTGTTAAGAGCAAGATGGCTACACCTTAGGTCAGAGATCCAGGTGTGTGATCTAAATGTGGGAACAGTTGGAGGCCAGAGTGTGTGGAAAGGAAAATCTGGAGTGGAACCACTGCAGTACAGTAAGTGACTATCCTGACAGCTCCAGCCATTGTTGGGATACCTTGAGGAGTAGTGTCCAGTAATCTTTACGCCAACTAGGGAAATGAGATGGAATTTCTTTAGACAAAGTAATGCATAGCAACGTATGTCTGGAAGGGCATTCACCCTACCTGCTAGGTACTAACAACAAGCTCCAGTACAGCTTCCTTTTTTGAGCAATAACAGAGTGCAACATGCACCCATCTAGCCCCACCCCCAACCACTTTTCTGACCCTCTTGTCTTTTGGGTTCATTTTGAGAGCTGGTTTGGTGGCGGGTGTGAAAGCAGGATTTGAAATAAAGGGACTAGCGAGACATGCAGGTGTGCAACAACGTGTACTGCAATTGGGACCTTATGAGTGCTCGTCGGACAAGTATGGAGGGGCTGTGGGTAAAGAGTTTGTCAGAGGCTATTGATCATGGGCAGATCATAGTCGACGGGGCCACCCTGTGTCCCAATTGAGATTTACTGTGCATCTAGTGCATATGCTGTAAGTTGGGATTCAGTCTAGGGTTTGTATTGCTGAACTTGTGCTCGTGTGGAGCTGGTGCTGCCTGTAACTTTTACAAAGGGTTCATCCTTCCTGTTGGTTGGTCTGTTAACAGCGTGCAATAAGTGATTAAGGCACCCTTGTCGAGCATGAATTCACATGCCTCTTATTTTTCACAGGTCGCCTTGAAGATGGAAAAAAGTTCGATTCATCCCGGGACCGAAACAAAGCGTTCAAGTTCAGGATCGGCCAACAGGAGGTCATCCGCGGCTGGGAGGAAGGAGTGGCTCAGGTCAGTGATTGATGCGAATGAAAAGGGGCCGAGGCCAACCCTAGTAGGGAGAAAGGTGTGCACTTAGAACAATAAGTGACATGTTCGTTAATACAGTAGAGGTTGAGAATCTTTTTTAAATGAATCGGTGAGGTCTTCTGTCAGTTGTAGGGCTCCTGTTGAGCTTATTGGAGAAACGATTATAGGGGTTGAGGGTCCTCAAGTTATTTCAGTGTGGTAAGTATGAGATCAAAGCATGAACAAACTGGTGGATGTCTCAATTTTAGGTCATCTGTGACTAATTAGAGATGCTTGAAGTGAAGAGCTAATAGGTTGAGACGATAAGGTCTGAAAGACTCCATTACTGAGGTGTGTGACGCAAGACTCAGAAGAAAGATGGGAGGGCAACAAATTGGTAGGTGAGGTTAGGATAGCATGGTGAAAAATTGTGTATGTGAAACTGGACCATTGGTAGATAAAGCACTCTCATAAACCATTTGTAGTTAGCTGGCATTTTAGATGCCTCCACGGAAGGTGGTCGGGGATATGCGAGGTGCTAGAGTTTTGCAGAGTTGGTGAGGCGTGAAGTCATAAAAATCGAGGTCCTCGTGGCAGGCTGCTGGGAAGTGTATAAAGAATAAGATTAAAGAAGATTGAAATGAGGGTGTTTGACATTTTAGCAGCCTTTGCAGAGGGAGTTTGGAAGGTCCTAGAATAGGTATGGTTCAAGTAAAGTTCTAACGCGGTAGTACAAAGGATTTCAAGGTATGGAAGCTTTGCTGTAAGTAGTAAGGAAAAGATTCTGGTAAGAAGAAAAGGGTGTATTTGTTGTTTTTAGGTAGGTGATCTCACCCAATCCTCCTTTTACCGTAGTCTGTGCTTAAATTCACTGCGATTTTGACAGTTGAATACATAAAGGCCAATGTAGATGGAACGTCAAAAAGCACTCTTGTTTTACGGTGGGCGTACCTCCTATGGGCATATCTACGTGTTCTTATTACGAAGATGGAAAAGGCAAGTTTGTTGCTCCCTTTCTTGAACAAATTGATGAGCTGCAATTCAAATCCAGCGAATGAGCTACTGACTTGTGATCCCCCTTCATGCTTTAGGTCTGCCTGAGTCCGCTGTTATCCTGTGTACGCTCATTAAAGTAGGCAAAGAGTACAGTATTCAGTTGTGGGGAGTTGAGGGGCGGTTATGGTGAGGGCAAATGATGCAGGTAAGGCATAATTATGTGCGGGAGAGATCTTTTATTTCGTCAATTTTTTGTGTCCACATTTTTTTTTTTTCCTTCTTCCTTCCAGATGAGCGTTGGTCAGAGGGCTAGATTGACATGCACTCCAGACTATGCTTATGGGAGCACTGGACATCCAGGGATCATTCCTCCTAATGCCATACTAATTTTCGATGTGGAACTCATTGCGCTTGAATAAAAGCAGTCTTCACTCCATCTCGCTTGCATTGAGGTAAGTAACGATAGATGCATAGATGAGCTTTATCCCGGATGGACGGGGCTTGGGGGGGGCGAAAGACTGTGTGGTTTTAATAAACATTCTCTTAGTACAGAATTGCATGCCATTGGAGAATAAAGAAAAATTACAGGCAATGCAGAAAGTGATTAAATTGCAGCCTTATCACTGGGGACTTGATCATTCTCCGAACTTTCACAGATTATGCCTAGTGATTCTACAGAATCATTTTATTTTCCGCAGGTGTACCCAAACGAAGCAGCCTAGAGAGAAGCTGAGAATACCCTAAATCCAGAGCGCACACGAACTTGCTGCTTTTCCTGGAGACCAACATCAATCACTCAACCTCTCCCCCACAGCTGGATGTTTTACTCGCATGGTTGTGCCTCCTGTTCCCACCCATGGTTTTTGATTTAAACTACACACCTCAAGCCTCATTTGATCATGCTCTGTGTACCTTGTTTTTAATCCTTCATTGGAATATTGATCATCTGTGATCAGCACACGATCAGTATAGAGAGTCAAAGTAAGATAGGAATATCCTTTCCATAAGTGACATTGTAGTTAGTACTTGATTATGAGTATTTGTCATTCTTTGAACTTGATTTTTAAAATGGAGCTGTTTTGCTGCTGTCTTGCCTGAGCAGAGAGGGAACTGTCCTGGGATGCTATGGGGAATGGTTTTCTGCAGTGAAGGTCCTGTGGTTTGGAAGCTAGGATCTAACCCACCAGGTCCTACATTGCGCATGGTAGCCTAGGTTGTGTGGACTCTGGGGACTAAGACCTATCTCCATTTCACAACTTATTCTTGCCATTATCTTTTATGCTTTTGAGCAGCTCTTTTAAAATTGTTAGCCATACAATCTGCAGGAACTACCTAAAGCCCCACGAACTGGTTTCGAATGTTGGCTTGCACTGGTGCTGTTATTAAAAAAAGAAAAATTGAGAATCCTTTGTTTTGGCATTTTAAAATAAGAGTTTTGGCAGAAGAGAACTGATGCTGGATCATCACAGCTTCCGTAATGTTGTCCGTGCTCCTCCAGGCTTCCTCTCATCACCTGGTTTGGTGGAGACACCACTAATCCTAAAGCCTTCCTCCCCACATCCAAGTCTCACCTTTATGATTGCAATAAACGCTCAAAGCTTTTCTCAGTTTTTCTTGCGGTAATGATATATTTCCTTCTGTTGCAAAGTAGTGCGTGCACCTGTTCCATTGGTAGACTGTTAAAGATGATCTTTTGGTGGCAACCTAAAACTCGTGGGGAGGACCAATTGGGACACAAGTCTCCATTAACTTTGAACCCAGTGCCTGACAATGAATTGATTCGAGTTATGGTTAAGTCTTATCCTGACCGGTCCAAACACCTCCTCTTTGTTGACTATGGTTTCTCTGTACTAGGGTGAATGTATGACATTGTTCAGCATGTGGTCCATCAAATTTTCTTTTTGCATTTGTCACCCCGAGTGGGACGGGTATGCCCAGACGTGGGTCCCGTGCTCTATTGAAGATAGGTCAGTACATTTTAGATAATTAAATTCAAGTTCGAAAAAGCGCTTTTTGTAAGGCCCAGTAGCTGGCAACTAGTTGCTGCCACACCCATAAATAGCAGCATTGGGGTTGCTCCAGGGGAGGGGCTTGGAGGCAGACCAACGAGCAGTGGGTGGTGATAAAGTAGGGTGGGAGAGGAGGGGAAAATTGGCGCACAAAGAAAAGAGCAACACAGCGAGGGGAGCAGTACTGAAGGGAAACCAACACAGAGGTCGGGGTGTGGGAAGGGTGGTGTGGGAACGCATGAGGAGAGTGTTGGAGAACACGTGCACTCTGAGTGCTTAGCTGAAAAGAAAAAGTAGTTGCCTAAATGTGAGCAGTGGACGGATACAGGTTAGCCAATCAAACACATGGTAAAGAGGAATGCTCCAGGGGAGGGACAAGCCATTGAATAGGATGTAAAGAAATAAGTGTGACTAAAAGACAACCAATGTAAGCAGTTGCTGGTTATAAGCCCACTGTAATGTCTTCGAGTGGCCCACAAGTGGTCTTTCTCAAACTGGTTGGTTAGACCTAAACATTTTTTCTAAACAAATGTGGCAGTGGTGTGAATATTACGGTGACAAGGAGATGTTTTGTTTGGGTATCTGCTAACGGAAAGAGCATTGACAGTCTGAAGTTTTATCCCTTGATGTTAGGCAAACTTGTTCATAGTTTTGCATCTGCCATAGTTTAATATCTCAACAAATAAGACCATTTATCTATATATTTTATATCCAACTGCGGTAGTGCGTTCTTCCGACCCCTGGCACCAGAAGAGTCTGGCTTAATGGACATACACATGTAGCAAAAAGTCAGGATAGATCATGTCTCTATTGGCAATGTCCTACCTCAGCAACTTTCAAAACGAAATTCTTTCAAAGTTAAATGCCAATATTACATGCAGAATCTCTGTAGCTAACGGCTAGAAACTAACCTTTCAAAGATTCTGAAACACCCATTTGTTAATCACGTCCTCTACTCTCTCCTCCTATCTTGGCTCAGAAGGCTGCAATATGTTTTTCTTCATCGTCTTTGTTTTGGAATAGAGCATTTTAAATGACCTGGCGGAGTTCATAGTTTTTGTTTTATATGTAGAGTTGAGTATACACAATGATTCCTGTATATTTTTAAAAAACCACAATGCAGTGTTACACAGATTCCACCTCTATGTCTCCCCCACCACTTCCCCGTCATGGTGTTTGGAGATTAAATGGACACTCCCGTGAGGAACCGCAAAAAGACCGGAAAGGAGATTAACACTGTTTACCAACAACTTTAAGAGCATATTGTGAAGACAGGATAGCCTTACACTGGTCACAGTCATATTGAGTATCTCCCAATGAGGACGTCTGGTTGTATGAGAGTAACTTGAAAGGCTTTGGGTTTTGTAAATGGGACCTTTTCAGTTCTTCCCCAAATGCCAGTGTGCGCAAGACAGTGGGCATGAGGTTTGTATTTTGGGCGTTCCTCAAGAGCACAAGTCCAGTTGTTTGATGTGTCGCCAATTTAAGTTAGTGTCTTGATTCTAGATGCACTTACTTGTCTCCATGGAACCAAAAAATGGGCAACCAATGTTACCCAAGAGGTGTATGATGAGTTGCAAAGGATTCCTAAACTGGTAGAATAATATATCCCCTTTGGTTAGCAGACTGAGAGGAGAAGGATCGGTGGCCAGTTAAATTGAAAATATAGGGCATGGATAAATATCATATAGGAAAAAATCGTCACTCCTTCGACACCATGGACAGGTGTACCGGGACACGTACAGGAAAGGCCAAAGTGAAGGGACACGACTAAGGAAGATCTTAAGGGGCATCTGTTCCATGCAATGAGCTCAATCTTGAAAATTGTTTCTTAAATGCAAATGAAGGCCCCCACAAAAGAGCAAACAGCCTTCAAACGGGTCTTTAATGCCTAAAGGGCTATGGCCTCGAACACAAGGTCTGACCTGAGAGCAAACCTAGTCTCTCGAGTCCACGACTACTCGACCATGTTTACATCTTTTGACTCCACAAAGTAGAGAATACTTTGAAGGGTTTTAGGGTAGGATCTACATCAGTCTGCTTGAAACTGGGTCTCGCTTTACACCATGAGTGATATGGGCAGCTTCTGCTGCCAATTTGGAGGGTGTGTGTCTGCCCGTGATGGAGGACACAGGTTAGCAAAACAAAATAGTCATCTGCCCCTCTCTACAAGCCTTTTCCACAAGTAATGCTGATGAACGTTCCTGAGCAAGTGTCTGAGCTGAAACACTACCCAGGGAGGGACATTCATAGCAGGACATCAGAAACGATAGGAACTCGGGAGGGGGGGGGGGGCATGTTTGTAATTTCTTATCAAATTATCTACACAACGCACACTACCAGCTGTTTTTTTTTTTTTTTTTTTTTTTTTTTTTTTATGACTATACCAGCCAGCGCAACTGTATTCATTAACATTGAGCGCTAAATTACGAGGTACTATGATTTGAACCTGTGATCAAAAGGCTGTGTGTAATTAAAATTTAGAGATGCTTGATATGTGAAAAAGGTTACTGCAGAGAGGTGTATTACTTTCCAATGGATCAGGTTTAAAGCCCAGATTTTGCTTGAAGCAAAGGTGGTACCTTAGGGGACTCTTGTTTGTGTGTTAGTGAGAGATGCTTGGCTGCATAGTAAATTGAGGAGTGGGCTTGAGAGCTGAGGGTAGTTTGGTAGGGAGTGATCTCTCAGGTCCGCTTAAAGGTCCTTGGGGCTAAGAGAAAGCATAGGTGCACTGTTAAACCCAGAGGAGTGATTTTTTTTTTTTTTTTTTTTTTTTAAATCAGTTTTCTTTGCATGTCCTTGTATGCATTGCTCCTAATTTTTATTTTTTATTCCATTTAACATTAGTCTGTCTCATATTCGTTGATTTGTGTTACTTACATATTTGCATTTGAGCATATGTCGCCTTTTTTTCTTGTCTGCATTTGCACGTTCTGGACTGGTGTAGTGGACACAATAGATTTCTATATCAATTTAAAGTAACATAAAATTGAAATCTAAACCTTTTTCGATCACTGATGTCATAACTCCCCTCACTTCTGTTTTTGCCTGTTTCCTCCCTCTGATGGTATTGTCTCCTTCTTACTTATGATGTGTTTTCAGAGTACCCTGTTATCTGCATATTGCACTAGTGCGCAGTTTGTCTTGTTTAGGGTGCTCAAATGCGGTTAATACGGTTTTCCACATCTCCGCCTTAGAGTACCTTCTGCTCCTCTCCACTTATTTTTTTTTAGGGCGAGCCTAGGCAGCGTGCATGCGCTGCCTGCAAGACCTGTTCTCTCCTCGCTCTGCTTTTGGCATGCACATGAATTGCCATTTGTTCGTTGTTGTGCCATTTAGAAATACGGGGTTTGTATTGGTGCATTGGGTCTGATTCTCCCGCCTTTGGGTGCTTAGGACACGCCCAGGCGATTTCACTCATTGTTTGCTTGCGTTGGCCATCCCAATACGTCCGCGGTTCCTCCTGGTCATCCTGATCTGCCTTTTTATTTTGTAGGCTATCAACATCGTTTTAGGCTTTTATGGCGTTTCACGGAGCAATGCTCTGTTCGGCACCTGCAAAGTGGCAATTTCTGTCCAATAGCTGTTGAGCTACGCCAACTCAAAAAAATGCAAGACCTATTGCATTTCTAATGCTTGTTTATTTCATGCTCGCTTTCATCCCATTCATTAACATCCCTCCTCCACCTTTCCGAAGCTGGAGCTCATCAGCCTTCTAATACATGGCTCTACATCTCTTAACTAGTATAAAGGCTAGATCTATAAACCTATTGCTAGCTCTGTACACTTTAGTTTTTGGGAATATCCCTACTAGGCATGTCTCTAGAATGCAGCTAAGTACTGTTTCCCACCATACTCCATGTTTAAACTATTTGTTCCAAGAACATTTTAGTGCTCGACATTGACATACCATGTGTTAACAGAAAAAAAGTGCGACGTATGCTGCATCTTGAATAGCATTGGCTATCAACCCCTAACATATTTTCTAGGCATCTGCGAGTTAGGTATGTAGTATGTAAACAGTTAATTGTATATATTTGAGTTATGCATTCCTAGCGGCTCTATGGGAGTACTCCACTATCTTCTCCCATTCTTTGTGAAAGTCCTGTCTACGCAAGTTTCCAATCTAGTTTTAGTTGCCTGCTTGCACTATTTTTGACATAGATAAGAAAAAGACCAGGAAATCAGTTTACTGTAAAAGGAGTTGGAGCGTTTCATGTGCTGGAGGTGCCTTGTCCCCAGTGTTCCATGCTTCTGTTACAACAGTTCTAAGCTTTGCGTAAGTAAAAAAAACAAGCATTTACAATGCAATAGGTCTCGCACTGACATTATTTTGAGCTATTGTTATTGTAAATGTCATTGTTTTTTTTTTTTGTTTTTCTTTTGTAAAACATAAATAAAAGGCATTGTAATTTAAAATGCCAATAGCTAAAAGTTTTGCAAATGCGGAACCTATTGTATTGCATTTACGTCAAGACACACTAGGGGAGATTTACAAAGATTTTGCACTGTTTGCGTCACAAAAGTGAAGCAAATCGGCACAAAATCTTTTTTTCCCTATTAGTGCTGGTAATAACGGAAAAGTAATGCGAAGCAGCGCATAACCCTGCTTTGCATTACTTTGCGCCATGGGGTGCGTACCAAGGATGGAGCATGGGCGTTCCCATGCAACCACCCAAGGTTTCTCACGCTAAACCCAATTTACTAAATAAAGTAGATTGGGTTTAGTACTTTTCAAGTAGGCGCAAGGAAGGAGAAATGCTTTTATTTCTCCTTCCTTTTCTGACTTTGCATGCGTGCTGCAATGTGCAGCACGCATACAAAGTGGGAAAAACTTTGCATCGTGTCTGGGCATTGTATTTTGTACAGGAAGGTTACTCTTTCTGTACAAAACCTATGCTAGACCAATGCACACACCCTAGTGCTATGGTGTGTGTGTGTGTGGCGCACAGCAGCTGAAATCCGCGCACGGGAAGGGGGGGCTCTCCTTCACCCTCCCTGTTGCGCAGCCTCGGCGGGGGGGGGGGGTTGGGGGCGGGCTGTGCTGCATGACTATTTTTGTAAATCTCTCCCCCAGTCTTACATATGTTCAATTTCAGGCACATATGCCTCCTGGTATTTTCCATATAACCCTATAATATGTCAGGAATACCTTTATCTCAGCCTATGTATGTCTGACATCAGCATTGGAATCTGTGATTGTATACTCTCCGTTTCTTGCTTGATAAACAAGGTCAGGAGTCTTCCTACCTTATCCCCTTCCTCCTGTTGGTTAGCACGGTTCTCAGATATAGTTCATGCATCTGTCTGTCAACCACCTCTGCATATTTTCCATTTGCTTAGTCAGTGTGTCCATTTTAGTCGGGTCACTTATCACTAGTTTTTAGGGCGAGCTTAGCGCAGTGCGCATGCGCTGCTCTGGCGAGGCTTGCTGTATCTGGTATGTGTGGAAGAAACTCCCCTCATTTCTATTGGCTTCTGTTAGTGCCCTTATTAAATGCCTGCTTTTGTTTGGTGGATAGAGTAAATTAGACCTGCCTTTTGGCGTTTTGGACCCTCACAGGCGACTGGCCCTGTTACTGTGGCATCAGCACTTCAGACGCTGCGCTTTATGTATTGGAAACGTTGATATTAGGGCAGCTTTCACTTTCATTGCTGCCTGTTTGTTTGTGACTTTCCCTCTCCCTCCTTGCGCTCAAGCCACCCCTCAAGCACACACACAGCCACCCCTGCACCAGCACTCCCTCGCTGCCTGCCTCTTTACTCCAGCGGCGGCATGTGCAAGTTGTTAACCCTTTCCCCTTGTTTTTATTTGCATCAGCTCGTGCCCAGCTGATTGCTATCTTTGTTCACACTGGTTACTTTGATTGGTTTTGCTCGGAAACAAACTCCGCTGACAGCATTATTAATTTTTTTATCACACTTGCCATTCACTTTCTTTGGGTGAGAAACGCACACTGGTTATTTGTCTTGGCTCCGAAAGAAATGTGCTTTCGTTTTCTCCTGGTGCCGGAGTGAGTCGTTCAGCAGAAGTGGGAGGAGGGTAGGATTCCAGCTGTCTTTATATGCTGGTATCCTGGTATTTCAAGTACGCCCAATTTAACATCAAATGTATGTACAAGAGTCTGATGAAAATGAAACGGTTCGAGGCATGTGGGCTGTAGATCACATGCTTTGCATAAGTCTGCCATCTAGTGTTGGGTCCGGAAGTTTGCATTATGTTTTTCTTTGAAGAAGTCTTTTCTAGTCACGAGGTAACTGACTCCTCCTTTCGGTGATAGTGCGCATGGGCATTGACTCCATTGTTAGATTGTTTTTTTCCACCATCTGGGTCGGACGTATATTGCTGCGCTCCGGTTCGACACCGTTCTCTGGTTCCCCTCGGTGCGCAATCCACTACCCTCGACGGTATTGTTTCTCGATCGCGTTTCTTATTCTCTGCGTATCGTATCGCTGCAGAAATTTTCGATCAGAAAATTCATGGGCGACCGTTGGGCCTCACCACGTCGGGTCAGCTCGCAGTCGATGGAACGGACTCCATTAAAATTCTGTCCCGGGTGTCGCGCTAAGTATCCGCGCACCGACTTGCAGGAAGTGTGCAACTTGTGTCTCTCCTTGGAACACGACTAATAGGACTGCGACGCGTGCTGATCATTTCGATCCAAGAAGATGCTCTGCGGTCGTCGGGCTCGACGTCACGAAATGCACCAGCAACATAGCGGCTCCGCACTGGATCTCTTCGGAGAAGATTCAGACCATGAAGTCTTCAACGCACATGGAGCCGAGGAAGAAGAGGAACACACTTCCGTGTCCGAAGCCGATTCCGACATGGAAGAAGATGTTCCGCAGGGTCAGCGTACCCTGAGTACTGATACTCCCCTGCCCCAAACTATGCTCAAGAAAAAGGCTTCGGTCCCTCCTCTGCCTTCGGGCCAAGGTCTACCAAAGGGGATGATGGACGGAGCGCTAGAGCAAATGAAACACTCACCCCCAGTCAACTGATCTGGGTTTAATCCATCATCATTCTTTAGCTCACTCCACCACCCCAGTTCAGACATGGCCATATGCAAATCAGTCTGACCCTGTGCCTCATGGGAACAGTCCAGCCCGAACTGCCAAGCCATGTCTTCCCTGGACCGGAAACATGCATCCTGGGACCGGTTTCGGGTTCAAAACCCTCATCAGCCAGGCTATCTTGAATCCAGTGGCAAAGTGAGCAAGGGACCCACGTCTGGGCATACCCTGCCAACTTAGGGCGAACAAAGCGATACCATGGACTGTTCCCATGAGGCACAGGGTCAGACTGATTTGCATATGGCCATGTCTGAACTGGGGTGGCGGAGTGAGCTAAAGAATGATGATGGATTAAACCCAGATCAGTTGACTGGGGGTGAGTGCTTGCAATGTTCAACACTCCGTCCATCATCCCCTTTTGGTTTTGCTAAGTTCGGGCCAAGGTCGGCACTGAGAACATTTTTCGAACGCCCCACCTTTGGGCTCGGCACCGAAACACACCAAAGCCTTCTGGCTCGGGACAGAGTCGGCCCCATTTGGGCACCGAACCTAAATCTTCGGCACCGAGATCCAAACATGTCATTGTGACTATCCCTTTAGCACCGAAACCTAAATCTTCGGATCCGAAAACCTCGATGCCAAAACCTTCAGTACCGAAAATTCTGGCATAGAAAGACAAAACAGCTCCTCCCCATCCAAGGAGCCTCGTTTCGATGCAACACCTTCCAACACGGACCCGAAACAAAAGGAAAATGCTACTTACCCAGTAGGCATCTGTTCTTGGCATGAGGATCTGTAGAGTCACATAGATCGCCATCTGGTGTTGGGCCCGGACGTTTGCACTTTGTTTTTGTTCGAAGAAGTCTTTCCAGTCACGAGGTAGGTGACTCCTCCTCTCGGTGATAATGCGCATGGGCATCGACTCCATTGTTAGATTGTTTTCCCGCAGAGGGTGAGAATGGAGTATGTAAGAGTAGAATAGAGATGTCCATGTGTAATTATCTAAATAAGATAGTACTGGAACAGATACAGGTAACCGGGGAGGTGGGTGGGCGCGCGCATGTGGCTCTACAGCTCTACATGCCAAGAACAGATGCCTACTGGGTAAGTAGCATTTTCCGTTTGAGGCATGTGAGCTGTAGATCACATGCTATGCATAGACTATACAGCAGTAATCTCCCAAAGCGGTGGCTAACCTGTAGCTGTTGCAGTGGTTTGAAATAGTGTACGTAAAACTGCCTGGCCTACATTAGCTTGTTGTCTGGCTAACACATCTACACTATAGTGTTTTGTGAATGTGTGGTTTAGACCATGTTGCAGCTTTACAGATGTCATCTATGGGAATATTTCCTAAGAAAGCCATAGAAGCCCCCAGTTTGGGAGTGGAATGCGCTCTAGGGGGAATTGGTAAAGTTCTCTTTGCTTTTGCATAACATATCTATACATTTAACTATCCATCGTGCAATACCTGATTTAGAAATTGGATTGCCTTTGTGTGGTGGAGCAAAAGCAACAAATAGTTGCTTAGTCTTACGAAAAGATTTTGTTCTTTCTATGTAATACATCAATGCTCTTTTAACATCTAAGGTGTGTAGAGCACGTTCTGCCACAGAATCCGGTTGAGGAAAAAACACAGGCAACTCAACAGATTGGTTGATGTGGAAGGCAGAAACTACTTTAGGTAACAATTTAGGATTAGTACGAAGAATCACTTTGTTTTGGTGTACTTGTAAAAATTGTTCTTCTATGGTTAGTGCCTGAAGCTCACTCGCTCGCCTGAGTGATGTGATAGCAATGAGGAAAGCTACTTTCCAAGTGGGAAACTGTAGTTCACATTTATGTAAAGGCTCGAAGGGTGGACCCATGAGCCTGGTAAGGACAATATTAAGATTCCACACTGGGGCAGGTGGAAGTCTTGGAGGAATAACTCTTTTGAGTCCTTCCATGAAAGCTTTAATAGCGGGCACTCTGAAAAGGGACAGTTGTCTATTTTGAAGATAAGCAGCTATTGCAGCGAGATGTAAGCGTATAGACGTGTACGCTAAATGTGAACGTTGTAAATGTAGCAGATAACTGATATTTTGAATAGAAGCATCAAGTGGATTGACATTGTTATTACAATAAATAACAAACCGCTTCCATTTTCCTGCATAACGAGCTCTTGTAGGTCTTCTAGCCTCTTTAATAATATTCATACAGTCTGGTGGAAGATTTAGATACCCAAACTCTGACTTCAGGTGCCAAATCGCAAGATTGAGAGGTTTGGGCTCTGGACGTCTTATCTCTCCATGGCTCTGCGTGAGGAGACTGGATGTGAGATGTAGCTTTTGATGAGGAACTACTGATAGTTCTAAGAGGGTAGTGAACCAAGTTTGGCGAGCCCAAGTGGGAGCTACTAGTATTAGTGTGAGGGATGTTTGCCTGAGCTTCTGAACCACCAGTGGAATGAGTGGGAGAGGCGGAAAAGCGTAAGCAAATATCCCTGACCAGTTCATCCCTAGAGCATTGCCTTTGGATAACGGGTGTGGATACCTGGAAGCGAAGTTTGGGCATTTTGCGTTTTGGTGTGTGGCGAACAGATCTGTCTGGAAAGCCCCACATCTGAAAGAAGGGGAGGAGAACCTGAGGGTGAAGTTCCCATTTGTGAATTTGTTGTCTCTGTCTGCTGAGGAGATCTGCGATCTGATTGTTTACTCCTGGGAGGTGTTCCGCTAAGAGATAAATCTTGTGAGGAATGGCCCATCTCCAAATGTCTTGTGCAATGTGCGACAGTTGGAGAGTGTGTGTTCCTCCCTGTTTCTGTATGTAATACATTGCTGTCATGTTGTCTGTGTGTATCAAGACAGCTTTGCCTACAAGGTGAGTTTGGAAGGCTTTGAGCGCTAAAAAGACTGCTAACCGCTCCAGATGATTTATGTGGAGAAGCTTTTCCTTTTGACGCCACAATCCTTGAATTGTGAGAGTTTGGAGATGAGCTCCCCAACCAGTGAGCGATGCGTCTGCTGTTAGCACTGTCTGTGGAATCGGATCGATGAAAGGCTGCCCTTTTGTAAGGTTGTGTGGATTCCACCACTGCAGAGAGCGATGAGTGCAGCTGTCCACCAACACCAGATCTGTCAATAGACCGTGAGACTGATTCCACTGACATGCTAAACATTCTTGAAGGACGCATTTGCAATCTTGTATAAGGAACTATCATGAAGCAAGATTCCATCATTCCTAGTAGTTGCATGAATACCCGAGCTGGTAATGAGTGATTGGGTTGTGAAATTTGGAAATGAGCCTGAATATTGTGAATTCTGGTTGCATTGGGATAGGCTAGAGCTTTTTGTGTATCTAGAGTGGCCCCTGGATATGCTTGTGTATTAGAGGGCTGAAGATGGGATTTTGACGGATTGACTGTAAATCCGAGGTTGTGCAGTAAGCGCACTGTTGTTTGAGTGTGCTGTAGGCACTTTAAGAAAGTGCTGGCTTTGATAAGCCACTTGTCTAAATATGGGAAGACGTGAACATGTCTTCGCAGATGCGCAGCGACTACTGCCAGGCATTTGGTAAATACTCTGGGAGCAGTAGTTACTCCGAATGGGAGTACTTTGAATTGATAATGTTGCCCCGCTATTACAAACCTGAGGTATTTGCGATGAGCGGGATGTATTGGAATATGGAAGTACGCGTCCTTTAAGTCCAGAGTGGACATAAAGTCGCCTTGTTGTAACAGAGGAACTACCTGTTGGAGAGTGACCATATGGAAGTGATCTGATTGAATGTAAAGGTTTAATTCTCCGAGGTCGAATATAGGCCTCAGAGAACCGTCCTTTTTGGGAATTAGAAAATAGAGAGTACACCCCTGTCCCCTGATATTGTAGTGGGACGGGTTCTATAGCTCCTTTTTCCAGAAGAGATTGTGCCTCTTGTTTGAGTAGGTGTAAATGTTCTGGAGATAGTTTTTGTTCGTGGTGGAATGTTTGGAGGGTTGCTTGTAAGCTCCAGGCAGTAACCAGATTAGATAATTTGTAAAACCCATTTGTCTGATGTGATTGAATTCCAGACTGGGAGAAATTGAGAGAGACGTCCCCCGACAGATGTGGGATGATCGGGGGAAAGGGGGAAAAAAGTCACTGCTTATTTGCGGCTGGGAAAGTACGTGGTGTATTACTTTTCCCTCTTCCTTTGCCATTGTTTCCACGAAATCCACATCGAAAATAACCTCTGATAGAGGGTGATTGACTTGCCTCTATATGAGTTAGAGGACCCGTCAGTAGGGATGGACTTTGAGCCTCTCCTGTAAAAGGATCGCCGAAATGAGCCACGATTGGATGGTGTTTTGTAGCGCTCCCATAGATTTGGCTACTTCAGTGTCCTCCTTCATTTTTTCTAATGAAGTGTCCACTGTAGGACCAAATAAATGCTCCTTATCAAAAGGTGAATTTAAAATGGATGTTTGAACCTCTGGTTTAAAACCTGATACCCAAAGTCATTCGTGGCGTCTGAGAAGAATGCTGGTGTTAATAGCATGTGAAGCAGTGTCTGCTGCATCTAGAGCACACCTGATTGATGTATTAGAAATAAGTTTCCATTCCTGAATGAGGTCATGAGCCTTGGATTTATGTTCATCAGGCAGATATTGCATCAGTTGCTCTAGCTCATCATAATGAGCTCTGTCATATCTGGCCAAGAGTGCTTGTGTGTTAGCTATGCGCCAATGATTGGCTGCTTGTGCTGCTACTCTCTTGCCTGAGGCATCTAATTTAGAATCCTTATCGGGAGGCGGAGTGTCTCCCGTTGACTGGGAATTTGCTCGTTTCCGAGCATTTGAAACCACCAACGAATCTAGTGGAACCTGACCTCTAATAAAAATTGGGTCTGTAGGAGCTGCCTTGTAGTTTTTGTCCACTCTAGGTATGAGTATCCTAGCTCGCACTGGATCTTTGAACACCTCATCTGCATGCTTTAACATACCCTTGAGCATAGGTAGTGTATGTAGTTTTTTGTGATGCATTTAGTGTCTCAAATAGGAAATCTTCCTCCAGAGGCTCCTTATGGAGTTGAGGAAGGTGAAAGAGGTGGAGGAGAAGTATTAGTCCCCAAATTCTTTCTCTTTAGAGGGATATAGTACGATTCCTCAAATTCTGGTCTTTTCCCTGGCTGCTTTTCATAAAGGTGTCCTGTTTTTGGGTTAATAACCAGTTCCTTTTGTTTGGGGTCCGTTTTAGCAGGCGGAACGTCCAAACTAAGCTCCTTGGGTGGAGGAGGAAGTATTTTCCTTTGGGGCCACAATTTTCGGCGTCGAAGATTTTGGTGCTGACGTTTTCGGAGCAGAGTATTTTGGTGCAGGGGATTTCGGCTCCGATTTCGGATCCGAAGTGTGTTTCGGTGCCGAAGTTTTGGATGGATCAGTTGGCTTATCTTTTGGTGCCGAAGTCTTGGGTTCGGGCCCCGAAGAAGGTTGACTCTGTCCCGAGCAGGAAGGCTTTACTAGTTGCTTCGGTGCCAAGCCCGAAGGCGGGGCGTTGGAAATTGTATCTCTGTGCCGACCTTTGCCCGGAGGAGGGACCGGAGCCTTTTTAAAGGGTACTTTTTGGAGCAGAGGAGTATCTTTACTCACGGTACGCTGACCAGGTGTGATGTCTTCCTCGATGTCTGAGTCTTCCTCGGACACGTAAATTTGTTCTTCCTCGGCTCCATGTGCTTCGAGGATCTCTTGGTCGACATCTCCGTACAGGTCTGGAGCGGACCTTGTAGTCTTTATGTTGATGCATCTCGTGACGTCGAGCCAGACTATCACGGAGCGTCTTTTTCGATCGGAAGGTTTGGCAGGCTTCGCAGTTGTCTTCGTTGTGTTCAGGCGATAAACACAAATTGCACACGTCGTGAAGATCAGTGCGGGGGTACTTGGAGTGGCACCCGGGGCAGAATTGGAATGGAATCCGTTCCATCTACTGCGATTTCCGTCGACGCGGCTAGGCCCAAGGGCCTCGCATGAGGTTTTCCGATCGAAGTTGTGAAATAGATACGTGAAGGTAGGAATACACGGTTGAGAAACGATACCGTAGAGGGTGGTGTATTGCGCACCGAGCGGAACCCGAGAATGGTGTCGAACCGGAGCGCAGCAATTCACGTCCAACTTGCTGGCGGAAAAAAACAATCTAACAATGGAGTCGATGCCCATGCGCACTATCACCGAAAGGAGGAGTCGCCTACCTCGTGACTGGAAAGACTTCTTCGAACAAAAACAAAGTGCAAACGTATGGGCCCAACACTAGATGGCGATCTATGCATAGCATGTGATCTACAGCTCACATGCCTCGAACAGAACTTATTAACCCTAAAACTGAACATATTCATGTAAAACTGCCAGTTAAACGGAAGCCAGAGATGGAGGAATCTTACCACATTCCCCTAAAAGGAAAAATGTGGGTACTAATCCTTCTCCTCTTACACCTCCTTCCCCGCCCATCCCTAATTTAATGATTACTCCTACAAATTCACCACAGTCACCTGACCACCCGGAGGATGGGGATGCACAAGATGACAATAGTACTGATCCATGGACTGATTACAACACAGATCCTAACACTGATAATGACCCTGATCTATACCCTTCAAAACCCTCTCCACCTGACGATAGTGTAGGGTACATAGAGTTAATAAATAAGGCTGATCAATATCGCGGAGTTCAGCTTCACAAAGAGGCTCTTGAAGAGGATTTTCTCTTTGAGACTAGGTTCATCTCAAAGAACAACTCATACACTGCCCATGCTTAAGGGTATGCTTAAACATGCAGACGACATTTTTAAGGACCCTGTGCGGATTCTAGCACCAAGGGTAGACAAAAAATATAAACCTGCACCTACAGACCCAGTCTACATTAAGGGTCAAGTTCCCTTAGACTCCCCAGTGGTTTCGAACGCTCGCAAAAGAGCAAACTCTCAAACAGTATATGCTCCTCCTCCTGACAAGGAATCCAAACTCATAGATGCCTCTGGTAAAAGAGTAGCTGCGCAGGCAGCCAATCACTGGCGTTTTGCCAACACCCAGGCTCTTTTAGCAAGATATGACAGGGCTCATTACGACGAATTGGAGCAATCGCTCCAATTCTTGCCAGATGAACACAAAAATAAGGCGCATGACTTAATTCAAGACGGAAAACTCATTTCCAATACTTCCATTAAGTGTGCTTTAGACGCAGCTGATACTGCAGCTCGCGCTATTAACACCAGCGTTCTTTTAAGAAGGCACGCCTGGCTCAGAATTTCAGGGTTTAAACCCGAAGTCCAGGCCTCTATTTTAAACTTACCCTTTGATAAGGAACACCTCTCTGGACCTGTGGTAGATACTTCTTTGGAAAAAATGGAGACAGAGGTCGCAAAATCCATGGTAGCTTTGCAGTCACCTTCCAATCGGGGCTTCTTTCGCCGTTCCTTTTACAGGGGGGGCTCAAAGAACATATCCTCCGAGAACAACACCTCTTCGTATTGAGGCAACAATCAATCACCTTCTTCCAGAGGTTACTTTAGAGGAGGATTTCGAGGCAATAATGGCAAGGGAAGAGATGAAGGTAACACATCACGTACTTCCCCTGCAACAAACCGTGACTTGCCGCCTCTTCTCCCCCCCCCCCCCCGATGATCCCACACCTGTTGGGGGACGTCTCTCTCAATTTCTTCCTGTCTGGAATACAATAACTTCAGACAGATGGGTTTTAGAAATTATCCAATCTGGTTATTGCCTGGAGCTTACCGACAATCCCCCAAACATTCCTCCACAATCACAAAAAATGTCACCAGAGCATCTGCAACTTCTCAAACAAGAGGTTCACTCTCTCCCGCAAAAGGGAGCTATAGAGCCCGTCCCATTACATTATCAAGGGTCCGGCGTATACTCTCTATATTTCCTCATACCCAAAAAGAACGGCTCTCTCAGGCCTATTCTAGACCTCAGAGACCTAAATCTTTATATTCATTTTCACATGGTGACACTCCAAGTGCTCCCACTCCTTCAGCAAGGCGACTTTCTGTCTAATTTAGACTTAAATGACGCTTACTTCCATATTCCAATACATCCCGCTCATCGCAAATATCTCAGGTTTGTGGTAGCAAGACAACATTATCAGTTCAAAGTGATCCCATTCGGAGTCACCACTGCTCCCAGAGTATTCACCAAATGCCTGGCATTAGTCGCTGCTCATCTGCGAAGACAACCCATTCACGTCTTCCCATACTTAGACGACTGGCTCATCAAAGCCAGTTCACAAACAAAGTGTCTACAGCACACTCAAAGAACAGTACAGTTGCTGCACGATCTCGGATTCACAGTAAATCTGTTGAAGTCCCATCTCCAACCCGCAAACATACTTGGGAGCCACTCTCGATACACAAAAGGCTCTAGCCTGTCACAATCCAGCCAGGATCTGCAATATTCAGGCTCTAATTTCACAGTTTCAGCCCGATCAGTCATTACCAGCTCGAGTATTCGTGCAGCTACTGGTGATGGCGTCTTGCTTCATGATAGTTCCCTATGCAAGACTTCAAATGCGTCCCCTTCAGGAATGTTTAGCAGGTCAGTGGACTCGGTCTCTGGGTCAATTGTCAGATCTAGTGTTGGTGGACGGCCGCAACCCTCACTCTCTGCAGTGGTGGAATCCACAAAACCTATCCAAAGGGCGGCCCTTCATCGACCCAGTTCCACAGACAGTGCTAACAGCAGACTCATCGCTCACTGGTTGGGGAGCTCATCTCCAAACTTACACAATTCAAGGCTTGTGGAGTCAAAAGCAAAAACAACTTCACATAAATCATCTATAGCTGCTAGCAGTATTTCTAGCGCTCAAAACCTTTCAAGTTCACCTTGTAGGCAAAGCTGTCCTGATACGCACTGACAACATTACAGCCGTGTATTACATACAGAAACGGGGGGGGGGACACACTCTCTCCAACTGTCACAGCTCGCACAAGCCATTTGGAGGCAGGCCATACCTCACATTTTTTCTCTTAGCAGAACACCTTCCAGGAGTAAACAATCAGATCACAGATCTGCTCAGCAGGCAAACGCAACAGATTCACGAGTGGGAACTTCACCCTCAAGTTCTCCTCCCATTCTTTCAGATGTGGGGCTTTCCAGAGATAGATTTGTTCGCCACACACCAAAACGCAAAATGCCCAAACTTCGCCTCCAGGTATCCACACCCATTGTCCAAAGGCAATGCACTATGGATGAACTCGTCAGGGATATTTGCCTACGCTTTTCCGCCTCTCCCACTCATTCCCTTAGTGGTTCGGAAGCTCAGGGAAACGTCCCTCACACTAATCCTAGTAGCTCCCACATGGGCCTGTCAACCTTGGTTCACTACCCTGCTGGAGCTATCAGTAGTTCCTCATCAAAAACTACATCTCACATCCACTCTCCTCACGCAGAGCCATGGAGAGAAGACATCCAGATCCCAAGCATCTCAACCTAGCGATCTGGCACCTCTAGTCAGAGTTTGGCTATTTGAATCTTCTGCCAGACTGTATGAACATCATTAAGGCTAGAAGACCTACTACAAGAGCTTGCTATGCAGAAAAATGGAAGCGGTTTGTTATTTATTGTAATAACCATGTCAACCCGCTTGATGCTTCAGTTCAAAATATCATGTTTTTACTGTATTTACCACGGTCAAATTTAACGTACACATCTATACGCTTACATCTTGCTGCAATAGCTTCATACCTTCAGAATAGACATCTGTCTCTTTTCAGGGTGCCTGTTATTAAGGCTTTTATGGAAGGACTCAAAAGAGTTATTCCTCCAAGACTTCCACCTGCCCCAGTGTGGAATCTTAATATTGTCCTTACCAGACTAATGGGTCCACCACCCTTCGAGCCATTGCATAAATGTGAACTGCAATTTCTCCCTTGGAAAGTTGCTTTCCTCCTTGCTATTACATCACTGAGGAGAGTGGGTGAGCTTCAGGCACTAACCACAAAGTGGTTCTTCGTACTAACCCTAAATTTCTCCCCAAAGTAGTATCTGCCTTCCACATCAACCAATCTGTTGAGTTGCCTTTGTTCTTTCCTCACCCGGATTCAGTGGCAGACCGTGCTCCACACACCTTAGATGTTAAACGAGCATTACTCTATTACATAGAAAGGACAAAACCTTTTCGTAAAACTAAACAACTTTTTGTTGCTTTTGCTACACCACACAAAGGCAATCCCATTTCTAAATCGGGTATTGCACGGTGGATAGTCAAATGTATTCAGACATGCTATGCAAAAGCAAAGAGGAATTTACCAATTCCCACTAAAGCGCATTCCACTCGCAAACTAGGGGCTTCTATGGCTTTCTTAGGAAACATTCCCATAGCTGACATCTGTAAAACTGCAACATGGTCTACACCATGCACATTCACAAAACACTATTGTGTAGATGTTAGCAAGACAACAAGCTAATGTAGGCCAGGCAGTTCTTCGTACACTCTTTCAAACAACTGCAACAGCTACAGGTCAGCCACCGCTTTGGTAGATTACTGCTCTATAGTCTATGCAAAGCATGTGATCTACAGCTCACATGCCTCGAATGGAAAATGCTACTTACCCAGTATGCATCTGTTCTTGGCATGTAGAGCTGTAGATTCACATGCGCCCACCCGCCTCCCCGGGTACTTGTACCTGTTGCAGTAATATCTTACTTGGATACATACGCATTTACATCTCTATTCTTACTAACTCAATTCTCACCGTCTGCAGGAAAACAATCTAACAATGGAGCCGATGCACATGCGCACTATCGCCGAAAGGAGGAGTCACCTACCTTGTGACTAGAAAAGACTTCTTCGAAGAAAAACAAACTGCAAACATCCGGACCCAACACTAGATGGCAGACTTATGCAAAGCATGTGAATCTACAGCTCTACATACCAAGAACAGAGGCATACTGGGTAAGTATCATTTTCCTTTTCGGGTCTGAAAACTTTCCAGGAGGAAGTGACATCACCCAGCTATCGGCACAAGGATTCACATTGCATCAGCGAGGATGGGAAGTGCAAGAGCGCTCCAACCCATTGCTTTGCCAGTCCCCAGCCCCTCCCGGAGCACGGACTGTCTCCTATCAGTCAAGTTACCCTTTTACTCCTGTTGCTGTTTGCATTGTGGTATTTGCAGCTCTAAATTATAATGAGAAGTGTTAATGAGCAAACTCTGCAATGCAAAGAAAAAATACACTTGGCTAAAAACTACTTGCCAGGCTTACAAGCAACAAAATAATCCTCTGGTGATTTAAGATGAAGCAAGGAGGGCACTGAGAGAGTCTGCGCCTTTAACAGCAAATAGGTAAGAGGATATTTTGGCCGGGTGGGCAGAGAACGTCCTGGGTGTCAAGAAAACAAATAGCAGGCATTTGCCTTGTCTGATAATCATGTACTGATATATAGTGGTTCGCAACAATGTCATGCTAAGACCTCATAGCTTTTATGCATTCCTTTCCCGTGTGTGCCGGACTGGAGCAGAATCACTTGGGATGGATGGACTGGTCTGACTTTTTAAATGGTCCCCAACTTAATTTCTCTTCCCTTCAAAACTTCCTATCAATGAAACATTCACGTTTTCAAACAGACGCATACACCCCAAAAAACCCGATTCAGGCTGGAAAATCAATTTTTTTTAAAGCCAACAATGGCTATATTTTAGCTGTCTCCCACCTGAAATTGCCTCTGCTTCAATGGAAGCCAATGGGTGCAATATATTCTCATGATTATTTTCTTTTAATCCCCCACTTTCCTTGTCTAAAATGTTGGTATTTATAGCAGAGCATTAATTTATGTCGGAGTTACCAACACGCTTTGCTCTGCAGGCATCAACAGAGGGCCTTTAGTCAGTAATGTTGCGTGGAAATTATTGTTTTCACCAGTGTACTGGGCTTTAAGTATGGCGGGGCTTTAAGTAGGCTAGTCCGCCCCGGGTCTCAAACCCAGAAATAATTTTAAAATGGGCATTAACACAGGTCCCTATCTGGCCCCATATTCATGCCCTTAACTTTATTGACACTGATTGATTTCTGAACAATATATGTAAAATTAAGGTTAGTCAATGTCGGCACTTTAATCCCTGTTTACATTTCACATGTTTTACTTAATCTTGCTGTAGCTAAGAGTGTTTGCTTTCTCTATGTTTTTCTGTATTTTGTTTTTCTTGTTGCATGTTACTCTTGTATAATGCATTTTTTTAACTCCTGGGGTTTATAATATATCACAATCGAGAGCTCTGTAGTTAAGGCTAAGGGGCAGTGCAAGTTTCGTACCATGCCTATCAGTGGTTCAGAATAAATGATCACTCAATTTTATGCCTCTCTGAAGAGCACACAGTGTTGCATGTTCCATTTGCAATTGTGATTCTGTGCCAGATTCCGTCTGTGGAGGAGGTACACAGTTGTCATAAAATTGACAAGGCAAAAGCAAAAGAAAATGCAGTGTTTACAGGTGTGTATATCTGTGATGCTTATGTTTGTATGTCCACGGGTGTGATTTGAAAATATGTATATCTACGGTGCTTGTATGTTCACGCATGTGATTTGAGAGTGTGTAGATCTGCAGTGCTTCTGTTTGTATGTGAACAAATGTGATAAGTACTGTGTGTATAACTGGGGTGTTTGCATATGCACAAGTATGATTTGTGAGTGTGTATATCTGTGGTGCTTGTGTTTATCTGTGTACAAGTGTGATTTGTGAGTGTGTATATCTGTGGTGCTTATCTTTTTTCTCCCCGTGTCTGGTCATCTCAGTCAGGGCCCTGTCTCCATAAACCATCTCTGCCCCCCACATCCTGGCCCCGCCCTTTCTGTGGCTGCTTCTGCTCGAGCACTTCCAAGCCCACATCCCTCAACTCAAACACTTAGAGCATTTGTTGTGCCCTCACAGAAAAAACTTCTGATAGCAGAAAACCTCCTTTAGAAATACCCAGCAGCCTTGAGGAGTCAGGCCTGGTGCTCGGAAAGAGGCGCTTTCCTTTGTTCTACGACACCAGATGCCTCAACTTCCCCTCCGAGTGAATGAAAGTGGTCCGCAGCGCCTGCAGCTAGTTCGGGAGGAGCAGAGGTGCTCGGCAGACACTTGGCGCCTCATCAGGCGGACCTACAGAGTGTTTCACTCGAAGCACACAGACCTGGAGCAGGAAGCCTGGCTCACCCTGCTGCTGGGGTGTGCTGGTGGGTCTGTAGTGCACTGGGATTCCTGCGTGGTGCTACCTGTATTGGGCACGTCTGCCATGTGATACCATATCATAGCGCTTAGAATGCCTATAGTCCTATTTGAGGTGCTGAGGGGGTAGAAAAGGGATGACACTACACTGCTTGTTATGTTATTTGGTTTTTGCATACCAGACTTCTGCCACTGGGGTGGCCTCACATTTTGTCCTGACTTGTAATTGTCATGTTTGTGTAGTGCTTTGAATGCTAATAATACTAAAGGAGTAGGGAAGGGGTGAAAGTGCACTGATTGCTATGTTGCTCCATTTTTGCATAACCTACTTCTGTGACTGTTCTGGCCTGGTAGCGCTAGAAACTACTGCCCTCTTGTTTTATTCAAATATTATCTCATATTGGTAGGATAGTGCTTAAATAACTCATGACCCATTTAAAAGCACCAGGGGAGACAAAGACCATTAAGTGTTGGGTCCTTTGTCTGTTCCAAACTTCAGCCATTGCTATAGCTCATTAGTACCCTCAAACTCTGGCATCTGTTATTTCTCCCCCAATATCCTTCTGCTACTCTTAATATAATTCACATACTATTTCCCAACCTCTACCATCTGTTTATATCTCCCTGATTCAAAACAAAAAAAATCTATAAGAAACAACCATCAGAACAGGCAAGAAAAAGTTGCCAACACAGGAGGATGGACGGAGTGCTGAAACTTTTCAACCACTCACCCCCCAGTCACAGATCTGGGTTTAATCCATTATTCTTTTTCTCACCATGCCACCCTAGTTTGGAACCAGCCATATGCAAATCAGTCTTGACCCTGTGCCTCATGGGGCCAGTCCAGCCTGAACTTCCCGGCCAGGTCCTCCCTGGACTGGAAACAAGCATCCTGAGACCGATTTCAGGAAAAAGTTGCCAACATTCCCCCCCCCCCCTCAATCCCTAAAAAATTGTTATATTCTTTTTTTAATAAGTCGTTCAGTTATACATAATATCATCTTAATTATAGATATGGTAACAAAAATGCCTACTCTACTCTAAAACAGCTAAGACACATTAGCAAAGCCAATAGCTCTGGCTAAACACTTATAAGGTCCCAAAGGCAAGACCTATTGGCTATGCCAGTGCTTGTTTCTACCTGCCAACTCGAAGTCCAGTCCCAATAATTCCCTCTCCAGTGTCTTGTGTGGCGTGAACGAGTCTTAATGCTCCAAGTGATGGTCTGAGCGTTAGCAGAGGAGCTTTCAGGATATCTGCGGGTCAGCTGAGACAGTCCAAAGCTAGACAAGAAGAAGCTCTTTATTGCTTGGTGATTGGCTTCAACAGGCAGTAGAAGAGTTCTAGTACCTAGCGGGTGTGAGGACCAGCTAAAAAGCTAAAAATGTGCAAGTCATCTAGAAGCTTCTCCAGTTTAGGCAAGGATCCCTTGGATTTAGCTAAAAACCTCATGGGTCTTTGATGGCCCACTGAGCATAACGTTTGTTGGGCTGAAGACAGTTTGATTGCTTTAAGACAGTGGGAATTGACATAGTGAGTATAGGCAGTTTATGCATTGGCACAATGTGTCTCAAAGACTCTGGGCTTGCTGAGGCTGTCGGGGGGGGGGGGGGGTTAGTTAAGGGTTTTTAGGCCAGTCTGAGGACCTATGACGGCCACAGTTGGTCTGTGCGGTATGGCAGGGATAATGTAAAATTCTATCAAATGAATCAATACTTGGCAATTTTAAAGACTGTGCTCAACACAACCAATGACAAATTTAAAACTCCAATAGAAAGAGATTGTCACCTCAATAGTGGATAAAAATAAATAAATGATAAAGTAGCCCATCTCCTTTAGAACCCTACTACATCAACTCATGTCTTTCCATTCTCAATGGAAGCCCATATAGCACCAAAGAAAATATATCATCAGGGTGCAGGGAAGGTTTGCCACCAAATAATGAAAGTATATGCATTGATGCAGAAGGGAAAAGGTGGCTGTGAATTGGCAAATTGCCAATCCTCAGGCCGTCCTAAGCTGCTACTGTGAAAGGCCCAAAAGTCACCTTAAAGCCAGCCCTTTCAAAGGGGAGACTTCAGAAACTCAAACAGCAAAAGGTACTGTAGAAGAATCCTAGGAAGAGGGACCTTTGGAAAGGCATTACTAATTCAAGTAAAAAGCCCAGCTCCCAATTGGCCCTGAGTGCATCAAGTTGGGGGGATGGCTGTGTGCAAGCACAGTGGTGTACACTGGGAGACCGCATGGTTGTAGACGGGGGCCACAAGAACCCTATATTCGTGGAGAGTTTACTCCGCCAGGTCATCCACGTGGTCCCAATCTCCTGCAGTATATGGTGTATCTGCAGGTATTTGAGGTACTGGCTCCCCGTCAGGCCTTAGTTGGCCTGCAGTTCAGAGGTGGGTATCATCCTGCCATCCCTCCAGACATTCCCCACCGCTGTGATCCCCAGCATGTCTCACTTGTGTTGTCTCTCTATTGCCCTGAGCTCTTTCAGGGCTTCTGCCTCCCATAGGGCCGTCATCATAGTGATCTTTCTTCTCCAGCCCATTGCCCGTACCGCCTTTTTCCAGATTTCGACCACTGCAGCTTTCATTGGTGGGAGCCCGATTGTTCTCCCCCCTGCTGTAAAGCCTGCAAAGGTAGCTCGCAGGTCCAGTGCCTCTCTGCGGACCAACGGAAACCATCCCTGTTGGCCAACAAAGACCCAGTCATTCATGACCACAATCTGGGCCACCCAGTCGTTAAGCCTCAGATTGGGCAGGGCAACACCCCTGTCCCACTTCCATGTCGGCGCTGCCAGGGCAATCCGGGGAGCTCATTACAGCACCATTGTTGCAATTCAATGTCTCAACGGACACTTTAGAGGTCACTTGGACGAAACCATGATCATTCCCTCAAGTCAGTCGACCGGTGGCTAGGCAATACAGACCAACCACTTGTGATGCAGCATTCCTGACCCAATTCTGAAAAGCCTTGTGCAACGTCAACCTATAAGGTTAACCCAAATGTTTTTCTTTCTGCTCCTCCGGACAGGGAATCCAAGAGTATGAACACAATTAGGAAGAAATCCTCATCAGCTAGACTAGCCTTACGACCTCTAAATGAGGTTCTGTCCTTTGGACTAATACACACATGCCTTGTGGGACATGGCCAACAAGACGTTTCCAGTAATTTCGGAAGACCTCAGGCAACATTTACCCAGGCCATCCAAGATGGGCAGGATAGGCAAAGTATGCCTTGCATGCTGGCATCAATACCACTGACTGGATCATGACATAGGCACCAGTGTAGTACTCGTGGCATGCTTGAAAGCATGCAACTGGATTTTCAGGGCTATCCAAGTGTCCTTGATTGACATTGTCTATGGTGACTCAAGATATTTTGTAGAGAAGGCTGACTCGGTGCTGGAGAGATTTTACAGGCAGCTGTGCCACAGCCCGCACTCTGGGGTTGCTCTTAACTGCCTGTCACATCTATAAACAAAATAGAAAATTCAGGGTCAATGCATGGGGCATGGCAACAACTGACGCAAGCTTTTTGCGGCCCCAAAGGACATGATAGTGAGAGAAGCCTCAGACCAACCGGGAAACATCCTTCTACCTCCACCTCCCCTGCACAGTGACCTCCGAGCCACTCCAGGACCACATCCAGTTGATATGTACCTTAGATGGGTAGGTATTACACATAGTTTAAACCGGCTATGCAATACCTTTCATGTCATCCCCCTCTTCACATTCCCCCTGTATCAGGCAAAGTTTCAGTAGTTCACGCTAGCATTCTTCTGCAGCAGGTCAGTTTATTTCTGACCAAGAGTTTCATTGAGAGCACTGGAGTTGTAAACCGATGAGGGGTGTTACTCTTGCTACTTCCTCATACCCAAGTAAGATGGAGGATTCGGATCCATCTTAGACCTGTGGCCTTGGAATACCTTCTTATGGAAAGGCACATTCAGAATACTCACTCTGACTTAGGTTTTGTCTGTTTTTTCATTCACAAGACTGGATGATGTCCTTGAACGTGCAGGATGCCTATTTTCATGTACCCATCATGCAGCCCCACAGACATTACCTGTGGTTTATGGTGGGGTCAGAACACTTTCTATTTGCCATCGTACCACATGGCTTCACCACTAGTGTTCACGAAGGTGATGATGGTTGTCACAGCTCATCCTTGTACATCATGGATACATGTATTCCTATACATCAACGACCGGCCGCTCAAGGTGGTCTCGCAGCAGTCAGTTTCAGATTACCCCCAGATGATACCTCACTATCATCCCAGGGGCTTTCCATCAGCATACTGAACTCTCACCTGACACCGGAACAAAGGATACCCTTAACGGGCTATTCTGTACATGGTGGTATTCAAGGCCTTTACACCACCGCAGCGAGTCTGTGGCATTCAGGGTACTCTTTTTTTCAGAGTGCAAGTCATTAAGGATTTTTCTAGCAGCGGATACCAAAGTTTTTCCCGTCAGTCAGGAGCCCTTCTCCTCCTTCATAACTTAACTTGGTCCTTTCTAAATTATTGTGCCCTCCATAGAAATTGATTAAAAAGTATCCTTACAAAATGTGACTTGGAAAACTAATTTCCTAGTAGCTATTACCTCAGCTTGTAGGGTAAATGAGTTATATCGTTGCTGGCATGCACCTTACTATGTTTTATAAGACCATGGTGGTTATAAGGACTTATCCAACTTTTATTCTGAAAGTGGTGTCAAATTTTCATGTTATTTGGACTATTTCATTGCCAACTTTCATTCAGAATTATCTTCTCCAGCAGAAAGATCCTTTCAGAACCTTAAAAGGGTTCTCCAATTGTACCGTTATCAGACGAAAGAGACAGTCCAAATGCTTATTTGTTAAATATTGCCCATTTTGCATGGGTTCAGACACAACAAATCTGTCCATTACACATGGGTAGACGTGTGTTTGGCTTTGTTACTAAATGGCTAACACAACTTTTACTGGTAGGTCGAAAGCCCACTCTACTAGGGACAAAGTGGGTGCAGCTGCTCTACTAATAGAAGAGATATTTAAAGCAGACACTTGGAGGCCTGCCCACACGATCACAAGGCATTATAGTCGTGAATCAGATTGTAGGGCTGGTGCCTAAGTGAGTCAGGCTTCCTTGAAAACCTTTTTTTAGGTAGACCACATATTTCTCTACTCTCCTTCACTTATGAGGGAATTGGCTTGCTATTCTATTCAGTGCTCATGACTATTGATGAAGATCCCTGCTGGGGGGGTAGGCAGGATAAAAAGTTACCGATCTGTATTCCTCACAAAAACGAACAAGTGTTTTGTACCCTAACACTTGGTTTCCTACTCTTCTGTAAGACCGAATTGGGCTGACTGCCATTGACCGGGTCTGATGTGTGGAAGGCGCTTCTTTAAAGGATTGGTGTCTGTTTTCCAGCCTTTGGGCTCTGTACCCTTATCTGTCTACAGTGCCCTGTGTTCATTACTTACTCTGTTTTTTTCTTGTTACTATTCTTATGTCATTGACTTTTCTAATTGAAATTGGCTTCTTTTTAAAAAAAAAAAAAATAAAAAAAAAACTAAATCTGGCCAATATAGCCTTATAAAAGACTGCCGAACTTGTGCGTTTAAGTTTTGAAATGGTAATTTATTTTTTTTACAGAAAAGATGGGTATACATATTTACATACCCATGATAGGTACATATGTATATATCTGTCTACTAGCACACGTATGTTTAAAAGTGCTCCATGATCATGTACGTTGGCTGGACAATTCAGTGCTGACAACTTTAATGAAAATTCTCCTAGTGGAGAATTAGGATTACAGGTAATTAACTTGTCCTTATTTAGCTTACAATTCCAAAAGGGTACGCCTAGCTGAAATTGGCACATGCTTGCAAAACAGACAGCTGCCTTCAGTGTTCAGCTTTTCTGTGATTAAGGCGGTTATAAAAGGTATAAAGGGAGTAGTGCCACTAAGGAACATCCATCCACCATCATGGATTTTAAATATTGTGTTAAATCGATTACCGGATCTCCCTTTGGACCCTTAAGCAACAATAATTGATAGGCACTAACTTGGGAGTTGACTTTTTTGGGTGATCACTTAGTAATGAAGGGCCAGTGTACTACAGGCATTTTCTGTGGAAGCACCATACATTCAGGTTCATAAAGATAGGATAGTTCTGCACACGTATCCATTAATTTTATAGAAGCTGTTTTGACTGTTTCACGTAATCCGGTGTACTTTCTTTGAGAAGTGTCAGGATCAGTCTGAGAAAAGCCTGTACTCACTACATGTAAAGAGTTTTGTTTTATATTGACGTAACCAAATCAATTAGAAATCTAAAATGTGTGTTGCCTTTGCACTTCCACATCTAGGTGAACCCATTTCTAGATCAGGAAATGCACATGCTAGATAGTTTGTGCATATTTGAATGCATCTTACAATCAGTACTAAGTGGTAGAGAGCATGCCCATTCCACATGTAAAATAGGTGTCATTATGGGTTTTCTGGGAAACATTCACTAAGTTGACATTTTCAATGCTGCAGCATGGTCATAACTGCACACCTTTACTAAACATTATTGTGTTATACATGCAAGGTAAAAAGTACAAGTGGGTCAAAGTGTATTGGAGACTGTTTACTACGGCCACTTTCCATCAACTAAAGCCGTAGAGGTGATTGGTACTGCTTCATATTATGGGTACTGTATATAATCCACAAAAATGTATGTTGCAAACGAAAAACGTTATCCGCTACTGCTATGGTAGATTTGCATGGGACTCCCCTTGTTTCCCCTTTGTCTTGAAAGTTTTATTGGATGGTTACTATGGTACAATGACAGATAAAAACATCTAGTTTCTGTTAGGTGAAAAATTACCGGAAATTTTATATGTACAAATTCTGTTATTCTGGATAGGCTTGATTCTGAAACAAAGACGTTGAAGAAAAACAAGTTGCAGTATTCTAAACCCAACACAAGATTTGTGTATGTATACGCATGCATGATATTTCAATAGCAAAAAAACAGTGGAGCGCTTTACTCGGTCGAAGACGATCACAAAGTCAACAAGCAAGATGAGATGGAGCTGGATTGAAGATGGTAAATGCATTGTGATGTACTGTTCTTTGAAGAGGTGACTTTTTTCTAATTTGAGCACAGTTGGGGCAGTCCTGATGGGTATTGGGGATGCTGTTCCAGATCCTAGATGCATAGATGTAAAAAGTCTGCTGTCTTGTTTTTTTTCTCCATTTTTACACTTAGTCTGCAGTCTAATGGTGAGCTTATCTACAAGATAAGTGGGGGTGCTGATAGCGATAGCTCTGTAAATGATGCAGCTGTGTTTGAAGATGTTTTGGGCCAGCAAGAGGAGCCAATATAGTTTCATCAAGATGGGGGTAATGTGGTCATATTTCTTCAGGCCCAGGGTGAGATTGAACACATAGAATGCCCCTAAGGAGTGCCAATGTGGCCTTTTGGTGGCCATGGAGTCGAATATTAGCACCATCCATAAGCAAGAGTACCAGAGCTTGAACAACAGGTCTGAAGTTGCTTTCTGGACGCAATGGTTTGACCTTTCTGTAGAAAAGAGAGCTAGTATCCGGCTGTGTTTTTTAAGTTATTTATAGCAATGTGTTCTTTGAAGGAGAGGCTAGTGCCTAGGGTGAATCCAAGTGGCTTGGCATTTGGTGAAAGTTTGAGCTCAAAGCTGTCAAGAATTATGTGATTGAGCCATGTTTGTACTGTATTTCGTTTATTGTTCTTGGCAAATAACAGGAATTTTGTCTTGGTTGAGTTGAGCTTCAAGTAGGTGCTGGACATTCAGGTCTAGATGATGTGCAAGCAGTGTTTGAGGCATTGGAGACTTTCAAGTAGAGTTGTGTATCTTCGGCATTTTGGTGAACCTTGATGTTATCTGTGAGTACAGTACCAAATAGCTCCATGTTTAAGTTGACGTGAGACAGTAGGGAGACCATGGGGACTCCACAGGCGATGGGTATCATGTGTATCCTGAACGCGCCAATATGAACAAACTGGTGTTGATTGAAAAGGTTGGAGGAGAACCAGGGAAGGATATTGCTGGTGAATCACATTCAGGACACCAGGTTGCATATGAGGGTGGGGTGGTCAGCTGTGTTGAAGAGAGCTGAGAGGTCCAACAATATCAGGAGGCAGGGCTCATCTCTGTGGACAAGAAGCCATTGTGTAAGGTATGATGGTAAGGTAACTGTTTCAGTGCTGCAGTGTGATCATAAGCCAAACTGGTAGTCATACAAGAAATAGTTAGGATTGATGTGTTCTTGTGGTTGAACATAGTCTACTTTTTCAATGATCTTGCCGATGAATAGGTGAGTGATGGTCCGGTAGTTTGCGAAGTCATCAGAGTCTACTGTAGCTTTCATTAGGAGTGATATGGCTTGTCTTGAGAGCTTCTGGGAAGATGTCTTGAGTGACGGAGACATTGACAATGGTAAGGAGGGGTAGGAGAGCATCTCCAGAGAGCTTTTATGAAGGTCAAAGATAAGACATTGGTTTCATAAGAAGTGGCTTTGGTGAAGTTGCATAAATCAGCTACATTTGAGACACATAGTGCTTTGGAAACTGAACATTGTGGATTTCTACGGGAATGGGTGGCTGTAAGAAATGAAGCAGTCCTGGTGTCTTCGATGTGCTATGCGACCTTCTGTGCTTTTTTTCACAGAAAAAGCTGTTGATAGCATTGCATTTTATGTGGAGTGAGAAATAGGAAGGCCCAGCAAGGGGTTGATTCAGTGCTTGATTGTCTTGAAGACAATTCTGCTTCTGGCTTCATTGATAGTGTTTGTTTAGTACTTTACTTTGGCTGATATGATGAGCTGTCTGTGTTGAGCAGAGGGACTTCAGTATCAAAAGATCCTCTGGAGTTCAGTTTTTCATCCGTTTTCTTTCCCGCCAGCAGATGAATCGTTTATTGTCAGCGAGGTCTTTAGAGTACCAGGGTGCTGAAGGCTTGGCTTGCATCGGTGTGTTGTAATTGGGACATGGATGTTCAGATAGCTTTCCACAAAATGTTTTAAGTTGAGAGGTGTTGGCATCGGACGGGGAGTTGATAGTGAGAGATGAGTTCAAACATTAAGTTGTCTTTGGAGAAGTCTTAGAAGATTCTGTAGGTTTGGTCTTCTCTTTTGTGTTTATGTTGGTTTGTTGGTATTACGCTAAGTATGGAGATAGGGATTGCAAAGTGGTCAGTCCACTCCATCAGGTATGGCTGGTTTACATTGGATTGTTAGTGATGTTGAGAAGGCAAGGTTGAGAACATGGCCTTTGGAGTGCGTTAATTGTGTGACACGCTGTACCACGTTGAATGTATCGATGGGGTTGAAGAGGGTGCCTCTGTTTATTTGAGGTTGTTTTGTCTGGGAGCACCAAAGAGGGTGTGTGTTAGGCGTGTCGGATCGACGAGGTGGTGAAGAGATCTGCGAATTCTTCAAAGTCCATGATTTCTGCCGGGAGGCCTAGAATCTAAAACTCAGAATAGATGATGTTTATCGTACCCATTAAATAACGTACCACGCTGTATCATTATTTAGCACGTGCGATAAATAGCACCTGTTCGTCCGAGAAACTCTGAATTAGGGCCAAAGTGGTAAACTAAGTGTTAAAGGTACTTAACATTTCCTTCTTGCAAAAGTCGAATATATTAATTCTCTAACATGCTCCTTTTTGGATCTTAAAATGGGATATTCTTTGAAATAAATGAAACTTCTTAAAGATGCATAGAAAGCCACTAGGAAACTGTTTTCGATATATGCTGTCTGTACTATTACTATGTAGTGGTTGGTCTGAGCAATGTATTTCAGAAAAGCAGTCTTTGATCGACTCAAAGGCATGTCTATAATCAATTCCTCCCTATCATGTCGAACAGAAGCGAAAGAGTACTGTCTTCAGATTACTTTCCTGCCGTTGTCTTTGATTAAAGACGCACTTCAATCTGAATGTTCTTATTTCTTAGATATTTCTTCTCTTCATGTGTCTAAGCCCTGACATTTTGCTTGGAGTTCTGTTTAGCTATAATATTGTTTCTTATTAATTCAGCCTTTCCAGGGGCGAATTGGAAAGCTTTTCCATCGACAATTATGTGCTGTGTGATTTCTAGTGTATAATGAGTATCTTCTGCGACTATATGATCAAGAGAGTAAAGACTACTGGAAATTATCCACAAAACACCGCATACGTGAAGATGGAGAATTGGGCAGAAGTGTTTTTGGACCCACAAGCTTCAAGTAAATAACTATTGTCAAAAGCCTTTCCAGGAAGCATTGTGGTCTTGGGTATTCTGAACATATGATCCAAGATTTCTGACACATCGCCATTGAAACGATAAAAGCAACTTTCTCTTGGTATCTTCATCCATCTGCTCACCATAGCACATGTAAAAGTGTGTCCTAGGCAACATATGACTATTGTTTTTCTATTTGAGTCTGTGGAGTGATCATAGATCTTAATAGAGTGTTCTGAACTATAAAGTACACTAAAATACTCTTAAGTTCCCCCCCCCCCCTCAAGGTATTAACGTCTACAATTGAAGAACAGCCTTTAGTAATCTTTTTCAGTGTTGCTTTAAATATTATATTGGTCACCTTGTCTGCAAAAATGTGATTGATCTCTAAGGTTTCCAGTCGGGTACTTTGAAACTGGGCATCTGGAGTATACAAAGTTGACTTGGTGTTTGCCGTCATAACTATGGGCTTGGTGGATAGAAAAGTACCAAAGTCACTAGAAGCTCCTGTGCGCAAGCTGAAACAAACGTAGGGCCTAATTATGAGTTTGGCACTGCAGGAGCAGGCCACCACACCACCAAACCCGACTGCCGGCCCCCTGCCAGATTACAAGTTTCCTCGTAGTCTGGCGGGTGGTCCTTTGGCATTCCCACGGCGGTGCCTTTCAAAAAGGCACCGCAATGGGAACGTTTAAGCCAATTCCTGCATGGCATGTGAAGGCCATGCCGGAAAGGGGCTGCATGCACACAGGGGCACAACATGGGCCTGAAGCACCAGGGGGCCACTGTAGGGCCCCCCCTTTGTTTCCTCACCATCACCCTTTCCAATGCAGTCTCACCGCCATGGTTAGGGTCGCAGTGAGGAAACTTGTAATATGCTGCACTGCCAAGCATATTGCAGCCTCAAGACCGCTGTACGAGGGTTCGCGGATCCCTGGTGGCTGCAAGGGTCCTCTCATGGTCTGACCGCTGTACTCGTAGTATGGTGGTCGGACCATTGGTGTGGCGGTCCCTGACCGCCACCGCGAGTTTGGCGGTCCTAAGACCACCAAACATGTAATTAGGCCCATAGTCTCCCAGCGAATGGATATAATTGGGATATCCCTTTTTAGTTCAGATAAGGGCCACCACAGTAGTCCCTCCAGGGTACTGATTGATTTTGGCGAACATGGTACAGACTGAGCTCTGATACATTAGCCCAGAGACTAATTTGGCAGGATAAGCTTTCGACAATGACATTGGAAACCATTATCAAATATACTATAAACCCTTCAAGGCATTTGCTCCCAGGATGGTTTCTCATCAAATAAGAGCCCTCATTACCAGAAAGCAATGATTATAAATAGACTGGTGACTCTCAAAGAATTATTTTCCATATTCCAGGATCTAGTTTTTGCCCCCAGAACTAGTTGATTGTATTGCCCTGAATTGATAGCAGGTCTAATGCTTTTTGAAGCCCAACGACTATGCTCTCATAACAAGAGGCCATCTGCATAGAATAGGACGGCAATTCTTATCTGTCCCAGCCATGGAAGATTAGGGTCCTGACCTGGGTATAATACAAATATTAAAAATGAGGAGGCCAAATTGGATCGATCTATCAAACTCCAAACAACTGTAGATACAATCTATTTCTTGCTTACTAGCATTTACTGAAGCATCATCCCTACACCTACATATCTCTTTAACATGCACCATTTACAGAAATACTTTTATCACCCATATTAATGGTATCCTTGCCTTAGCTCATCTCCTTTCCTCTTCTTCTGTCCCTTATTCCTTCTCTCATCTTTGTCTATTCACCAACAATGCTACAGGACAAATTCAAATTCCTCATCTTGTTTTGCACTGTCTTTATTATGAGACCGTTCTCTTTTTAAAACGCAATAAAAAATCTTTAAAAACTAACAAATCTGAACCCAACAAACCACTTTGCCTTACACCTGAGAAACCTGATTCTATAGCTCTCCAATCTTGGTTTTGAGTTCTTATTCAACGGCAATGTCTTTATGTACAGTTCAGGTAATACACCAGATCCCTCACGGGCCTCATTGCTAATTATTTAGTCCATTAAAAAGCTTATGGAACTCAATCAAAGGCCTAAGAAAAACCAGCAATTCACAATGTGTGGTTCCAACTCAGTGATTTTGGCTTGGAAACAGCGTGCACATCCAAGTTGTTGCACCACCACCAACTCCCAAGGTAAAAGAATTGACTTGGGAAACCACCATCTGCATTCTAAAGCCTAGAACAGAAGTAGAGCTTGACGCTGAAACCTTAAGTAGGTAAGATAAAAAGCAATTAGTGTTAAAATCTGTGTTGCTGCACAAATGACCTGTCATGTTACAGATATTGCCAGCACTGACCAAAAAAGCGAGTGACTCTTTGGCTAACTATTCTCGAGCAAAACACACTAAGATTTGTTGTCTAACCACCATTGTCGAACCCAGGAGCAACCAGGATGATGGAGAAAACCAGACCAACTCTGAAAAGGGCAGTAATGAGCTTGTCGATATGTTGGCTAAGTGGCACAGTCTTAGAAATAAAACGCTGCTTAACAACACCTCGCATTAGAATATTGGTTTAGATAACTTGCTCATTCAAAGGTCTTGCACCAAGTACAATACTTTAATATGTCATGCCACATACAAGCCCTTGCTTGAATCTTGAAAACCCTAATTGAAGTTATGCTATTCATGGCTATCCATGACTAGTTTTTGAGCAACAAAGTTTTCATCATCAGAAAAACTTTATTTCGGCCAAAGTGGCCATAAACGCACAAATAAAATAACGACATTACATTCAGTTCATTATCATAACCATTGCACTGGGAGAGGCACCAAATAGGGCATTAGAGGCATAATTTACAATCCTGTTCCATGGTCATCTCAAATGTCCCACTAGCTCGCCCCACGTTATTATTTAAGTGCAGAAATCATAAACTGCTTGTGCATTATACATGCAATCTAAGGACTATTACATTATCTGGAGAATTAGTTTCAATGAAAAACCTGTACGTGAACAAAAGGTGGCCATTTCAGTGATCCCATACTGCTCTATTCTGAGTAGATATTCTATTGAAAGAGTATTTCAACAGCCGGGCACCAAGGCCATTACAGTAGCATAACCATTGCAGTGGAAGAGGCTCCAACTGTCACATTAAAAATATAAACTTACAATCATGATACATGGTCATCTCCATTGTCCCACTGACTTACCCCACGACCCCAAGTTGTTATTTGAGTGAGGGAATCATAAAGTGCATGTGCAATATACAGGCAATTAAGAGGCTATTGCATTATTTGAAGAATTAAATTCAATAAAATGCCTGCACGTGAACAAAGGGTGGCCATTTCAATAAACCCAAAAACTATTCTGAGCGAAAAACATAAAAAATTATTTCAATAAGGTGCTTTGTGCGGTACATCAGAAACCAACTACTCTTTACATTATACTGAAACCATGCTCTGCTAAGTGCATGTGCAGATCCTACACTGGACAAGGCCATTACAATAGACCCATCTCAGCAATTCTATTGCAATCAAAATGGCCCTCATCTAGCACCAATAGACAGTCGTACAAAGAAGAATGAGCAGTGGCTTATATAAAACATTATGGTTAACAAATGTTTTTATTTAAAGGTCCTGTGATGACTTCTTTCAATTTAAAAAATATCAGAAATAAAACAGTAGGCAAGGCCCATTGTGGGAGATATAATACAGTGGGTTGTCCCGAGCTAGGGAGTCATCTTTAAAATGGCACTACGAGTACACCCCATTGAAAATAGGAAGCGTGAAACAGAAAACACAATAGGTGGATGTTTCATATTTCAATACCCTGTAAGCCTCTCTACAATGTCTGAATCCCAAATTTCTGCATATCTGGCGGAGCCAGCGAGTCCTTGCCCTTTTATATCCTTGACAGATAAAAATCACACGAGTATCTGTCTCCTCTGTGTTACTACAAGCTGCGCAACCCCGATCAGGTAAGTCTGCCCACTTACTGGTAAATGCATGCAACGGGAGCACCCCATGTCTGAACTGTAGGTATAGTTTTTTGGCCAAGAATGGCTGAATATCGTCCAGAGCCGATTCTGGTCTGTATTGTCTTTAACTTCTAAAAACTCAAGTGTTAATCAGCCAGCTAGGGGGCTCCCTAGAACCTGGGTTCGTTTGTACTCCCTATAGCTCTCCACCATGACCTTCCTAGGGGTAGCGAGGCAGGTTTCTTCTGCGTTGGTCCACAGGTTGCCCCTCCCCATGGCGACACAGGTGTTCCTAATGTGTGCCAGCCAAGCAAGTTTGCCTGTAGCCTCAGCACTTCACTCTGCTCCTCTCTATATGCTGCCAATTCAGGGGTGCTCCACAGGCAATGCCAAAATAGAAAGGGTCTGAGGGCGGCTTCATCAGAGATTGGTCTAATCCCCAGATCCATTCTGAGAGGTGTGAGTGGGGAGCTGGGGGGAAGACCCAACAGTTGCCTGGTGAAAGAGTTCTCAATATTCGCTAGAGAGCCCAGGGGGCGATGGCCCCAGATTTCGGCACCATACAGTGCAGCGCCCCTGGCTTGTGCTTTGTATATTTCTACTGCCGGGCCTATAGATTTGTGGGTACAGCTCCTAAATACCTTTGTTAGACCCCCCCCCCCCCCATCGTCTGTGCCAGCTTTAAGCTTGCTTTCTGGATTTGCGCACCCCAGTCCAGTTTTTCTGTGTGCGTGATCCCGAGGTATTCAAAGATGGACACAATCTCTAGCAAGTTCCCATCTAGGCGGGGATTGGGCCGGGTACTATTGCTTGTGTTAAATACCATGTACTTAGTTTTTTTAAGGTTGATCTCCAAGCACTGGTTCCTACTAAAGATGTTAAGAGCCCTTTGGATTCCCATGCGTGATTTAGAAAGGAGGAGGGTGTCGTCCGCAAATATCATCGCAGGAATTTTTCGATTCACAAGTTTGGGGGCGTCCATATCAGTCTCTGTAGTCAGTGACTACTAGGCCATTGATAAAGAGGCAGAAAAGTGTCGGGGCCAACACGCAGCCTTGGCGTACACCTCTTTCTACCGGCAGAGGGGCGGTTAGTTCACCATTTTTTCCAAACCGAATTTGGGCACAATTGCCTTCATGGAGACGTTCCAGCTGGTGGCAAAGATATGGTGGGACACCCATGTCCAGTAGGAGTGCCCACAATTTTCCCCTCGGAACCAGATCAAATGCGGACTTGAGGTCCACAAAAATCAAATAGAGGCTGCCACCCTCTATAAGAACGGATTTCCAGAATAACAATTGAAACCTGAAAATGTGATCGGTTGTAGAGATCTTTGCTCTAAACCCAGCTTGGAGGGGGCTAAGAACATTATGCTCATCCATCCAGCTCTGTAACCGCCCGAGAAGGACGTGCACAAATATTTTTTGACTTACATCAATGAGACTGATTGGACGGTAATTAGCAAGGAGAAGCGGAGAACCCTTTTTAAAAATGGGTATAATTTCGGCCCCCACCCAGGTGGTGGGGATTGCCATTTCTCGAAGAATGGTGTTGAACAAGGACCACAAGTAGGGGGTCCAAATAGCGGGTTCAGATCGAAAAAGATCCCCTGGGATCTTGTCAAGCCCTGGGGCCTTGGAGGGTATGATACTGCTTTGGTTATCTCATATGACGTGCAAGTGTTGCCCACTGACCCCTCCTCATCCACCCCCCTCACATATAGTGATTCGAAATGTGCCTTCCATTCGTTCTCCGTGATGTTAGGTTCTATGGCCCTTTTACCTTCCTGTGTTCCCGTGTTAACTACATTCCAAAAAGACCACATGTCATGCGTACTTAAGGCGCTTCTCAGGGTATCCCAGTTCTTATTTTCCCAGCTTTTTTTTGCTTCCATAGTGGCTTTTTTGTGGGCTGCCCTTTTCTCTCTAATTAATGTCCTGTCATTATGTTTAATTGCAGCAATGAGATCTGTCTTATCCCTTCGGCAGCTAACATTGTACCATGGGTGGCGAGGACTTCCAGCCCCCTTCGTTCTTTTGTTGGGGTTAAAAATATTAGCCAAACTGGTTACTAAGTTTTGATGATTGTTTTGAATTTCAGAGAGGGAATTTAGGATCCCATCATTCACGGTGAGTTGTTCCACTGTTATAAGAAAAGGGATGATTGTTTGATATAATAGGGCCAGCTTTTCTTGAGATTGGCAAAAGTCACCCCAGCGTACTCTCCTGCAGTTGCTCAATTTTAACCTATGATCAGGAGATGATGATGCTTCAGATGTATTCTTGTCACGGGGTGAAGTTACCACTAGTATAAGGGCGTCATGGTCACTATCAAAGCGAGGCATGATATTAAAATCTAGCACCCTATGCCATGATTTTGTATCTACCAGGATATAATCTATGATAGATGCTTGCCCCGGTCTATTAAAGGTGTAGTTCCCTGGTGTATCAGATTTAGTGCAACCATTACACGTTCTCAGAGAGTGGTTAAGTGTGAGGGTGTTCATCTGCAAAACTAGTGGAGACTACGCACGTGCTGGGGGGATGTCTGGTTCCGGTATAGCCCTGTGAAGGTCCTCATCACTTGGGTTACCAGTGACCCAGCCATTCAGTGGTTCAAACTGACAGTTGAAATCCCCGCCAATTATAACCAAAAAGTTGTCAGGAATTGTTAGGAGAAAGGCGGTCAGTTGGTCAAGAGTTGGTGACTCTAGGCCATGACGGACTGGACGTGAATAGACATTTATCAACGCAATTCTGATCTTCGTGGGGAATGTCAGAAAAATACAGAGAATGTCACGAGATAAATGTCTCTATCAGTTTTACAGCACATCCCAAATGCACACCAACCCAAGTACATAGTCCCCCCGATGGCCTTCCCCTACCCACACTAGTGGCAGTTATGCTGAACGAGGCGTAGCCCACTCTGTGTTTGTCCGTGCTGGCCCAGATTTCCTGGAACATGCAGATTTCATGTTGACCAATGAATGACCCCCATTCTGGATTATCCAGTTTGGAGGGGAGTCCTGCTATGTTCCAAGAAAGGAACTGCAACCTGGGGGGGCACTTGCAAGTTTCTGGATTTGGGAGGTAAGCACCCTACTTTGCTGCAAGACCTTGGGTCGGCGTGTTTGTAGCCTTCAATGCAGCTAACTGTGGGCCTTTACTGACGGCAGGGGGGGCCAGCTGTATTGTCTAAGGGGTTTGCGGTCACCCTCTGTTGGTCTTTAGATGGCCGTGTGGTCTCCAGGGGATGGTCGGCAGCTGTTTGAATGTTAGAGACCACCTTCCATCCTCTGATTTCTACTCCACTCTCTCCCTCCACCTGGACCACAATCTCTTCCCCTTTCTGCTTGGGGTGCCCCTGTATCGACAGCCCCTGTTGAGATAGACCCCCCACAGACTCTGTTCGGAGCTCCCATGTGGGTGCCCCATGCATGCAAGTCAATCCACCAGTTCCAGTGGGTCAAATCTATTAGAAAGTGGTAGATTGTAGAGTAATGGGCTGGGTTGATTCTGTCCCCTAGTGGAGTGTTGTTTGATCTGGTTCCACGCCCCCTCTCGTGGCCATCCTGCCTTCTATTTAATGGGGTAAGGCCTGGGGGATAAAAAATAACCCAGTGGGAAAGACCCTATACCCCCCTACCCCCTTCGAAGGTTCCCATCTAGTTTGTACAACATTTGGAGTCCTAAAATTAATCACAACACAGTCCCCTGGAGCGTCTTTCGGCCTCCAGCCTATCCATCCCACCCTACGGGTCATGAGTATTTCATTTGCGTTCTTGTAGGAGAATTGTCGATGCTTAGCCAACCAAAATATACATTTGTTTTTGAGTGCCGAGTGAGATTCCCTAGAACCCTCGTTCAGCCCTGGGACACCAGTTAGAATAATTACATATGGTGTTGAGGCTGAGGGGAGGTTAATGAATGGCAAGGCTGAACTTGCTTCATCGCTTTCTTGACGTGGGGCAGACTTCGCACCACCTTTATATCTGGACCCCTGTGAAAGATATTCACAAACCGGTGACCTTGCTGTATGGGACCTACTATCTCTCCCTGCCTCTTGCCCCTGAGTTTGCCCCTGGCTGTCAGAGGTGTCATCAATCATTAGCCTAGCTAGGTTATTCAACCGTTTACTCACTCCCTCCTGGCTAGTGTGATTTTGGGTTAAGATGGGGGGCGTATTACTTAGCAGTGTAGGCTCCACCCTGGTAATGGAAGTGATTGACTGTGATTTCGAATGATTTACAGACTCATTCCCCCTTAAAATTGCCTCAGTCTTACCAGCCCAGCTTTCAACCAAGGATGCGAGCTTGTTGATCTGCTCCAACAGTTTATTAAGTTCGTCCTTTACAATAACCCTCATTTGGGCCTGCATGTCCTTCACCAGTTAATGTACCCATGGTGGCTGCACCAAGCCTTCTTGCAGGGAACCCCCCATCTCTACCTCTCCCGAATCATCAGTCGCCATAGGTTTTGCAGGACACTTCTTGTGTTTGGGACCCGCGCTTGCTGCTGGTTTGCGTTTGCCTATTCGGGCTGGACCAGGAAGGATGAGCTCAGGTTGCTGCTTGGAGCAGGGTGACTTGTAATCCATAGCACGTGTCCTTGGGTGAGGAATAGGCGAGTCCGGGACCAGAACTGATGAAAAGGGTGAGGCATTTTGGCTAAGGAGGGGTGAGACTAGATCTGTGCTCAGGGATAGACGCCTTTCAGTCAGTTCGATTTCCGTCGCCACTGCTCCTATTGCCCTCTGGAGCATCCGGTCGATAGAGGTTTGCTGGCTGGGCGTTGATATTTGTGGGGGTTGAAGTTTCCCCCCCCCCCAGACAAGTGCGCTTTCCCATAATTACAGATGGGACGTTAGGGTAATCTTGCAGCTTTTAGACACAGACAACCCTCTACCTCGGCCCAGCTCTAAGAAGCAAACCTCAGCCAAAAGGAATTAGAGGGGGGGAAACGGTCTGTAGTGAACAGAATTGACAGTAACCCCCAATGGACAAAAGGATCCTCTAAATATTTTATCGTTGCGGGTGGAACTCTACGCAATAAAAAACGAATAAAAAGAGCTCTGACCTTTACTCCATGGATCTAAGCGGCTAGCCTTAGGGGGGTGGCCCAGCCTCTTCCGGGCCCGCCCTTGGCCCGGGCACAGCCCGGGCACGTCCGCGCCCGTCCCGCGGGAGGCTCAGGCGTGATTTGTACGCCTCCAGGCGTGCAGGAAAGTGCGTTGGCGGCTCATGGGCCGCAGGTGATGCCGGGAAGGGTAGTTCCTCCTGCCCCCGGTGTCAGTTTCAATCCCGCGCTGCGGGAGGCTCAGGCGTGATTTGTACGCCTCCAGGCGTGCAGGAAAGTGCGTTGGCGGCTCACGAGCCGCAGGTGATGCCGGGAAGGGTAGTTCCTCCTACCCCCGGTGTCCGTTTCAATACCCAAAGTTTTCGAAAACACCATGGGGCAGATTTACTAATTTTTCATGCAACGCATGGCAGCAAGTAATGTATCTGCAGTGCGCTGCGTGAAAGGGAGACAGAATAAATGCGCCATATCAACTAAGATATGGCACATTTCTGCGGCCTCCTATCACTGGCGTACTGTGAGCTGCCTAGTGCCAATGCAGGCACGCTTGCACCACAGTGCAAGGGTGCCTGCGTTACAAGCAAGATTATTTTTGTGCAGGAAGGGCTCACCTTCCTGCACAAAAACTTTCGTTAACTCAGTTTTCCTTTTTCTATGTGTGCTACAAAATTCAGCACACATGGAAAGAGAAAGTAACGAGGAGAAATAAAGATATTTCTACTTTTTAAGCCTCACTAGGGAAGGCATAACATTTTGACGAATTTCTAGGTTTACAAGTCTTTGTAAATCTGGGAATGCACCAAAATCCAGGGGTGGATGCATGGGAACGTGCATGTCCTCCTTTATCAATATTGTATGCCTTCTGGACAATGGGCTTGAGGTCATGCATTTTATGTACAATGCTGGCTTGGACTTGCATGAACCAAAATGTGTTAGTCACATCGCATGGATATGACCACTACATACAGGGACATAGAGCACAGGTGAAAGTAAGGTGCAGAGTGCATGGCTTTGACATGCCTTGTAGCATCTTTATGTGGTGTTATTGAAATACAGATATTATAGACTGCAGCAAAGAATTATGTTGGTTACATGCCTTTCAGTCATTCCGTGCACCCAATATAGATGGTCATTGAGCCCATCTGCATGTCTGATGAACCGCATGGCCAATGGCCATACAGTGTGCTAACTGCACACAGGTGCATTGGTGAGTGTCATCAATTTCATTAGTGTGGTCATGACTCATGAGCAGTTTATTGGAAAACAAATTTCAGCTTTTGGGACCTATTCACAAAGGTAAATTTACACACGAGTACATCTGCCCCTGTAAAAACACTTAGGAGTAAATGTACTACTTTTGGCTGTTGACCATTTCCAAGCGTAAACATACTCCCGAGTGTAGACTTGCATCTCTCCACCCCCTGAAAGCAGGGTTTGAAGCCAAATAGTTAACACGTAACTTTTCACATATAGAATTCCACCACCTGGTTTGAGCTCTCCACCCCTGTGGTGGAAGTCTTTGCCACTGTGGGAAAAGCAGGGGGTTGAGCCATATTTACAGGTGTAAAATGACTTACTACATGTAACTTCACATGTATGCGGAGATCTCTGCCACTGTGGTGGAGATTTGTGCCGCCGCAAATAGGAACAAGCATTTGTAATGCAATAGGTCTCGCATTTACGAGAGTTTGAGCTATTGGCATTGTAAATGACAATAGCTTAAATTCTTGCAAATGCGAGACCTATTGCATTGCAAATATATTTTGTTGCTTACAAGCACCCCATGCCACGCTTCTACGTTAATAGAGGCCGCGCCTCCTTCTTTCGACGAGCCTCATCTAAAAAAAAAAAAAAAGGGCGTGGCTGCCATTAAAGTGAAAGTGCAGTATGGGACCCTTTTACAAATAAAAAAAGCATTTGTTTGACAAACAAATGCATTTTTTTTTTTATTAAAAGCTCCCCATGCCACGGTTTCACTTTAATAGCGGCCGCAGACCTTTCTTTAGACTTGGCTCGTCTAAAGAAAGGGGAGCGGCCTCTATTAACGTGAAAGCACGGCATGGGGCGCTTGTAAACAACAACAATGGCGGGGACTACAACATGAAAACATGGTCCCTCTGCCACTTGGCGAAAAGGGAATAAGCACACCACATTGAACGCATCACGGAAGGGGGTTGTGGTGAAGCACACGAGTAAGAGAGAGCAGTGCAGGTGAAGGAAGAAAAGTACATGAGGGAGACATTTGGAAGGCTCATTAACTCTCGTGGGGTGCTTAACCACAAAGGAAAAAGCAGTGGAAGGTCACAAGTAATGCAGTCATGCCTAAGAGGAGGGACAATCACAAGAAGGGGATGTAAAACTCACACAAGTTAACAAATTCAAAGCAAGCAAGCAAGTAAATTAGAGCAACAATAAAGCCAACCAATAGTAAGCACTGGAGCTGTGCATGACCTAATAGAAAGGTTCCTTCAAATCCTGTGACTATGGCGGGGACTACAACATGCCACTTGGCAAAAAGGGAAGCTCCAATATCCTTCCCTGAACAGTAACTGGTCTCCGCTGCAAAGAGCCCCACTCCTCAGTAGTTTCCAGGGGATGTGTGCCATTCTAAATGGGGTTTGTGCTACGGAGCATTGCATACATGCAGACCCGATTCAAGCGCGAGTCTGGATTTCTTTTAAGCCCAAAACGGCGTTACCTTTGCTGTCTCCCGCATAAAATTGCCTCAGCTTCAATGCAAGTCAGCAGGTAAATAAATTACCTTGATTTATTCACCCCCCTCCATCTTTGCAGCCTGAAAGTGTTGGCATGTATGGCATTCCAGTCTTGCAGCTACACTCTACCCTCCAGATGTTCTTTTTGATAGTACTCCGCTTTCACCACGGAGCACCCCAATTCTCTCAGGGCCTCATTTATGAGGTTTTGCCATAGGACAGCGCCGCAGACCTTCCTGCTGCGCTGCCCTACAGCAAAAGAAAAGGGCAGGAATGTGCCGTATCTATCAGATACAGCGCATTCCTGTCCTTTTCCCCTGCACCGGCACGCAATGGGCTGCCGTGCGCCAACGTGCAAGGGTGCCAGCGTTGCGGGGATGATTATTTTTGTGCACCTTCCTGCACAAAAAGAATCACAAGAGGCTTTTTCCTCTTTCTATGTGTGCTGCAGAATAAAGATATTTCTCCTCGTTGTGCCTCCCTTACGCCTCCCCTGGGGTGGTGTAAGTTTTTGGTGCTGCCTCAGATTTATGGTTTTTCATAAATCTGGGGCAGCGTCAAAAAGCTATGGATGTTGCTGGGAACGCCCCCAGCAACACCCATTGCACACACTTTTAAAGCAGAAAACTGCATTAAAGGGAACAATATTTACGAGGCAGCATTAAGCCAAAAAAAGTGGCTTAGTGCTGCCTCGTAAATATGGAGCAGGCTCCTGTGCCAAGGAACATCACAAAAAGAAGCAAAATAACCTAAAGCCGGTATTTTTTAGGCTTGATCTACATATTACAAACGGCAAATATAAATAGAAAAGACTTTTAGATGTGTTCTATGGGTGCCTTAATGATTCATGAGTAATAATTAAAGTAAACAAAGACAGAAAAGTGATGTTACAAATGAATACGTACGGTTTTGTTTAAAGTCCTATTTAATATCACTCCAGGACTTTGCAGACTCTTACAACAACAAATGTCCGTATGTTTCTCTTGGAAAGGTGGCAACCCTACCCTCCCTTTTTTGGCTCCAGGTAGGAAGGTGGAGTTTTCATGAAGAAGTTGACACAAGAGTGAGAGTGGAAAGTTGTGCTTTTCCTTCCCATGTGGTGCCTGGGGAAAGGTGTGACTAGTAAGGACTGGGGTGAGGTTTGATTGAGGAGGTAATGTGCTCTGACGCAATCCTTAAAAGTAACAGATCAATAAGAAACCCATTGACTGGGAGTAAATGTCTTTGTGAGTTGCAAGACACTAACACTCTGAGAGAAAGTCTCAGTTTTGGATTGAACACCTGATCTCCCATTCTAACCACCCTCCTTCCCCAGCTCTTACCCTGACTGGAAATACCATTTAAAATGGCCATAGTCACTTCAGTTAAATAACACAGTGAGCAACAGGGCCAGACTAAGTACCAAAAGCAGCCCTTGCACCTTTTCAGACCCACCCGCTACTGCATGTAGCAAGGCCTGAGAGCGAGCTTACCACTGTTAAGGGTGTTTGGTGGAACTCTCCCCCCAAGAAGATGTTGAAATAAATTGCAAATATGGTGCGTTTTACAACAATTTTCCATTACAGGACCTTGCACACTCATTGAATGGAGATTACAGGGCTGCACAGCTGAATGAATGAATAGTTGGATGGCGAGGCATGAGTGGATGAATTAATTAAAGAATGGATGACAATGAATAAAGACTTTGAGCTATGTGTAGCAGCTGGTCTCAATACACTGTTATGTGGTATGCTTTTAGCTTCCATTCTAGTTCTCGTGTTAACTTAGCCTCATTTTCTAATTGTGCTTTGTACATGTTTTTCGACTGAGAGAATGGCCTTACACACATTCCTTCCAGATAGGCATTGACACCGTGTAGTCTGCACAGTTAGTTCCAGGGGTGCACAAATTCAGAACATTAAGGCATTGTTTTATTTTCTTTGCTCTCAAAGAGACCGCTCTTCTGCTTCAGTCTAATTAAAATGCTTTCCTGCACCTTTCACACAGTTTGATTAGCTTGCTGGTTTATTATATAAACTGTGTCCGTGCTGAATTTGGTGAGAGGTTCACTCCTGCCAAAGTCATCACGGAACACTGCTGAGATGCAGAACCGCTGTCGTCAACCTTTATCCTGAGAAGGAAGATAGCTGTACCCTCGGAGGTGCATATGTGGATTCACTGATCCTGGCATCCTGCTATACACTGCCAAGGTATGGGGTTAGGTCATTCCAAAACACCATGCAGATGGGTATTCCCTATATGCTCTCTTTAGCATAGAGGCTAGCAATAGATGGGAGTAACATTAGCAACATTAAGAACAATTACCCTGATTGAATTGTTTGAATTTTTCACTATTCTAATAGTGCTTATTGCAATAATATGTCTCATCTTTCCTACAATCGCAGTTCATGTTTTATTTGCAAAGATTAGAACTCTTCAATAAACGTAACGCTACTGGTGGCAGGGTCTTTATAAACAGAAAAATAAAATATGCCCTACGTTGTGACAATTGTCAGCAAATTAAAACTTCCACTGCTGCACGCCCACCGCAGACACCTCTTCTAGTTTCTAACAAGCCCTTACAATGCGTCTATTTAGATCACTACGGACCACTCCATTCAGATGGTTCCTTTAAATGTATCTCAGTGGCTATAGATTCTTGTTCTAATTCTCTTTGGGTTTGGCCCCAGCGATCAGCTGACAACTGTTAATAAAGATTTGCAAGTTTTTGTCTGTATATATGCAGTAGCAGCATTCCACTCGGACCAGGGACCGGCTTTCGCCTCTAAGGCTTACCAGGATACTATGGGCACCATGGGTGGTGCTGTGCATAATTTCTTTCCCTATCATCCTGAGTGAAATTCAATAGTGGAATGGAAAAAAAATGACTTAAAGCAGTCCTTAACAGCTTGAGTACTTAGTCCAGGTCGTGGTTGGATCCATCACCTGCATGGAGTCCAGAGAGCTTTAAATAACCTGCCTAGAAGGCTTTGGGTGACCAGACCCGATACAAGATTATTTTTGGTTTCCGAATGTATGTTCCAGATCTTGATAACTCTGGTACAGTGGCTGGAGATGCTCCCTTTGACATCAATGAACGTTTCACTATCTTGCAGGAATTACAAGACTTCGAGATGAGCACCCCAATTTGAATTCTAAACGTTCTGCCACTGTTGAAGTGAAGGGCAGAAATCAGCAACTTCTAGCTGGATTCCCAAAGTTGGGGATCTAGTCTGAGAGAAGATTACAGACAGAAAAGGGTTTGGCCCGTCCTACGGTGTACCGATGCCTGTCCTTGCTATTAAAAGTACTCAAACTGTGATTTTGCCACTGCTCACTGGTTGCAAACACGACAGACTTGTTTCAATTGATTTGATCAAGCTACACCTATGGCCAGTCCTACACAGCAGGCCACTGGGTTTTCTGGGTAGTTCCTTCAAACCTCTCCCTACCCTGCATGAAATCCCTCTACATGCTTTAAGCAGTCCAAATCTGTCTACGCCCCGGCTTGAGTCTACAGAAGCTGAACTTTCCATCATCCTAGCTATTCATGAGATCACTGGTTGTGTTTCTTATGTGAGCTTGCCATTTTCCACTGCTGCTCCTTGCAATGAAGTTATATACTATCAACCGCATTTGGTGGTATCGACCTGCTTCCTTTACCCGCTGAGGTTCCTGTTTTTACTCAGACCGCCTCTGGTTACTTTATCAACATTGATGATTTTTCTTCTAACTCTTCACATACCTCTACATGTGGTATGCATGCATTTTTCCTTTTGCTGAAACGGACTTATCTGGTTCCTCCATGGCCCTAGTGTTGGATTTTAATTTAATTTCTTTTTCTTTTCCTCTAGATTGGGTTTATCGCAATTTTCTTTCTACTTTTGAATGGACACGGTCTTCCAGATCGTGCTTCACCAGAACTTATAGCTGAGGTACTTAAGCCCACTTCTCTTCACATAAGGTCCGAAGAGACTTGTCCCTTGTGAACATTACTACAATTCCTGACCCTGATAGTATTGTTTGGGATAAAGTTCCCTATGACATTTTTGGTCCAACTGAAACATTACAAATTCCATATGTTTTTAAAGTTGCTATAGGTGATGTTCTCTTTCCAGGTTACATGTCCGATGACTGGGATGTTGTGACTGTTTCTAATTTGCTATCTGAATTAGAATCGTGCACTGTGTTTGAGAATGAGGATTTTGATTTGAATTCTGCAAATTATGGTGAAATGTATTGTTGCCATCATTATGCACATCACTATTTACACAGAGCTAGTACTCCACGTACTATTTTTAATTATACACAGTGGGAACACTGTCTGACACCAGCTGTGGGTAGTCCAAAATTATATCTGAAACAATTCCCTTATTATTCTGGTCATGTCCCTACAGATCCTGTGTCTTATTATTATAAGCTTACACCTTTGCCTGAGAAGAATATGCTCACACAAATAAAACTGATTTATTCCTATTCATTTATTTCACAACTGGCCATATATGGTCATGAATATTGGAAGGAAAATGTTGAGCTTAAATCCGTTTGAGGAACACAACACTGGCAGGTCCAGGGCACCGATGCATTATTTCGGCCTTGTCCGATCCCTTGCCAAATTATATTTCTAACAAAACAGTACAAAAGACTACGTCTTGGTTTAGGTAAAAAAAATAATCTAAATATGCCAAGCATTCCCTCTTTTGCAAAATGTGATGGTTGGCAACAGTTTCTTAATTTAACAGAACTACAGGTCAATGAGATGGTGTAGAATGGTACATACAACTCATCCCATTTTGCTTCAGGTGGGTGGTTATTATGGCCATTGACACTAATGGCTGCAATCCCCGTTTTTATTTAAAACTCTTCCAAGGGGTTTACTGCAAGCAGGCCTGACCCCCGGTATATTCAGTCACAACACTCAGGAGTGATTAATACTTATAGTGTAGGAAAGTTATACAAGCAATGCTTAGAACATTCCAGCTTGTCCGCAGTTAAAGATAATTTATCACTATTCTCCAATATTGATTTAAAAGATTTTCTGTTACATCCCAGAGCTCCTCGTCCTAAACGTTTTATTTATACTACATACAATGAAATTTGGAAAATTTCTCAACAAGAAGCTGCTGAAAGGCTAAGACAAATTGATAAGGAAAATATTGAAAAACCATTTGCACTTGTTGATTAATGGAATTACTACATTGCCACACGTATTTATTTTTTAAATGACATTATTTCATCTGCATTTGATGTTATACAAAATGGCATGTTTATGCTTCAAAATGGTAAAAATCAGTTAAGATCGATTTTACAGATAAGTTGGACATTGCAGGTTTTAACATCAAATCGAGTGGCATGGAAATATTTAAATTCAACTGAATTGTTCTAGCCTTATAATTTGACATGTATGCAGAAAATCATGGCAAAAAAGGAATCCACTTACACAATGCTTAATATACAAAGGTTAGATACATTGCCTTTTACTGTAGCTGACACGCCTTCAGCGACATGGCTAATTCACGGTATAATGTGTTTACCAATATCAACGTTTCATTTCACCCCATGTCTAAAGCACTTTCCTGTGGGCAGGTATAAAGAAATAGGTGCACATTTTTTTACATGAAGCTTGGTTTTTGCCCTTTCAGTTTGAAAGAAAACACAACAAAGAAGTTTTTGTTTGTCTGCTTGTGGTTCTTCTTTAGGACACTCCTACAATTGCAGGGAGATAACACTTCATGGTGTCTGTAATGCCTCAATGGCTAATCTTGGATGTTATTTGAAGGGTGTTTCGGGGCCAATGATAAAGCCTGAATTTGTGTTACTTTCAAATGGCAGTTATTTAATTTTAAATGATCAGAGCTGCTGTGGGATGAAATTAGGTGTCTCTTATATTGCCACTGTTTACAAGGTTGTGATTTGCTGTATGAATGTCTTATTTCCTCCTACACATTCTCTTGAGGAACTTACTTTGTGGTCGACGGTCCCTCTTTCACAAATTAACTTTGATAGATTGAGCAGACTGAAAGACTTACTGTTTCAAAAGGATTAACATCTGCCCTAGAAATGTTTGATCTCCAAGTTGCTCATTCCTCGGCTAAAGTACAATCCCTTCTGCGCACTCAGTTACCACGTTTTGGTGAACGGATACACGGCATCTTTAATGCTTCAAACACCGCTGGAGTGGCACCCTTTTTTAAAGTGATTGGGTCTGGATTTGTTTCTACATTTCAGACTGTGATTGGAGTTATTCTGTTCTTTGTTCATACGCTATTTTAAAGCATTTTTGGAGGCATCCCAATTGTGCTGTTTCTTCTGGTCGCTATTTGGTTCTATTTTTGTTGATTCGTAATGGCTGTCCCACATGTAAACCTGATGGTAATGGAACTACGTATATACTATTAGGGAGGGTTACCCTTGCTTACCAAACCAAAATTATTGTCCGTTATGTTATTACATGCCCAGTTTATATCTCTACTACGTGTAAGATCTACACCCAGATAAATCAGTGTGATCAGTACATTGTGTAGGATATATTGTTGGGTCCTCACCCACAGGTACCACCCATGGCCTGCTTCATCATCAGACCCACGACCTACTCATCTAGTGTGGGTGGCTCAGCTCGACGCATTTGTAAGCGGAGAGCTTGATCTAAATGTTAGGGATTACATTTTAAAATTGCCTGCCAGATCCTATTAAATTCTTTAATGGGTTGGTCCTTTGGCAAGGTTAAAAAAACAAAGCGATGTTCTGAGGGTATATTGACCCCCTACATCTGTGGTCGACATGTTTCCGCAGTTTTAAAGGCCCTCTAGGTCAGTCGGCTTTCTTCAGTACCATTAGTTGTGATTATCTCTATTTCTACAGATAGCCTATTGCACCTTATAGTGTCAGCTTTCGTACAGTAATGCAGTAGGAAACATGCCCGCAACTGATACAGACCATATATTTGGACTCTTTCTTTAGTTATGTTCTATAATGCCCTATGTATTATTTAGGCTACATAAAGTTATCGGGTGGGACCGTCCTTTTAGTCACCCTTTCCTCAAAGGACTGCATCCGTGTCCTCACCTAACTCGTGGCCCGTAATCCTGGATGTTTAGACCATTATAGACCATAGCAAAGGAAAGAGTCCAAATATATGGTCTGTATCATCTAACTGGGCCAACTACAGACCTATTTATTTGGTGCCTATCCTCTCAGAAATTCTGGAAAAGCACGTTAACACTCAACTTAGCACATATGTGGAAGCCCAGAACGCCCTCCACTCCTCCCAGTCAGGATTCAGAGCTGAGCACAGAAGCTGCCCTTATAGGAGTCATAGAACATCTACGGCGACTCCTAGTTAGGGGAGGCACAGATGTGCTGATCCTATTCGATCTAAGCACAGCTTTTGACACTGTGTCTTATGACATTCTTGCTGAAAGACTGCCTATACTTGACCATCAAGGCATCGCTGTTGCCTGGTTAAACTCCTTTCTGACTAACCGTACCTTCCAGGTCTTCTTCACTAAGTGTCCAGTCCTCACTCACTCACTATGGGCGCTCCGCAGGGATCCTCCCTCCGCCCCATGCTTTTCAATATTTATGCCTGCCCTTTGGCGGACCTAGTGGAAAGTTGTAGCTTGACCTTATCCTCATACACAGATAACACCCAGATCATTTTCTATTTGTCATCTGAGCAGAAAGCTAGCGCCGAAAATCTTTACTTTTGCCTCGACCTAGTCTCTACTTGAATGAATACCAGTTCCCTAAAATTAAATGGAGACAAGATCGAGGTTCTGATACTAGGTAAGAACCCCTAGCTCTAGGGTCCCTAACATTGGCCTGTTACTCTAGGAGCACTCCCCGAAACTGTCAACAGGGTAAAAAAAAGGGGCTTCTGGCTGGATTCAACCTTGTCCATGAAGCCACAAGTAGCTAAGCTTGCATCCTCCTGCTTTGCCACTATGAAATGGCTCAAAAAGATCTTATGGATACTTCCCTTCTCTGCTCAGAGAACCTTTATCCAGGCCATGATACTATCTAGGCTAGTATTATGGTAATATATTATACCTGGGGGCTGACAAGACAGTGATTAGACATCTTCAGATGGTCCAAAACACTGCCACAAGGCTCCTATTCCGGCTTCCTAAATATTCTTCTGTATCTGGTCTCCTTCATGACCTCCACTGGTTTTACAGTGGACAAGCACATCAACGTCAAAGCAAGTTTGTTTCATGTATAAAATCAAGTTACACTCGGAACCGTGGTTCTTACAAAATCTTGTTGTGCTTACCACCCCTACACACGCTGCGCTCAAGCAACCAGTCTCTCTTCATAGTGCCTAGAGTTGGACGCTCTCGGATGGGTGGCCGTTTCTTTTCTGGGCCCCAAGATGTGGAACGCCCTCCCTGAGTCCCTTAGATACTGCACTTCTCTATCCACTTTCTGCAAGGAGCTAAAAACATGGCTAATTTAAGTCACATTTCCAGACTGCTGAAACCTGTCCTCAGCGCTGAGAAGCCATATCGATATCTATGCGCTATATAAGAATTATATAATAATTTTAGTTCTCGTGTTAACTTTGCCTCATTTTTCAATGGTGCTTTGCACATGTTTTTCTATTGTAAGAATGGCCTTACACACATTCCATACAGATAGGCATTGACACCCAGTAGTCTGCACAGTTAGTTCCAAGGTCGCACAAATTCAGAACATGAGGCATTGTCTTATTTTCTGTGCTCGCAAAGAGGCGGTTCTTCTGCTTCAGTCGAATTAAAACGCTGTCCTGCACCTTTGACACAGTTTGATTAGCTTGCATTTTTATTATATAGGCTTAGTCCGTACTAAAATTGGTGAGCGGTTCACTTCTGCCAGAGTCATCACAGAATGCTGCTGAGATTCAGACCCATTGTCCCCAACCTTCATCCTGAGAAAGAAGATAGCTGTACCCTCGGAGGTGCATCAGTGGATGACCTGATCATGCTCCCTGATATACACTATCAAGGTGTGGGGTTAGGTCGTTCCAAAGGACCGTTCACATGGGTACTCCTGATATGCTCTCTTTAGCATAGAGGCTAGTAATAGATGGGAGTAATATTTGTAGCATAAGCAACGTTATGAACAATTACCTTGATTAAATTGTTTGTATTTTTCACTATTCTAATAGTGCTTATTGCAATAATATGTCTCTTCTTTCTTACAATCGCAGTTCATGTTTTATATGTAAAGATCAGAGCTTTTCAATAAATGTTTGAAAATGCAATATTGTACCTTTTCTTTGCGACATGCATGAGTGACAAAGTAAAGGGTTAGATCTGTTTCCATGATTTCCTGGAAATCTGAGAGTCATGTTCTAGGTTACTGACTTCATTTATAACTCTGGAGGTTTAGGAGTTTGGATGCGGTACTGTGAGCTATCAGAATAGATCAACATTTACTGATTATGTGAGAAGACTCAGGGGCCGATTCTGATGCGGTTAGGAAATCTTCCCGATCAAATCGGTTTGGAAATGGTTTCCGACCGACTCGGATCGGGAGAGTCCTACCGACCGAGTATGATGCATCCGGATGATTCCAGATACAATTTGGTTGGACTCCCATTGACTTCTATGGGAAGCCTATGTTCCTAACCGCATCGTACTCTGTCCCTCGGTTGGGAAGACACGTTCCCGATCCGATTGGGAAGGAGCAAATGCCATTAGGAGGCCTTCCTAACCGCATCGGAATCGGGCCCTAGGTGGGAATGCTTTCCTAACCGCATCGGAATCAGGCCCTTTGTGTCTGTTTTATGAAGTAGTGTTGTTCTAAATACACAGTCCTACTAGATTAGTAGGAACTATATAACAGCACTGACCAATAGTGGGTGCTCTGGTTTTCATTTTAGCTTCTACATTATAAAATTGTCCTCCCCCCACACATTTCCACCACTAATTCTTGAGAAACATGCATATATCAATTGTATTTAACACAGTACACAATTAAGCGCCTCAAAGAATTAAACACAAAGTATTAAGCTTTGATTGAAAATGGGAAGGAGAAAGAGCTAAACATGTAGTGGCCAAATTGCACAACATGAAACCAGAAAACCATATCTCTCGCGGCTCCACTTGCCACCAAATTGTATGATCCTAGGCGTTAACTTTTTTTCACAGTGCCTTTCTCTTCATCATCACATGTGAGCACCTTGAAATAAATCAGATCGGTGTGTGCGCCGCACAAAAGAAAACAAACCATAATGTTATAACTTTTATACTAACACCCAAGGCCATGTGTAGACGGCAAAAGCAGCTGACTTGCCTCTTGGTTCACTAATAGTATCGTCATCAGGGCAGTGGTAGTGGGGGTATGAATGTTTCAAGTTCATGATTAGAATCTATCATATTCAACAACTGCCATTCAATGCAATGATTGTATTTAATATTCTAAACAGAAATGCGTTGCAGCAGTTGCATTATAAAGAAATACACTGTTGTGAATTTTGAAGAATCTTTATCATATATGTTCTGGACTCTCTGAGCCAAGCACCAGTAGATACCTCAGCTCCCTCCACCTAAATACTTGAAGGTCAGCATGGCTCCTTGGGACCCTGCAGAGACCAGAACGGACCAATTGCATAAACTAAGTGGTTTTGAAGCGATCTTTAAAACCATTTGTTTTGCATTGTTTATTTTTAAAGCGATGCAAGCAGGAAATGCGTTTGGCCCGACCCCCAGCAAAAAAACAGCCTCCACCCTGCCAGCCCACTGGGAAAACGCCTGGTGGTGCCAGTCCACGTCTGCTGTGCAAACACAATAACCCTATGTGCTCAGATTGTTACCAGTGCCACAGCAGCACAACAGGTGGCATCATTGTGCAGTTTGATGTTTGAGTTTCTTGCCTTTGTCTGCACTCTCAGGGCATCAGAGGGTTTTGTGGAGCTACAAAGGTAAATGTATTATTCTAACTCCAATCTTAGGATATTGTACTTTCATCAGAATAATCCAGGAGGTGTATTTTGTATTCCAAATACAGGCTTGGAATATATTGGGGAAAGTTTAAAATCCTGGCACGTTTTCAAAAAAGGTTTGAGTGTGACTTTGCATTGATAGGACGTGCTGCTTTGAAGGGGATGCTGAAGGGAAGGCAGTTTGATATTCTTCTTAAATTAGGCCCCGTATACCTGCTTTATTGTTCAGTTTCTCCCTCCCTGTGCTTCTGTATCAGCTTTCCATATCCCGTCAGCCTCCTCGGTTGTTTCCCCAACCCAAAATCTTTGGCCGGGTCATATGGAAGACCTGTCCAATGCTAAACATGCTGTTCGGGTCTGTCTTGAGCAAAAGTTAGAAACTCTACCTGACTGCCTTGTTGCTCACCACAGCTATAATGCATTGTCCCAACCTCTTTTACCTGTCGCACCATATGTCCCCACCATCTCCCTCCATGAAATCATTTCTAAAAACTTTTCTGCCCCTACAGGCTGAGCTCCTGCCTATTTACCTATACTTTGCTGCACATTTTGCCCAGCTCTGCATTTTGAAGTCCATTGTGATTCCTCTCACCTGTGCCTGACCCAAGCTTAATTTCACCTTATTCCGTCTTGCTAGGGAGTGCCTCCTCTGGCCTCTAACCAAACCCAGTCTGCAATACAAACCGTTGCAGACTGTGCCCTGCACTCAGCTGACCTGCCCACAGGAAGGGGCGAGTGTTTGGGGGATTATATTCACCTATTGTGGGGAGGAGCATATTGTGTTTTTTTTAGGTTGAGCATAGACCGCGCCTGTGCTGTCTCGCAGAGACATTTTGTATATACTTTGTGGGCTTCAGCTCGCCCATTGGCTGCCCATTTCCTGGCTTCATCATCGCACTCATATTCTTTATCTCCATTTTGTGAAATGCATGCATGCGTCATGCCTCTTCCTGTGTGTAGCCCTCCGTGATAACATGGACCAATTACTACTATCCATCTCCAGCTCCCATTTTAGCAAATGTTTTTGGAACTACTTTTTGCTTTGAATTGGAGCACTTTACACAAGCACTCGTTTTTTTCACTCGCTCCGATCTCTATTTGCTGTTGCTTCTTCAACCAATCATGACAAATATTGTGAAAGCCGTCATGCAAATTACTCGCTGTAAATACAGAATTCTCATGATTGCTTAGCATAATACGTAAACCAGGGAACGGTGCTATCTGGATGTTTGCACTCTCACGCTAGGCACAAGAGGTACATAAAAGAAGGACTCCACAGAGCCTGCTGCTTTGAATATTCTGGCGGGCGTCTTATAATTGGGTCACTAATCCTAATACAGCAATTTATGGTGCGACTCAATCTCCCGCAAACCATGAAAAATACAGATGTGATCCATTGTTCCTTATACAGATGTGATCCGTTGTTCCTTAAGACTTTTTCCTTTTTTACTGCAAGTTCAGCATACATCAAAGAAAGAGTTCTTCCTTTCAGGTATGCCGAACACAGAAGAAAGAATGACAAGGTTCAATGGAAATAGAAAAGGGACAACATCTGTCACTTCACTAAGTATCAAACATTTACATCCGGACGAGGTTTTGCATGATTACATTTCTTTGAACACGATGAGTACACAGCAAGGCAAGTTTTCCCGCACACGGCCACAGAGGCACCAAAATTACACCGCCTTCAAAAACAAGTTTGATACCAGCTCTCTCACCAAGGTAGGAGGTTCAGCTCTCTCACCAAGGTAGGAGATTCCTTGCATGTATTGGAAATTACTTCCGGGGTACACGAGAAGCACACAGGGCAATGAACTGTGCAGTTTACACGTGACGCTTCTGCACCGTTACCGACTGTTGACAACAGGGTTATTGAGGCAGTGTGCATTTATCTAGTTAAACTCCTTTGTAGTAAAATGAGGGACTGAAATCAGTCACACCACTGTACGGTGATCAGTTACACTGATGCAATGTTTATTTCATTTTCACGGAGGAGGTTCGTGAGGCGGTGGACCGGGGAGGCTCTGCCATCTTGATCATGCTGGATCTGTCGGCAGCCTTCGATACGGTCCATCACAAAGTGTTGATGGGCCGCTTATCGGAGCTGGGGTCCAGGGTTCGGCCTGGAACCTACTTAAATCATTTCCGGCCGATAGAATACAAACGGTAGAACTAGGTGGGGACAGATCTAAACCATTTTCCATCCCCTGTGGAGTCCCGCAGGGGTCATCCCTTAGTCCGACGCTTTTTAATATTTATGTGAGACCACTGGCTGCCCTTATAAGATCATTTGGGCTCCTAACCTCTTACGCAGATGACACTCAAATTGTGGTATCCCTGCATAGAGGTAAAGAAGCGGAAAAGGCCCCTAGCTGCCACGACTGTATGCTAGCAATAACTGGCTGGATGTCTGCTAACTGCCTGAAGTTAAATGCAGGCAAAACAGAGGTGATTGTCTTCGGGAACAGCCCTAACCTCTGGACCCCAGCATGGTGGCCTAGTGATATGGGCCTTCCCCCACCCCCTTCACGGAAAGTTAAGAACCTGGGGGTGATCATGGATAACACCCTCACATTCGGGGACCAGGTCAGCGGGGTGGTGTCAACAAGCTTTTTTTATTCTGAGGACCCTGAGGAAAATAAAACCTTTCCTCACGCAAGAAAGTTTCAGAACTGTCGTCTCAGCCCTCATTCTGTCCCGTCTGGATTACTGTAACAGTCTGTACTTGACTATTAATAAGAAACATCTTAACAGACTACAGATGGTGCAGAATGCGGCAGCTAGGTTGCTTACAGGCACTCCAAGGTTTATGTCGGTCAGGAATGGCCTACGTTACCTTCACTGGCTCCCAATCAAACAACGAGTTCAATTCAAGGCTCTCTGTTCGGTCTTTAAGTCCTTGATGGGAACTGGCCCTGAAGACCTACAAAAGCGCATTCAATGGTATGTCCCCGGGAGAACATTGCGCTCAATGGAAGCAAAGCGGGTGGTCGTTCCTAGAGCAAAAAGGCTAACTGGGGTGGGAAGAGCTTTATCCTTAGAGCCACCAAGGCCTGGAACGATCTCCCGTTATATCTAAGGACTGGCACGGATTTCCTTTCGTTCAGGAAGGGCCTGAAAACCTGGCTGTTTTCAGCTTAGTCTCAGTTGGTGCTCAGGGGTGGAGGTCACCAGGTATACACTGCCCCAGGCATACAGTGCTCAGCGCCAGGACACCCTTGGGTAACAGTGCGCTTTACAAACTTATATAACATAACATTTTGAAAATGTTTGTAAAGCAACAGTATTTCGCCTTGAGAATACCTTGTAGAATGATGAGGCGCCCCCCGCGTCTAGAGGAGGGGCGCCCTTAGTAGCGCCACGGTATCGAGCTCCCTTTGGGGGTCGGCTTGGAAGGGGTCTGCCTTCGTGACGTAAGGGGGTGGGATATGCACCTCGGAGGGGAGAAACGAAACCGAACCCTAAGGGTGAGGTAATTAAGGCTGTGCCTTGAGGGGCTGGTCCTCTTTGTCTCCCCGGACCTGGAAGGGACCTGATTGAGTATTTTTACAAAGGGCTAAGTAGAGTTAATCGTGTGTAGAAATAGACACCGAAGCTGCAGTAAGTTGCTCAGATCGATTTATAAAGATTCAGTGATAAATAGAAGCCAAATTGTGCCCTTCCCATGGAAAGCTGAACTGTAACCATTGACATTGGCAACGCCAATAACTCTTGCATTGCCGACATCTATTGGCTTTGCCAAAAAACAAAGTGTAAATAAAGGTTTAAAGTACGTACAATGTTTTACAGCTTTAATAAGATTTTACAGTTGACAAATTACAATAATTTTTTATATGCAATAAAACAAATATATATTACAAAATTATTGGCTCACAAATAAACACCTACACTACTACAGACCAAGGCAAAAAAACAAAAACAACTACCGATTGCAAAGGCGATACCTTTTGGCTTTGTCAATGCTTTTTAAAAAAAAAAAAAAAAAATCTTTGATTTTTGTACAAACCTGTCTGGGAGAGGAATAACGCCTCATATGTAATGAGATAGACAATAAAGAGGCCGGAGAGGTACATACTACGCCTCAGCCCTATTTGCTTATAAAGGCACAAGCCTGAAATGTGACTGACTCTGAAATAGCCCCACCAGCCGTTCAGACACACCGGCCTAACAAGTGACCCACTCATCTCCAGCTCGACCAGCCTTTCAAGTGAACAAGCCTAATACGTGACTCACAGAAACACCAGAGTGAAATGGGGTCTGGGTCTGCTTAGTTCGAGCACATCTGAGAAACACATTCCTGCCATGTGACTGACTATGCCCCAGCTGTACTCGCCCAAATGGATAACACTTCCAAACCTCACATTCTCAGCATTGGCAATGATGTTTTGTTAAAGCATTGTTTTTCATAAAACATGCTGTGTTCTTTAGGTAGCCCTTAGTCCCAGCCATTAAACACAGCCTAGGCTTGTCATATTTGCTCATGCTGCCAGAAACTGTGAAGGATGCCCAGGATTCGACTGTCAATCACTTATTCCCACGCATCCCGTCTCTATGGCAACCAGTACCACAATGCTTCAGCCTTGAGCATTCGCGTACCCCCCTCCTTCATCCGTGGCGTTGTAGTCGTGTAGCTATGATCACATCATGGTAAACCAACTGGACTAAACCTACAGATTACACTGGTTTGTTAAAAGACCGACAGCTGTGCCGGAGATATTGATTCAAGCACGGTGAGCTAGAATAATCAGAAAGCCTAGGAACAGGTCTGAGTGGGTAGAATCGGCAAACGGAAATCTATGGGGAGAGAGGGGACAGGATTACCAGATAAGTAGAAAATAAAATAAATTTGCAGCCTTTGTGCTGTGCGGTTTAATCATGCACAGAACCCACTTCCTCTCCTCCTCCTCTTATGTACCTTTTTGCTGCAAAGTTTGAAGGCAGTTCAGAAAACAGCCAGCTGAAATAAGACCAATGCTTACAAAAATCTTACACAGAAGATGGATGGAAGCAAAAGTTCTAAGCTCTTCAAGTCACCATTACTGACACATTCCATAAGTGACACTCCCTCACGTCGACCTCCTATCTCTTCAAGTCTCAAACTCCAACATTAAAAGGGCCATTAGTTTGAGCCCATCGTTTCCATCTACCATTAGTTTGACTCAATGTCCATAAAAATAAAGCATTGGCAAAGACAATAGGTCTCGCCTATGCAAGCGCTATTGGCTTTGCCAATGTATTTTAGCCATGTTGGAAACCAGCGTGGCTGCTGTTCAGCATGGCTATAAGTTAGTGGTGTAAAGGAGAGTGGTGTGGAGTGTCATAGAGTGGAATGGCAAAGAGTGGAGTAGAGTGTTGTAGAGTGGAGTGGCAGAGAGTGACCTCTAAGGGAGTGGCATAGTGTGGAGTCGCGTAGAGTGGTGTACAGTGGAGTGGCAGAGTGCACTGGTGTAGAGTGTTGCAGAGTATAGTGGCGTAGAATGCAGTGGCACTGAATCCAGCGGCGTACAATGCAGCATCATAGAATGCAGGGGCGTAGATTAGAGAGGCGCATAGTACAGTGCAGTGGCGCAGAGTGGAATGGCACAGAGTGGAGTGGCACAGATTGCAGTGGCGTAGAGTGGTGCGGAGTGGTGTAGAGTTGAGTGATGCAGGGGGCAGAGGTCCACCGTAGAGTCAATGGCAATGGAGTGCAGTGGCATAGAGAGGCGCAGAGTATAGTAGCACAGTGTGGTGCAGAGTAGACTATAGTGCCATAGAGTGCATTGATGTAGAGTAGTGCAGAGTAGAGTTCAGTGGCGGAGAGTGCAGTGTTCCACAGAGTATCAGAGTACAGTAATGTAGAGTGGCGTAGAGAGCATTGGCATAGAGTACAGTGATGCAGAGTATAGTGCAGTGGCGTAGAGTGATGTTGTGTAGAGTGCAGTGGCGTAGAGTGATGTTGTGTAGAGTGCAGTGGCGTAGAGTGTAGAGGTTAAGAGTAGAGTGGCATAGAGTGGAGTGGCGCAGAGTAGAGTAGAGTGAAGTGGCGTGGAGTGGTGCAGGGTAGGGTGCAGTTGCGTAGAGTGGCATAGAGTGTAACAGCGTAGAGTAAAGTGGTGTACAGTGAAGTGGCATAGAGTGCAGTGGTGCAGAGTAGATTAGGGTGGCGTACAGTGGATTGGTGTAGAGTGCAGGGGCATAGAATTGAGTGTTAAGGATTAAAATGCATTGGCATAGAGTACAGTGGCGTGGAGTTCAGTGTTGCAGAGTGGCATAGAGTCCAGAAGCGTAGAGTGGAGTTATGCAGTATAGACTGGTGTTGCCTAGACAGGAGAGGTGTAGAGTGCAGTGGTGTGGTGTAGAGTAGCGAAGAGTGCATTGACATAGAGTAGAGTGGTACACCGTAGAGTAGTAAGGTGTCACGTGAAGTGGTGTAGAGTGTGTGGCGTGGAGTGGTGCAGAGTAGAGTGCACCGGTGTTGGGTGCAGTGGTGCAGAGTGGAGTAGAGTGCAGTGGCGCAGAGTGCAGTGGTGTGGTGCAAAGTGGAGTGGTGCAGAGTAGAGTGGAGTATGCACGGTGTGGTAGCACACTGCCATTACAGACAACATACTTTCAATTAAAATGACCGTTACATTTGCACATACATACACTTTTACCAATAAAACTGTAAAGTCTACTGAGCAAAATGTGTGGAAATTGCATCACCTTAGTGTAATGATTTGTTTTGATCATATTACAGTATTTGTTTCCCACACACTTGAGTAATAACAAAAAATTTGCTTCATTTGTGTTTCTAATTCTGATATATTCTGAAATACTTACACAGTTCATTTAAATGTGTGCTAGAAAAAATCTCTTTCCTACCTACCCCAGGTATCCAGCAAGATTGTCACATAAATCCTCCCACTTTGAAGACATAGAAAGAAAAGTAAAAAGCGCCCTCGGAAGACAGCGCCTGACATTTGACCTCAGTCTTTGAATGCACAGCAAATGTGACGAGATAAAAACATGATTTAAAGGCCTGCTTACAGAAAACGAGTTTGTGGAAGAATATCGTAAATACAGTTTAGGCAAAGGGAGGGACGAACTGAATCTGGACAGCCTAAAGCAACTAAAGCCATCAAATGGAAAACAAGAAAATGTGAGTTACAAACCACAAAGCCAATAGCAAGCAACAGGCGGAATGCATTCCTAGGTCAACTTTCTGAAAGTCCCTAAGATATCTTTAGCAAATGCAGACAGCTGCGCTGTCTGGTAGGCTGCGACCTAATAAAGTGCTTGTTACTTCAACCCCGTCACTACAACCTGTAGGGACAGACTACATCACACAGATTAGATGCATTCTAACCGCCACCCTGTAGGGACAAACCAAAACATGCCAATTCCATATGTGTTTGGACAGCAGGTTGCAAGACTGAATCTCACACAAAACACAAGCTTAGGAAAAACCCAGCATCTCACGCCACATCACACTCGCTCACGTGGACCAAGGCTTGTCCGCTGAAATAGCATCAAAGAAGTCCTCTTCGAGAAACTTACAACACAGATTCATGCTCAAAACGAAAAACAGAAAATGAATTGGCAAATGTGTGCAAACAATTTTAACCCAAACCTAAAACAAAATTCTAATGATAGTAATTTAATTCAATTGTAATTATTTTTTTAAAGAGGGATTCCTAAACTTAAAATTTGTTTTTCATATTAAAGTAAAATAATTAAATAAGAAATTGAAAACATAAACAGAGGCACCTTCCTGCACAAAAACAATCCTGAGAGGCATTTTCCTCTTTCTATGTGTGCTGCAGAATGCATAATTTAGTCAACACTGCTGCATAATTTGGTCCTTCCCTGCTGCATAATTCCAGTGCCCTAGCTAGTAGTAAATCAAGTGACAAACCTGTTGTCATGTGAACCCCGCTTAGATTTTTAAAACGTATGGAGGAACATTATAAAGTCTATTAAAACATCAAAGTGAAGTTTTTGTCGAGGGCCCATCCTGAATTGCGTTTTTTTAAAGGTACTCTTAAAAGGGACGATAGAGACACGGAGGCACAATGAAATAAGGTAATTGCCTAGAGTAAAACAAATTTTGTCTAGCAGGTAAACCGTGTTTGAAACCAGGTTTCCTGGTTTTATGTTGCAAAATGTAGCCACTAGATGGAGGGAGGGGGCTTGGTGACTGATATAAGGGTGTGCGTGGCAGAAGCCACATGAAGCCTTGGCTCAAAGTTCCAAGAGGACTTTTTCCAGAGCCAGAGCTCAGCATCTGGCTCAGGCCTTCAATGACCCTCACACCTCTAGAAAAGTAACTTTCGGCAAGTCCAAAAGGCTGACATTTTGTTGCTGGATCAGGTTTGATAATCACAGTTCAAATTACACCTTAATCCCCACTTGCCTACTGCCAAAGATAAGATGAATTAATTAGAATGTCTAGTGATACATCATCCTGCATTCACACGGCTAACACTACAAACACCCAGGTTCATGAGTCATCCTCCGCTCACACGGGCTCACTTTTTACTCTCCCCATACACTCAAAAGAGCATGCACAAGTTCTCACACAGGCACACCACTCGCACCTCCCCCCCTGCACTTACACAGGCATTCCTTTCACCCTGCACTCACAATGCTCACCCTGCACTTGCATCACTTATCGTCACCCAGCGCTTCCAGACCACACCCTAACGCAGCACACACACTACAGAACACTTGTGAACATGCACATCTACAAATGCAGCCACAGAATATCTGTCCTTCCAGCAGTACTAAATGCTTATTCAGTTCAGTTCCATCTGTAACAAGAGAGGAGAGTGTACTAACACTGTGGGATGGTATGGGAAAGGAGATTGAGCTGGGGCTGTGGGGGCTGGTGTGGGAGCCGGGATCAGTCTTACGCTGTGGGGCTCAGCCAAGAGGGAGTGGTGAAAGCAGGCGAAAACAGCAGGATGGAGAGTAGCAGAACAGGCTTAGGATGACGCACTGCAACTGAGGCTGTGAGTTGGTGTGGGAGTTGACTGGGGCTGCAGAATTTACAGCTCACGAGATACTTGTTTGCCCTGCACTGAGCCCCACTTTCCTTCATACCAGCCACTGTGAAGAAAGGTGGGGCGGTCACCTGTGGCCAGACATGCTGTTTTTGCTGCTTCTGAAGCCATGATGTAGACAAACATCTGGGCCCTGTGTGCCTGCATTGTGGTAGCGCTCTGCAGGGGCTGGTACCGGGGAGAGGGGAGAGCGTGCTGAATCTACAGCTGGTGCGTGAGATAGTAGCATTCCGTGGAGGAGCCAGTGAAGTTGAGAAGAGTGAAGTGAGGTTGTAGATTGGTGTAGGAGCAAGGACTGGGATGAGGCTGTTGAGACGCAAGACTGGAGGCTAAGGCTGCAGTGAGCAGCACTTCTGGAGTGCAAGGAATGTCAGGCAAAATTTTGAATGTCACTAATGCAAATGGGGAAGAATAAGTTAACAGGCTCAGATGCCACTGCGTCATCACGCTGGACATAGCAACCATTTTGGATGTGGAAAATACCTTGTTGGGAGCTTTATTCACCTATACTTCTACCAGTTTTGCTGCTGCTTGCTCATAGAACAATATTCTTAACCAATACTATCACATCATTGTGTAGGGATCTTCTTCTTGCACACTGGCACGTTATTGTGTTTTAATGGGGTAGCCATGTTAGGCGAGGGAACACCACTCAGGATTCAATAGAAGTGCAACAAGCACTGCACTCTTTCTCAGCAGCACCACACAAGTTCTGCTGGATCAATGCTGTAATCACACTATACATTATCAAGTACATTAACGCTTCAAGAATAACAAAAGGAGTTATGTCATGCGTTGTGGAGTACTGGTGATTATCCAAAAGTTGTGAAGTGGTCTTTAAAACAGTATTAGCTTTATTTAAACAATTGTTGTTTTCATTCTTTTCCTTCAGTGCGTTTAGGACACTCCTACATTTGCAGGGAGATAACACTTCATGGTGTCTGTAATGCCTCAATGGCTAATCTTGGATGTTATTTGAAGGGTCTTCCGGGGCCATTGATAAAGCCTGAATTTGTGTTACTTTCATATGGCAGTTATTTAATTTTAAATGATCAGAGCTGGTGTGGGATGAAACCAGGTGTCTCTTATGTTGGCACTGTTTGCAAGGTTGTGATTTGCTGTATGAATGTCTTATTTCCTCCTACACATTCTCTTGGGGAACTTACTTTGTGGTCGGCGGGCCCTCTTTCACAAATTAACTTTGATAGATTGAGCAGACTGAACGCCTTACTGTTTCAAAAGGATTAACATCTGCCCTAGAAACTTTTGATCTCCAAGTTGCCCATTCCTCGGCTAAAGTACAATCCCTTCTGCGCACTCAGTTAACATGTTTTGGTGAATGAATACACTGCATCTTTAATGCTTCAAATGCCGCTGGAGTGGCACACTTTTTTAAAGTGATTGGGTCTGGATCTGTTTCTTCATTTCAGACTGTGATTGGAGTTATTCTGTTCTTTGTTCATACACTATTTTTAAGCATTTTTGGAGGCATCCCAATTGTGCTGTTTCTTCTGGACTCTATTTTGGTTCAATTTTTGTTGATTCGTAATGGCTGTCCCACATCCAAACCTGATGGTAATGGAACTACGTATATATCATTAGGGAGGGTTACCCTTGCTTACCGAACCAAAATTATTGTCCGTTAGATTGCTACATGCCCAGTTTATATCTCTACTACGTGTAAGATCTACAGCCAGGTAAATCAGTGTGATCAGTACATTGTGTAGGATATATTGTTGGGTCCTCACCCACAGGTACCATCAATGGCCTGCTTCATCATCAGACCCCGGCCTACTCATCTAGTGTGAGTGGCCGAGCTCCACGCGTTTGTAAATGGAGAGCTTGATCTAAATGTTAGGGATTACATTTTAAAATGCCTGCCAGATCCTATGAAAATTTTTAATGGGTTGGTCCTTTGGCAAGGTTAAAAACAAAGCGATGTTCTGAGGGCATATTGACCCCCTACATCTGTGGTCGACATGTTTCAGCCGTTTTAAATGCCCTCTAGGTCAGTCGGCTTTCTTCAGTACCATTAGTTGTGATTATCCCTATTTCTACAGATAGCCTATTGCACCTTATAGTGTCAGCTTTCATACAGAAATGCAGTAGGAAACATGCACGCAACTGATACAGACCATATATTTGGACTCTTTCTTTAGTTATGTTCTATAATGGCCTATGTATTCTTTAGGCTACATAAAGTTATTGGGTGGGACCGTCCTTATAGTCACACTTTCCTCAAAGGACTTCGTCAACATCCTCACCTAACTCGTGGCCCGTAACCCTCGATGTTTAGGCCATTAAAGACCATAGCAAAGGAAAGAGTCCAAATATATGGTCTGTATCATCTAACTGGGCCAGCTACAGACCTATTTATTTGTTGCCTATCCTCTCCGAGATTCTGGAAAAGCATGTAAACACTCAACTTAGCACATATGTGGAAGCCCAGAACGCCCTCCACTCCTCCCAGTCAGGATTCAGAGCTGAGCACAGAAGCTGCCCTTCTAGGAGTCATGGAACATCTACGGCGACTCCTGGTTAGGGGAGACTGATCCTATTCGATCTAAGCATGGCTTTTGACACTGTGTTTTCTGACATTCTTGCCGAAAGACTGGCTATACTAGGCCATCAAGGCATGGCTGTTGCCTGGTTAAACTCCTTTCTGACGAACCATACCTTCTAGGTCTTCTACACTAACACAGAGTCCAGTCCTCACTCACTCACTATTGGCGCTCCGAAGGGATCCGCCTTCCGCCCCATGCTTTTCAATATTTATGTCCGCCCTTTGTTGTAGCTTGACCTTATTCTCATACACAGACGACACCCAGATCATTTTCTATTTGTCGTCTCAGCAGAAAGCTCGCGCCGAAAATCTTTACTTTTGCCTCAACCTTGTCTCCACTTGAATGAATACCAGCTACCTAAAATTAAATGGAGACAAGACTGAGGTTCTGATACTGAGTAAGAACCCCCAGCTCTAGGGTCCCCAACATTGACCTGTTACTCTGGGAGCACTCCCCGAAACTGTCAGCAAGGTAAAGAAACTGGGCTTCTGGCTGGATTCCACCTTGTCAATGAAGCCACAAGTAGCTAAGCTTGCATCCTCCTGCTTTGCACACTATGAAATGGCTCAAAAAGATCTTATGGATACTTCACTTCTCTGCTCAGAGAACCTTTATCCAGGCCATGATACTATCTAGGCTAGTATTATGGCAATATCTTATACCTGGGGGCTGACAAGACCGTGATTAGACGTCTTCAGATGGTCCAACACACTGCCACAAGGTTCCTAGTCCGGCTTCCCAAATATTCTTCTGTATCTGGTCTCCTTCATGACCTCCACTGGTTTTACAGTGGACAAGCACATCAACGTCAAAGCAATTTTGCTTCATGTATAAAATCAAGCTACACTAGGAACCGTGGTTCTTACAAAATCTTGTGCTTACCACCCCCTACGCACGCTGCGCTCAAGCAACCAGTCTCTCTACATAGTGCTTAGAGTTAGACGCTCTCGGATGGGTGGCCGTTTCTTTTCTGGGCCCCAAGATGCGGAACGCCCTCCCTGAGTCCCTTAGATGCTGCACTTCTCTATCCACTTTCTGCAAGGAGCTAAAAACCTGGCTATTTTAGGTTACATTTCCAGACTGCTGAAACCTGTCCTCAGCGCTGGGAAGCCCTATGGATATCTATGCGCTATATAAGAATTATATAATAATTTTAGTTCTCGTGTCAATTTAGCCTCATTTTTCAATGGTGCTTTGCACGTGTTTTTCTATTGTAAGAATGGCCTTACACACATTCCGTACAGATAGGCATTGACACCCAGTAGTCTGCACAGTTAGTTCCAGGGTCGCACAAATTCAGAACATGAGGCATTGTCTTATTTTCTGTGCTCGCAAAGAGATGGTTCTTCTGCTTCAGTCGAATTAGAACGCTGTCCTGCTCCTCTGACACAGTTTGATTAGCTTGCATTTTTATTATATAAGCCTCGTCCGTGCTAAAATTGGTGAGAGGTTCACTTCTGCCAGAGTCATCACAGAATGCTGCTGAGATTCAGTCCCACTATCCCCAACCTTCATCCTGAGAAAGAAGATAGCTGTACCCTCGGAGGTGCATCAGTGGATGACCTGATCCTGCTTCCTGATCTACACTATCAAAGTATGGGGTTAGGTCGTTCCAACAGACCGTTCAGATGGGTACTCCTGATATGCTCTCTTTAGCATAGAGGCTAGTAATAGATAGGAGTAACATTAGCAACGTTATAAACAATTACCATGATTAAATTGTTTGTATTTTTCACTATTCTAATAGTCCTTATTGCAATAATCTGTCTCATCTTTCCTACAATCGCAGTTCATGTTTTATATGTAAAGATCAGAGCTTTTCAATAAATGTTTGAAAATGCAATATTGTATCTTTTCTTTGTGACATGCATGAGTGACAAAGTAAAGGGTTAGATCTGTTTCCATGATTTCCTTGGAAATCTGAGAGTCATGTTCTAGGTTACTGACATCATTTATAACTCTGGAGGTTTAGGAGTTCGGATACGGTACTGTGAGCTATCAGAATAGACCAACATTTACTGATTATGTGAGAAGACTCATTGTCTGTTTTATGAGGTAGTGTTGTTCTAAATACACAGTTCTACTAGATTAGTAGGAACTGTATAACAGCACTGACCAATAGTGGGTGCTCTGGTTTTCATTTTAGCTTCTACATTAAAAAATTGTCCTCTCCCCACACATTTCCACCACCAATTCTTCAGAAACATGCATATATCAATTGTATTTAACACAGTACATAATTTAGCACCTCAAAGAATTAAACACAAAGTATTAAGCTTTGATTGAAAATGGGAAGGAGAAAGAACTAAACATGTAGTGGCCAAATTGCACAACATGAAACCAGAAAACCATATCTCTATCGCGGCTCCACTTGCCACCAAATTGTATGATCCTAGGCGTTAACTTGTTTCACAGTGCCTTTCTCTTCATCATCACATGTGAGCACTTTGAAATAAATCCGATCGGTGTGTGCACCGCACAAAAGAAAACAAACCATAATGTTATAGCTTTTATACTAACACCCAAGGCCATGTGTAGACGGCAAAAGCAGCTGACTTGCCTCTTGGTTCACTAATAGTATCGTCATCAGGGCAGTTGTAGTGGGGGTATGAATGTTTCAAGTTCATGATTAGAATCTATCATATTCAACAACTGCCATTCAATGCAATGATTGTATTTAATATTCTAAACAGAAATGCGTTGCAGCAGTTGCATTAGAAAGAAATACACTGTTGTGAATTTTGAAGAATCTTTATCATATATGTTCTGGACTCTCTGAGCCAAGCACCAGTAGATACCTCAGCTCCCTCCACCTAAATACCTGAAGGTCAGCATGACTCCTTGGGACCCTGCAGAGACAAGAACGGACCAAATTGAAAAACAAGTGGTTTTGAAGCAATCTTTAAAACCATTTGCTTTGAATTGTTTATTTTTAAAGCGATGCAAGCAAGAAATGTGTTCGGCCCGACCCCCAGCAAAAAAACCAGCCTCCACCCTGCCAGCCCATCGGGAAAACGCCCGGTGGCGCCAGTCCACGTCTGCTGTGCAAACACAATAACTCTATGTGCTCAGATTGTTACCAGTGCCACAGCAGCACAACAGGTGGCATCACTGTGCTGTTTGATGTTTGGGTTTCTTGCCTTCGTTTGCACTCTCAGGGAATCAGAGGGTTTTGTGTAGCTATTAACCCCTTGACCGCGATCGGAATTCCGCCCAGGTGCTGGACATTCCGATCGCGGGTGTGGTCGTGACGAGCTCAGCTCGTCATGCGCACACGCCCACCGCGCAGCATGACGAGCTGAGCTCGTCATGAGCATAGAAGGGGTTAAGGTAAATTTACTATTCTAACTCCAATCCTAGGATATTGTACTTTCGTCAGAATAATCCAGGAGGTGTATTTTGTATTACAAATGCAGCCCTGGAATATATTGGGGAAAGTTTAAAAACCTGGAAGTTTTTCAAAAAAGGTTTGAGTGTGACTTTGCATTGAAGGACATTCTACTTTGAGGGGGATGCTGAAGGGAAGGCAGTTTGATATTCTTCTTAAATTAGGCCCTGTAGATCTGCTTTATTGTTCAGTTTCTCCCTCCCTGTGCTTCTGTATCAGCTTTTCATATCCCGCCAGCCCCCTCGGTTGCTTCGTCACCCCAAAATCTTTGGCCGGGTCATATGGAAGACCCTTCCAATGCTAAACATGCTGTTCGGGTCTGTCTTGAGCAAAAGTTAGAAACTCTATCTGACTCCGCCTTGTTGCTCACCACAGCTATAATGCATTGTCCCCATCTTTTACCTGTCGCACCATATGTCACCACCTTCCCCCTTCATGAAATCATTTCTAAAGTCTTTTCTGCCCCTACAGGCTGAGCGCCTGCCTATTTCCCTATCCTTTGCTGCACTATAGCCCAGCTCTGTATTTTACAGGCATTGTGATTCCTCTCACCTGTGCCTGACCCAGGCTTATTTTCACCTTATTCAGTCTTGCTAGGGAGTGCCTCCTCTGGCCGTTAACCAAACCCAGTCTGCAATACAAACCGTTGCAGCTTGTGCCCTTCACTCAGCTGACCTGCCCACAGGAAGGGGCGAATGATTGGGGCATTATATTTACCTACTGTGGGAAGAAGCATACTGTGTTTTTTTTAGGTCGATCTTAGACAGTACTTGCGCTGTCTCGCAGAGACATGTTGTATATACTTTGTGGGCTTCAGCTTGCCCATAGGCTTCCCATTACCTGGCTTCATCATCGCACTCATTTTCTTTATCTCCATTTGTGCAATGCATGCATGCGTCATGCCTCTTCCTGTGTTTAGCCCTCCCTGAGAACATGGACCAATTACTACTATCCATCCCCAGCTCCCATTTTAGCAAATGTTTTCGGAATTACTTTTTGCTTTGAATTGGAGCACTTTACACGAGCACTAGTTTTTTTCACTCGCTCCGTTCTCCATTTGCTGTTGCCTCTTCAACCAATCATAACAAATATTGTGAAAGTCGTCATGCAAATTACTCAATGGAAATATAGAATTCTCACGCTTGCTTCGCATAGTACGTAAACCAAGGAACGGTGCTATCCGGACGTTTGCACTCTCACGCTAGGCACAAGAGGTTCGACATAAAAGAAGGACTCCACTGAGCCTGCTGCTTTGAATTTTAGAATATTCTGGCGGCCATCTTATAATTGGGTCACTAATCCTAAAACTACAGCAACTTATGGTGTGACTCAATCTTCCGCAGACCATGAAAAATACAGATGTGATCCGTTGTTCCTTAAGACTTTTTTTTTTTTACTGCAAGTTCAGCGTACATCAAAGAAAGAGTTCTTCCTTTCAGGTATGCCGAGCACAGAAGAAAGAATGACAAGGCTCAATGGAAATAGAAAAGGGACAACATCTGTCACTTCACTAAGTATCAAACATTTACATCCGGACGAGGCTTTGCATGCTTGTGCTTTGCATGACTACATTTCTTTGAACATGATGAGTGCACAGCGAGGCAAGTTTTCCCACACGTGCCTTCAGGGGCACCAAAATGACACCGCCTTCAAAAACAACAAGTTTGATACCAACTCTCTCACCAAGGTAGGAGGTTCAGCTCTCTCACCAAGGTAGGAGATTTCTTGCATGTATTGGAAATTACTTCCGGGGTACACAAGAAGCACACAGGGCAATGAACTGTACAGTTTACACATGACGCTTCTGCACCGTTACCGATTGTTGACAACAGGGTTATTGAGGCAGTGTGCATTTATCTAGTTAAACTCCCTTGTAGTAAAATGAGGGACTGAAATCAGTCACACCACTGTACGGTGATCAGTTACACTGAAACAATGTTTATTTCATTTCGAAAATGTTTGTAAAGCAACAGTATTTCGCTTCAAGAATACCTTGTACAATTAGATATACCTGATTGAGTATTTTTACAAAGGGCTAAGTAGAATTAAGCGTGTGTAGAAATAGACACCGAAGCTGCAGTAAGTTGCTCAGATAGTTATAAAGATTCAGTGATAAACAGAAGCCAAATTGTGCCCTTCCCATGGAAAGCTGAACTGTAACCATTGACATTGGCAACGCCAATAACTCTCGCATTGCCGACATCTATTGGCTTTGCCAAAAAACAAAGTGTAAATAAAGGTTTATAGTGTTAAATGTTTTACAGCTTACAAAATTATTGACTCACAAATAAACACCTACACTACTACAGACCAAGGCAAAAAAACAAAAACAACTACTGATTGCAAAGGCGATACCTTTTGGCTTTGCCAATGCTTGTTTTTTTTGTTTTTGTTTTTTTAAATTTTTTTTAAAATAATCTTTGATTTTTGTACAAACCTGTCTGGGGGAGGAATACCGCCTCATATGTAATGAGATGGAAAATAAAGACGACGAAGAGGTACTTACTACGCCTCAGCCCTATTTGATTTGTAAAGGCACAAGCCTGAAATGTGACTGACTCTGCATTATCCCCACCAGCCGTTCAGACACACCGCCCTAACAAGTGACCCACTCATCTCCAGCTCAACCAGCCTTTCAAGTGAAAAAGCCTAGTACGTGACTCACAGAAACACAAGAGTGAAATGGGGTCTGGGTCTGCTTAGATCGAGCACATCTGAGAAACACATTCCTGCCATGTGACTGACTATGCCCCAGCTGTACTCGCCCAAATGGATAACACTTCCAAAACCTCACATTCTCAGCATTGGCAATGATGTTTTGTTAAAGCATTGTTTTTCATAAAACATGCTGTGTTCTTTAGGTAGCCCTTAGTGCCAGCCATTAAACACAGCCTAGGCTTGTCATATTTGCTCTTGCTGCCAGAAACTGTGAAGGATGCCCAGGATTCGACTGTCAATCACTTATTCCCACGCATCCCGTCTCTATGGCAACCAGTAACACAATGGTTCAGCCTTGAGCCTTCGCGTATCCCCCTCGTTCATCCGTGGAGTTGTAGTCGTGTAGCTATGATCACATCATGGTAAACCAACAGGACTAAACCTACAGATTACACTGGTTTGTTAAAAGAGCGATAGCTGTGCCGGAGATATTGATTCAAGCACGGTGAGCTGAGCTAGAATAATCAGAAAGTATAGGAGCAGGTCTGAGTGGGTAGAATCGGCAAACCGAAATCTATGGGGAGAGAGGGGACAGGATTACCAGATAAGTAGAAAATAAAATAAATGTGCAGCCTTTGTGCGGTTTAATCATGCACAGACCCCACTTTCTCTCCTCCTCCTATGTACCTTTTTGCTGCAGAGTTTGAAGGCAGTTCAGGAAACAGCCAGCTAAAATAAGACCAATGCTTGCAAAAACCTTACACAGAAGATGGATGGAAGCAAAAGTTCTGAGCTCTTCAAGTCACCATTACTGACACATTCCATAAGTGACACCCCTCACGTCGACCTCCTATCTCTTCAAGTGTCAAACTCTAACATTAAAAGGGCCATTAGTTGGAGCCCATCCTTTCCATTTACCATTAGTTTGACTCCATGTCCATAAAAATAAAGCATTGGCAAAGACAATAGGTCTCGCCTACGCAAGCGTTATTGGCTTTGCCAATGTATTTTAGCCATGTTGGAAACCAGCGTGGCTGCTGTTCAGCATGGCTATAAGTTTGTGGCGTAAAGGAGTGTGGTGTGGAGTGTCATAGAGTGGAATGGCGAAGAGTGGAGTGGCAGAGAGTGACATGTATGGGAGGGGCATAGTGTGAAGTCGCGTAGCGTGGTGCACAGTGGAGTGGCATAGAGTGCACTGGTGTAGAGTGTTGCAGAGTATAGTGGCGTAGAATGCAGTGGCACTGAATCCAGCGGCGTACAATGCAGCGTCGTAGAATGCAGTGGCGCACATTAGAAAGGTGCATTGTAGAGTGCAGTGGTGTAGAGTGCAGTGGTGTAGAGTGCAGTGGTGTGGAGTGGCGTAGAGTTGAGTGATGCAGAGGGCAGTGGTGCAGAGTAGAGTCAAGTGGCATGGAGTGCAGTGGCATAGAGTGGAGCAGAGTATAGTCGCACAGTGTGGTGCAGAGTAGAGTATAGTGCCATAGAGTGCAGTGGAGTAGAGTAGAGTAGAGTTCAGTGGCGGAGAGTGTAGTGTTGCAGAGTAGAGTATCAGAGTGCAGTGGTGTAGAGTGGAGTAGAGTGGCACAGAGAGCATTGGCGTAGAGTACAGTGATGCAGAGTATAGTGCAGTGGCGTAGACTGCAGTTGTGTAGAGTGCAGTGGCGCAGAGTGCAGTGGTTAAGAGTAGAGTGGCATAGAGTGGAGTGGCGCAGAGTGGAGTAGAGTGCAGTGGTGTAGAGTAGATTGTTTCAGAGTAGAGTGAAGTGGCGTGGAGTGGAGTGGTGCAGGGTAGAGTGCAGTTGCGTAGAGTGGGATAGAGTGTAACAGCGTAGAGTAAAGTGGCGTACAGTGCAGTGGCATAGAGTGCAGTGGCGCAGAGTAGATTAGAGTGGCGTACAGTGGATTGGTGTAGAGGGCAGGGGCATAGAATTGAGTGTTACAGAGTAAAGTGCATTGGCGTATTGTGTATTGGCATAGAGTGCAGTGGCATAGAGTGCAGTGTTGCAGAGTGGCATAGAGTACAATAGCGTATAGTGGAGTTGTGCAGAGTAGATTGGTGTTGCCTAGACTGGAGTGGCGAAGAGTGCAGTGGCGAAGAGTGCAGTGGTGTAGAGAATGAAAGAGTGCATTGACAGAGTGGAGTGGTAAAGGGTAGAGTAGAAAGGCATAGCGTGAAGTGGCGTATAGTGCAGTGGAGTGGCGTGGATTGATGCAGAGTAGAGTGCATTGGTGTTGAGTGGCGTAGAGTGCAGTGGCATAGAGTGCAGTGGCGCAGAGTGCAGTGGTGTGGTGCAAAGTGGAGTGAGTGGAGTGGCATAGGCTGGAGTATGCACGGTGTGGTAGCACACTGCCATTACAGACAACGTATTTTCAATTGAAATGACTGTTACATTTGCACAGACATACACTTTTACTAATAAAACTGTACAGTACACAGAGAAAAATGTGTGGAAATTGCATCACCTTAGTGTAATGATTTGTTTTGATCATATTAAAGTATTTGTTTCCCACACACTTCAGAAATAACAAAAAATGTGCTTCATTTGTGTTCCTAATTCTCATATATTCTGAAATACTTACACAGTTCATTTAAATGTTGTGTGCTAGAAAAAACTCTTTCCTACCTAACCCAGGTATCCAGCAAGATTGCCACATAAATCCTCTCACTTTGATGTCAGAGAAAGAAAAGTAAACAAGCGCCCTCAGAAGACAGTGCCTGACATTTGACCTCGGTCTTTCAATGCACAGCAAATGTGACGGGATAAGAACAAGATTTAAAGGCATGTTCACAGAAAACGAGTTTGTGGAAGAATACAGTAAATATGGTTTAGGCAATGGGAGTGACAAACTGAACCCGGACAGCCTGAAGCAGCTAAAGCCAGCAAATGGAAAGCAAGAATACTTGAGTTACAAACTACAAAGCGAATAGCAAGCAACAGGCGGAATCCATTCCTCGGTCAACTTTCTGAAAGTCCCCAAGATGTCTTTAGCAAATGCAGACAGCTGCGCTGTCTGGTAGGCTGCGACCTAATTAAGTGCTTGTTACTTCAACCCCATCACTACAACCTGTAGGGACAGACTACATCACACAGATTAGATGAATTCTAACAGCCAACCTGCAGGGACAAACCAAAAACATGCCAATTCCACATGTTTTTGGACAGCAGGTCGCAAGACAGAATCTCACACAAAATACAAGCTTTGGATAAACCCAGCATCTCACACCACACTCGCTCACATGGACCAAGGCTTGTCGATTGAAATAGCATCAGAGAAATCCTCTCCGAGAAACTTACAAAACAGATTCATGCTCTGAACGAAAAACACCAAGTAATTGGCGAATGTGCACAACCTTAATTTTAACCCAAAGCTAAAACAAAATTCTAATTGTTGTAATTTAATTCAATTGCAAGAGTCATTTTCCTCTTTTTAGCACACATAGAAAGAGGGAAAAAAAAGGAGAAATAAAGATATTTCTCTTCGATATGCCTCACCTGGGGAGGTGTACCTTTTTGGAGCATACCCAGGTTTAAAAGGTCTTGTAAATCTGGGAATGCGTCAAAAACCACGGGAGTTGCGTGGGAACACCCACGCAAAGAACATGAAATGCCTACCCAGGCCAGAGTAATGCGATGCAGCGATTTGCGCTGTTGCGTTACTCCATATTTTTGGAGCCACGCAAAATAGCTTTGCGTGGCTTCAAAAATATGACTTCAGGTTTGCAGCCTCTTGCACCACATTGCGTGGTGCAAGAGTGATGCAAATTGGGTCATAAATATGGTCCAAAGTTTCTAACTCAAACGGATCATAATTTACTAAAAACATGGCGAATCGTGTTCCTGCGCCATGGAAGACACTTGGCAAAGTTTGAATGGTCATATTTCAGTTGCTTAATGCTCTACTTAGATGTTAAATTGGTATTAATGAGGTGAAATCATTCAGAGACAGTATTACCATGTGTAAAAATGAAAAAATAATGAGGTAATATTATCACAAAATGTGCCGCATTACGCCACATAATTTGTCTTCTATTGATGCATAATTTAGTCAACATTGCTGTATAATTTGGTCCTCCTATGCTGCATAATTCCACTGGCCATGGCTAGTAGTGAATCAAGTGGCAAACCTGTTGTCATGTGAAACCCGCTTAGATTTTTATAACATATGGAGGAACATTATAAAGTCTATTAAAACATAAAAGTGAAGTTTTTGTAGAGGGCACATCCTGAATTGCGTTTTTTAAGGTACTCGACGATAGAAGACACGAAGGCACAGTGAAATAAGGTAATTGCCTAGATTAAAATAAATTTTGTCCAGTAGGTAAACCGTGTTTGAAACCAGGTTTCCTGGTTTTTATATTGCAAAATGTAGCCACTAGAAGGAGGGGAAGGGTGGGGGGGTGGCTTGGTGACTGATATAAGGGTGTGCGTGACAGAAGGCACATGAATCCTTGGCTCTAAATTCCAAGGGGACTTTTTCCAGAGCTAGAGCTCAGCATCTGGCCTTCAATGACCCTCCCACCTCTAGAACAGTAACTTTCGGCATGTCTAAAAGGCTGACATTTTGTTGCACGTTCAGGTTTGATAATCACAGTTCAAATTACACCTTAATCCCCACTTCCCTACTGCCAAGGATAAGATGAATTACTTAGAGTGACTAGTGATATATCATCCTGCATTCCCACGGCTAACACTACAAACACCCAGGTTCATGAGTCATCCTCCGCTCACTTTTTACTCTCCCATAAACTCACAAGAGCACACACAAGTTCTCACAGTCACACCACTACCCTACACTCACACCTCTCACCCTGCACTTACACAGGCATTCCTTTCACCCTGCGCTCACACTGCTCACCAGGCACTTACACCACTTATCATAACTCAGCACTTCCAGACCACACCCTAACACAGCATACAAACTACAGAACACTTGTGAACATGCACACATCTACAAACGCAGCCACAGAATATCTGTCCTTCCAGCAGTACTAAATGCTTATTCAGTTCAGTTCCATCTGTAAGAAGAGAGGAGAGTGTACTAAGACTGTGGGATGGTATGGGAAAGGAGATTGAGCTGGGGCTGTGGGGGCTGGTGTGGTAGCCGGGATCAGTCTTGCGCTGTGGGGCTCAGCCGCGAGGGAGTGGTGAAAGCAGGCGAGAACAGCAGGATGGAGAGTAGCATAACAGGCTTAGGATGACACACTGCAACTGAGGCTGTGAGTTGGTGTGGGAGTTGACTGGGACTGCAGAATTTACAACTCACGAGATACTTGTTGGCCCTGCACTGAGCCCCACCGGCCTTCATAACAGCCACTGTGAAGAAAGGTGGGGCGGTCACCTGTGGCCAGACATGCTGTTTTTGCTGCTTCTGAAGCCATGATGTAGACACACATCTGGGCCCTGTGTGCCTGCATTGTGGTAGCGCTCTGCAGGGGCTGGTACCGGGGAGGGGGAGAGCATGCTGAATCTACAGCTGGTGTGTGAGATGGTAGCAGTCCGTGGAGGAGCCAGTGAAGTTGAGGAGAGTGAAGTGAGGTTGTAGATTGGTGTAGGAGCAAGGACTGGGATGAGGCTGTTGAGACGCAAGACTGGAGGCTAAGGCTGCAGTGAGCAGCACTTCTGGAGTGCAAGGAATGTCGGGCAAAACAAACCTTTTATGTTTTGAATGTCACTAATGCAAATGGGGAAGAAAAACTTAACAGGCTCAGATGCCACTGCGTCATCACGCTGGACATAGCAACCATTTTGGATGTGGAAAATCCCTTGTTGGGAAGCTTTATTCACCTATACTTCTACCAGTTATGCTACTGCTTGCTCATAGAACAATATTCTTAACCAATACTATCACATCATTGTGTAGGGGTCTTCTTCTTGCACACTGGCCCGTTATTGCGTTTTAGTGGGGTGGCCATGTTAGGCGAGGGAACACCACTCAGGATTCAATAGAAGTGCAACAAGCACAGCACTCTTTCACAGCAGCACCACACAAGTTCTGCCCAATCAACGCTGTAATCACACTATACATTATCAAGTACATTAATGCTTCAAGAATAACACAATGAGTTATGTCATGCGTTGTGGAGTAGTGGTGATTATCCAAAAGTTGTGAAGTGGTCTTTAAAGCAGTTTTAGCTTTATTTAAAAAATTGTCGTTTTCATTCTTTTCCTTCAGTGCTTTTAGTGCCTCTTGCACCATTCCTACCTGAACCCATTGTGCCCTTGACTCCCAATGAAAACTTAGTATTAAATGAATGACACTGACTATATCGACTTAGGTGGTACACAGTGTATAGTTGGCCACTGAATACATATCCTTTCTGGCAGAGGGCATGTGTCAGATCCAGTTCAGGGTGTATGAGGCAAGCAGAAGCTACTGGGCCTCAGCCGTAGGGGCAGCGGTGGTTTACCTCGGATGTCCCAGAGTCAGTCCTACTTTGGCTTCACAAACTAGGCCACGTACACGTCTTTTCTTCACAAGAATGATGATAGCAGCAAGGAATGCTGACTGGAGCCAGTAAGTTAACATTTTTTGTGACCTGGTGGCTGCCTTTTTCAAGGGAGGCCTGCCCTATGTCCTGGAGAGCTTAACTACATCGTACAGAGCTGAGAGTAGCCACGAGCCATTAACATGGGGCAGAAGATTTAAATAGAGAACGCTGTTGAGGGGCTTGATGAAAGGCCTCAACTTCAGCATTTGACTCTCAGTGGTAGCACGTTGGAGCATTCACACACTTTTCAGGAGGTAGTGTAGGGGTATGGAAACTCAGAGCACCCAGCAGAGCAGTATCTATTTGTCCAACCCAGTGCTTTATTTGGATAAGAAACATACTTTAATAGACATGCTTAAAACGGTATACTGCCGCAGGTACAATAATATGCACTGCCACTCAGGCGACTGCAACCTGGGATACTGTCTTTATTGTCTCCCTCTTCTCCCTCTCACATGAGTCCCTCCTCTTGTGAGTCTAGGCAGGTCCCTGTTAGGTTAGTTTTGTAAGATATTAATCCAGGCTCAGGTGCAGGTACCCCAATTCAATTATGGTTGTGCTCAGTTCAGTAAAGTCTCCTAGATACAGTCTCACCTCAATGCAGGTCTCTATGTGTTTCAGTATCATGTGTCTCCGATCTTGCCTGCTTCTTGGATGAGATATAGTTGCAGGAGTGGCCCTCGGTCTGGGTAGGCTGCAGCAGGATGGGGCAGCCAGAGCAGCAGCTGAGAGTGCCTCTGTGAATGCAGGTAATGGAAGTCAGTGAGGGCTCATGGCAGGCATCAGACCTGCTTCTGGGTCACTGGGCAACAGATGGGTCACCACTTACATGAGTCTCACAACAGTACTTTGTAAATAATGCAGTGGTGAACGTCATGTGCAAAAGTCTTGGCTACGATGGGGACGTCCACCATGGACATAGTTTTTGACTTCTGTGGGGAAGTCAGCCACAAGAACAGCTCTGGGTTTCCATGGCTACATTCACTATGGGCACAGCTCTTGATTTGAACAGCAAGGTCAACCATCATTGTTCCTATTGCTTGCCCATGATTCCCTCCTGGAACTAGACTTCTGGAGAGACTGTACTGACCCTCTTCGGACCCACAGATTGCTTTCTGCAGTCTTCTTTCTTCTGATAGACCATCCATACTAGCGTCTGGCAGTTTCTGGCACTCATAACACAGAAAACAGGAGAAGAGGGTCCAGGGGAGGGAGTTTAGAGACCTGCAAGGAAAAATATCCCCTTTCCAACACAATTATAACACAAAATAACCTTGGGTCTATATACGCACGAAAGCAAACTGAAAGTGAACAAGTTGTATCTCATCAAATCTCCTCGGGGAGAGATCCCTTTTAGGACGAATACCCTCACCCACCTATGGTGGCATGCTTCATCATATGGGTTTCTCCTCCCAGTGGGAATACCTAGTCCCACTGAGGGCTACAACTCCCTCACTGAGAGGAAGGAGCTCTGGGATGTTTTCTAGAATAGTGCAGCGCTACTATGGATGCTAAAATCCCATATGGAAAGTATCTGGTGGGGTGAGGACGCAGCGCAACAGAATAAAAAAGTGAGTGAAAATCGTGAGTTTAAAACTACCTAATGTCAGCAAAAACAGAAGCTTTATTCACTTGCTAGCACTGGTAGGATTAAAAAGCAGTGCAAAGAGCAGTATAAATTATAAACTGCTCAATTTGAAAAAACGGTCAACATGTTTCAGCCAATACGATCTACAAAAGTATCCCGGCTTTCTTCAGGACCAGATGGACATTGGTGCTGCTGCTAATACAAAATGAGAAAAATGAAATATACACAACCAGTAATCCTGTATATTGTTTGTTTTAGTATTACTGGAACTATCTGTATACGTGAGACAAAAGAAGGGGGGGAAGACAAAATACACAAGTCAAACAACCAGTATTGCTCATACGTGCTTAACTGAAAGGATTAAATCTATATCCCTTCTCATACCATATCGGTATTTAAACATAGTTATATTGAGAAGATTCAATATAAGAAAGAATTCTTCTAAGTTTCTACAAGTGACTTACCCAAAAGTATAGGATAGTAGCCACACCTCTACCTGGCAACAGCTCAGGGAAGGGGGCCCGCTCTGCAAAAAATCAAAGTAAGATCACGTGTCACACACAATGGCAGCTCAGTGTAGACACTGATCTAACAGATTAATGCGTAAGTAATTCCATCACAGTTAAAACTAGCACACTGTAAGAGGTCAGGTATAAAAAGAGAAAAATTGACATAAAAATCAATTTTGTACCCAAAGAGTGGTCTAATGGGCAATGGTTGTAATATGCTTTCAAGAAAAATGTTTTAAAGGAAATACACTAAGCAAAACTAAAAAACTTTTGTCGCCTGATTGTTGTGTTTTCATGCTACATTTCAGCAAAGAAACGAAACTCTAAAGTTCGATGATAATTGTAGACGAGGCTGGAGAAATTAATCCAGGTATGTCAGGCAAACACACTGGCCTAAAGAGTCTATCAACTATTGCCAAAATACATGCAAAAGGGCTCACTAAAAAACAATCAGAAAATAAGACGCTATCGTAATGATCCAACTAGCGTAAAGGAACAATCTAATGTGCCAGAAAGATTTTATAAAACTATGTGGTACTGTTATAAGAGAATAACATATCTTAAGGGAACACACAAATACGTCAAGGGAGGCTCCGTTAAGATTGTAACTATGTACCGCTGTTATAAAAACATAACTCATCGTGAAGGAACACCCAAAACTGACAGGAGAAACTCTGTTCTAGATTATACACAACTATCTAATGCTTTTATAAAGACATAGCTACTCGTGAGAACACACACACAAATGGCAAGGGAGACTCAATCTCTAACCTAAACAAAGTGTGTGAAGAGCCCTACAAGCGTTCCGACAGAAGCCTACAAGACCAAAGTCTTGAAGCCAGAAGAGGTTAGTGGCTCAATGGTTAGAGCGGCAGACCCTGATGCAGAGGTCTAGCCCGGGACCAGGGTTCAATTCCCGCCTCGGCAGGTCTTGGGCTCAATTTCCTCGGACCTGATAATTCTCGCCTCGGTGCCTATTCTGATCATGGGTCCCACTCTGCAACTCTGGGCAATAGCTTGCTTAATCTCCACAACGGCCCCCACAACGCTAGGATGCCTGGCTTCACCTTGGGGGTGCCCAGGAGTGGGCATCTCACAGGGAAAGGCCAGGAAGGGTTCCACAGCGGTATGCGTACAAGCGCCTGAGATACCCCTTCGGGGGTCGATTCGGGCGCTATACAAAATACTACTACATTACTACTGTAACCTGCTTACCTCTCCGTCGGTACCCCATCACGGTACAGAAGCTGCGGCCGGAGGTATCCGACGGGAGGCAAGAGAGGCTTTTAAATAGTGTCCAAACCAAGTATTTTCAAATCAGCGCATGTAGCGCGAGGACCCCTAGTTGGCTAAAGGCAACGCCTGTGTCCTAATGTGAATGGAACACGCATGCGCGCTACACGCAAAGATGTTTACTCGCGCATTTGTGAAAGAGAGGTGTTGCACTCTTTCAAAGACGTTATCTGCGCATGTGTGTAAACATGCCACAGCACTCTTTCAACTATTGACCCATGTAACTTTATAGAAATGGCTTTTAAAGTACATTATTTCGCCTAAGTATATCTTAACAGGTAGTGACCCAGGAATGCCACAAGAGAGTGTGAAGAAAACCAGTAGCCGCTTCTATTAGAATTCCAACATGCTCAATTACGCAAGCAGGCTAATCTAAACTCGCCCAGAATTGATCGATAATTCAGTCCTACAACGATACATGTACTCAAGCAGGCTAATTGGTGCATCAATATTCAAAGAGCTAACCAGGGAATCTCATCATTGAGTCCCAGCATGTCACTCCTGATCCTATATACCCAACGCTGTTCTCGTCTGAACAGAAATTTGGATGCCGGAATAAAAGGTTGCTCTAGAACTGTCCAGTGTAAATCTTCTTCACTATGATTAAGGTCTAGAAAGTGATTTGTCATCTTGGTGGATCTTTTTTTGCAACGGATGGTGCTCTTGTGTTCGAGTATCCGTGTCTTAATTTTCCGCGTGGTCATACCCACATAGCGGAGACCACATGGGCAGGTAATCATGTAGATTAGTTTGTCGCTATTACAATTAGTGTGCTTCGATAGTATCCAAGGGATGTTAGTACCAATATCAATTTCAGTTGTACGTTTAGTTTGTGGACACACAGCACAGGACCCACATGGAAAATGACCTTTGATTGGGGGTAGGCCCCATAGGGATTCATGACTGGAAGTTCTTTTCATCTGTGGCCGGGTGTGTACCACCTGATCTTTAATGTTCGCGCTCCTTTTAAAGGCAAATAGCGGACGAGGCAGTTGTTCCTTCCCGATATTCAGAATTTTCCAATGTCTAAGGATACTCTTCTTGATTTCATTTGAATAACTACAGAAGGTATTAACACAGGTCAGTCTAGACTGTTCCTCCTTAGGAGGTGTCACCTCAATCAACGCCTCTCTGTTGTTGTTAGCAGCTCTCTTCCTGGATTTACGAATGATGTTCAATGGGTATTTTCTTTCTTTCAGCTGGTGAGTAAGGTCACTCGCATGTTCTTTGTATTTTTCAGTAGTGGAACAATTTCTCCTAATACGGAGAAACTGTCCAAAGGGCAAATTCTCACGCAGGGATTTCGGATGGTAACTTTGATAGAGCAAAAGCGAGTTGCGTGCCATTGGTTTTCTGTACAATTCTGTGCCCAAACCATTCCCCTCAGGAAAGACCCGTATGTCGAGAAAAGGCAGGCTAATATTGGAGAATTCAAAAGTGAATTTCAGAAATGCATTTCTCGTATTCAGGCAATGATGAAATGAAACAATTGTATCCGGGGTGCCTCTCCATATCACAAACACATCGTCTATATAACGTTTCCAGACACGAATGTGTTTTTCATAGGGATTGTGTGGTTGTAAAATTTCTGTCTGTTCAAAGTGATGCACATAGAGGTTAGCCAAACTTGGGGCAAAAACACTGCCCATGGATGTCCCAGACGTTTGTAAAAACAGGTCATCCTCAAACTTGAAGAAATTCTCCTTCATGGCTATCCGTGCACAAGACATGATGAAGTGTACTGGGGTGATACTGTCCAAAGAGTTATTGTTAAGTAATGTCTCCACTGTCATCAATGTTTCATCTTGTGGTATGGAAGTATACAGAGACTCCACGTCGAAAGAGACTAAATAGTCCTTTTCACCATCAAACGGGGTCTCTGCCAGGAGTCGTAATAGATCTTTTGTATCCTGTATGTAGGTGGGCATCTTATGAACCAAAGGTCGAAGAAAGAAGTCGACAAATGTTGACAGAGGCTCTAAGATGGATCCGATTCCGGAGATAATAGGTCTCCTGGTGGTGGTCGCTGCTCTTTATGTATCTTTGGCAATACATAGAAATAGGGGTGGTGGGATAAGGTGTAACTAAGAAGGAAGCTTCATGATCAGTAATCCACCCTTCTTCCTTGGCTTCATCCACTATTCTCTTAATTTCCATAGAAAGTCGCTTTGTAGGATCCATCTTCAAGCGTCTGTAGGATCGCTTATCCTCCAGTTGACGTAGACACTCAGCTCTGTATATTGTAGTGTCTAAAATCACGATCGCACCACCTTTGTCAGCTGGCTTTATGACGATTGATCCGTCTCCAGCTAATTTCTGGAGTGCCAATCGTTCGAGTTTAGGTAAGTTCTGATATTGCCTGGTGTTTTGTTCAAATAAATTGGTCACATCATGCAATACAGCTTTCTCAAAGGTAATTATTTGTGCTGAAATCAAATGCGCTGGAGGATTAAAAACTGATCTAGGCCTCAGTCCCGTGTTCTTAGACTCTTCATCATGGTCGGATGTAGACTTATCCTCAAAAAAGGAGCGTAAGCGAATTTTCCGAAAGAAACTAGCCAGCTCTTGTCTTACTTGGAAGGTATCTCCTTTGTTCGTTGGAACAAAACCCAGTCCCTTCTCTAGGACTGCTGTCTCATCATCTGTCAATATTCGAGTACTCAGGTTCACGATCAGATCCCTTCGTCGCTGGTCCCGGGTTGCACAGGGGGTTTCGTCATGCTGCGAGTTGTCGTGGATGCCAATTGTGGGCTCCAATGGACATCTGTTTGTTGATTTCTTCTGCGGCCTCTTGAGCGGCCCTGGCCATACCCTAAAAAAGGCTGGTTAGGGGCCATATTGGTGTAAGGTTGAAAAGGAAACATTGGTGGTTGAAATGGCGGTTGATGATAGCCGTAAGGAGTCGGAGGCCACCATTGTGCAGGTCCTTGGGCAAAATGGCCGCCTCTTCTCTGACCTCTACCCCTTCTGTTTGTACCTCTCCATCTTCTTTCCCCATTTTCTTCAGAGTCTGAGTCATTTGAGTCATCCTCACTCGCGGAGGTGGAGTAATTAGATCCATACTTCCTTCCTCTCTGATTGAACTGAGGAGGTACGTAGGTATTGCTAGTGTAGGGATACACTTTTTTAAACGCGAACTTAGCCAGATCTTTTTAAACTTAGTTATCTTTGTCGCAAGAATTGAATCTTTAAATTCTTTATTACTCTTATTAGTCTCATCTGCTTGTCTTTTATAGACAGATGTTACCAATACTGATTTAATCTGAGATTCTAAGGTCTGTATCTCAATTAGGATGGTATCAGCAATGCGTTTAGCTGTGCTAATAATCAGTATCAACCAGTCTCTTGTACACCGCCAGGCGACAAGGGACCAGTCTTTCAAAAAAATCTTATCTTCTAAGAACAAACGCGGTGCGTTGGTTACAATCAGCCCTGTGGGTGCACAGTTTGCTCTCAGGTATTCGGTCATGATTGCGCCATGTATGTATGTGCGCGAGTGAGAACGTTTCAAAACCAATAGTTTTGCCCAGTCATCACTTGGAGTAGAACTAGTGCTAGGGACATTATTCAAAATACTTGGTGTCATAAGAATATCTCGGGCTATGGCTTCGTCAAAAGCCAGCCCTAGTCTTTCTGCCATTTTAAAGAAAATAGTTGCTTTAGCTCAAACCTTTACAATGTGCAATAAAAAGTGAGGAACACCCACAAAAATAAACTAAAGAGCGGAGGAAAGAAAAGGTCCACTATGTATCTGGACTCCAAAAGATTGGACCCGCGGCCATGGCCGCACATGAATCATAACACAGAAAACAGGAGAAGAGGGTCCAAGGGAGGGAGTTTAGAGACCTGCAAGGAAAAATATCCCCTTTCCAACACAATTATAACACAAAATAACCTTGGGTCTATATACGCATGAAAGCAAACTGAAAGTGAGCAAGTTGTATCTCATCAAATCTCCTCGGAGGAGAGATCCCTTTTAGGACGAATACCCTCACCCACCTATGGTGGCATGCTTCATCATATGAGTTTCTCCTCCCAGTGGGAATACCTAGTCACACTGAGGGCTACAACTCCCTCACTGAGAGGAAGGAGCTCTGGGATGTTTTCTAGAATAGTGCGACGCTACTATGGATGCTAAAATCCCATATGGAAAGTATCTGGTGGGGTGAGGACGTAGCGCAACAGAATAAAAAGTGAGTGAAAATCGTGAGTTTAAAACTACCTAATGTCAGCAAAAACAGAAGCTTTATTCACTTGCTAGCACTGGTAGGATTAAAAAGCAGTGCAAAGAGCAGTATAAATTATAAACTGCTCAATTTGAAAAAACGGTCAACATGTTTCAGCCAATACGATCTACAAAAGTATCCCGGCTTTCTTCAGGACCAGATGGACATTGTTGGTGCTGCTGCTAATACAAAATGAGAAAAATGAAATATACACAACCAGTAATCCTGTATATTGTTTGTTTTAGTATTACTGGAACTATCTGTATACGTGAGACAAAAGAAGGGGGAAGACAAAATACACAAGTCAAACAACCAGTATTGCTCATACGTGCTTAACTGAAAGGATTAAATCTATATCCCTTCTCATACCATATCGGTATTTAAACATAGTTATATTGAGAAGATTAAATATAAGGAAGAATTCTTCTAAGTTTCTACAAGTGACTTACCCAAAAGTATAGGATAAGTAGCCACACCTCTACCTGGCAACAGCTCAGGGAAGGGGGCCCCGCTCTGCAAAAGATCAAAGTAAGATCACGTGTCACACACAATGGCAGCTCAGTGTAGACACTGATCTAACAGATTAATGCGTAAGTAATTCCATCACAGTTAAAACTAGCACACTGTAAGAGGTCAGGTATAAAAAGAGAAAAATTGACATAAAAATCAATTTTGTACCCAAAGAGTGGTCTAATGGGCAATGGTTGTAATATGCTTTCAAGAAAAATGTTTTAAAGGAAATACACTAAGCAAAACTAAAAAACTTTTGTCGCCTGATTGTTGTGTTTTCATGCTACATTTCAGCAAAGAAACGAAACTCTAAAGTTCGATGATAATTGTAGACGAGGCTGGAGAAATTAATCCAGGTATGTCAGGCAAACACACTGGCCTACAGAGTCTATCAACTATTGCAAAAATACATGCAAAAGGGCTCACTAAAAACAATCAGAAAATAAGACGCTATCGTAATGATCCAACTAGCGTAAAGGAACAATCTAATGTGCCAGAAAGATTTTATAAAACTATGTGGTACTGTTATAAGAGAATAACATATCTTAAGGGAACACCCAAATACGTCAAGGAGGCTCCGTTAAGATTGTAACTATGTACCGCTGTTTTAAAAACATAACTCATCGTGAAGGAACACCCAAAACTGACAGGAGAAACTCTGTTCTAGATTATACACAACTATCTAATGCTTTTATAAAGACATAGCTACTCGTGAGAACACACACACAAATGGCAAGGGAGACTCAATCTCTAACCTAAACAAAGTGTGTGAAGAGCCCTACAAGCGTTCCGACAGAAGCCTACAAGACCAAAGTCTTGAAGCCAGAAGAGGTTAGAGGACACACTGCAACCTGCTTACCTCTCCGTCGGTACCCCGTCACGGTACAGAAGCTGCGGCCGGAGGTATCCGTCGGGAGGCAAGAGAGGCTTTTAAATAGTGTCCAAACCAAGTATTTTCAAATCAGCGCATGTAGCGCGAGGACCCCTAGTTGGCTAAAGGCAACGCCTGTGTCCTAATGTGAATGGAACACACATGCGCGCTACTCGCAAAGATGTTTACTCGCGCATGTGTGAAAGAGAGGTGTTACACTCTTTCAAAGACGTTATCTGCGCATGTGTGTAAACATGCCACAGCACTCTTTCAACTATTGACCCATGTAACTTTATAGAAATGGCTTTTAAAGTACATTATTTCACCTAAGTATATCTTAACAGGTAGTGACCCAGGAATGCCACAAGAGAGTGTGAAGAAAACCAGTAGCCGCTTCTATTAGAATTCCAACATGCTCAATTACGCAAGCAGGCTAATCTAAACGCGCCCAGAATTGATCGATAATTCAGTTCTACAACGATACATGTACTCAAGCAGGCTAATTGGTGCATCAATATTCAAAGAGCTAACCAGGGAATCTCATCATTGAGTCCCAGCATGTCACTCCTGATCCTATATACCCAACGCTGTTCTCGTCTGAACAGAAATTTGGATATATTAGTGACATGTGCCGGAATAAAAGGTTGCTCTAGAACTGTCCAGTGTAAATCTTCTTCACTATGATTAAGGTCTAGAAAGTGATTTGTCATCTTGGTGGATCTTTTTTTGCAACGGTTTCCTTTTCAACCTTACACCAATATGGCCCCTAACCAGCCTTTTTTAGGGTATGGCCAGGGCCGCTCAAGAGGCCGCAGAAGAAATCAACAAACAAATGTCCATTGGAGCCCACAATTGGCATCCACGACAACTCGCAGCATGACGAAACCCCCTGTGCAACCCGGGACCAGCGACGAAGTGATCTGATCGTGAACCTGAGTACTCGAATATTGACAGATGATGAGACAGCAGTCCTAGAGAAGGGACTGGGTTTTGTTCCAACGAACAAAGGAGATACCTTCCAAGTAAGACAAGAGCTGGCTAGTTTCTTTCGGAAAATTCGCTTACGCTCCTTTTTTGAGGATAAGTCTACATCCGACCATGATGAAGAGTCTAAGAACACGGGACTGAGGCCTAGATCAGTTTTTAATCCTCCAGCGCATTTGATTCCAGTACAAATAATTACCTTTGAGAAAGCTGTATTGCATGATGTGACCAATTTATTTGAACAAAACACCAGGCAATATCAGAACTTACCTAAACTCGAACGATTGGCACTCCAGAAATTAGCTGGAGACGGATCAATCGTCATAAAGCCAGCTGACAAAGGTGGTGCGATCGTGATTTTAGACACTACAATATACAGAGCTGAGTGTCTACGTCAACTGGAGGATAAGCGATCCTACAGACGCTTGAAGATGGATCCTACAAAGCGACTTTCTATGGAAATTAAGAGAATAGTGGATGAAGCCAAGGAAGAAGGGTGGATTACTGATCATGAAGCTTCCTTCTTAGTTACACCTTATCCCACCACCCCCTATTTCTATGTATTGCCAAAGATACATAAAGAGCAACGACCACCACCAGGGAGACCTATTATCTCCGGAATCGGATCTATCTTAGAGCCTCTGTCAACATTTGTCGACTTCTTTCTTCGACCTTTGGTTCATAAGATGCCCACCTACATACAGGATACAAAAGATCTATTACGACTCCTGGCAGAGACCCCGTTTGATGGTGAAAAGGACTATTTAGTCTCTTTCGACGTGGAGTCTCTGTATACTTCCATACCACAAGATGAAACATTGATGACAGTGGAGACATTACTTAACAATAACTCTTTGGACAGTATCACCCCAGTACACTTCATCATGTCTTGTGCACGGATAGCCATGAAGGAGAATTTCTTCAAGTTTGAGGATGACCTGTTTTTACAAACGTCTGGGACATCCATGGGCAGTGTTTTTGCCCCAAGTTTGGCTAACCTCTATGTGCATCACTTTGAACAGACAGAAATTTTACAACCACACAATCCCTATGAAAAACACATTCGTGTCTGGAAACGTTATATAGACGATGTGTTTGTGATATGGAGAGGCACCCGGATACAATAGTTTCATTTCATCATTGGCTGAATACGAGAAATGCATTTCTGAAATTCACTTTTGAATTCTCCAATATTAGCCTGCCTTTTCTCGACATACGGGTCTTTCCTGAGGGGAATGGTTTGGGCACAGAATTGTACAGAAAACCAATGGCACGCAACTCGCTTTTGCTCTATCAAAGTTACCATCCGAAATCCCTGCGTGAGAATTTGCCCTTTGGACAGTTTCTCCGTATTAGGAGAAATTGTTCCACTACTGAAAAATACAAAGAACATGCAAGTGACCTTACTCACCAGCTGAAAGAAAGAAAATACCCATTGAACATCATTCGTAAATCCAGGAAGAGAGCTGCTAACAACAACAGAGAGGCGTTGATTGAGGTGACACCTCCTAAGGAGGAACAGTCTAGACTGACCTGTGTTAATACCTTCTGTAGTTATTCAAATGAAATCAAGAAGAGTATCCTTAGACATTGGAAAATTCTGAATATCGGGAAGTAACAACTGCCTCGTCCGCTATTTGCCTTTAAAAGGAGCGCGAACATTAAAGATCAGGTGGTACACACCCGGCCACAGATGAAAAGAACTTCGAGTCATGAATCCCTATGGGGCCTACCCCCAATCAAAGGTCATTTTCCATGTGGGTCCAGTGCTGTGTGTCCACAAACTAAACGTACAACTGAAATTGATATTGGTACTAACATCCCTTGGATACTATCGAAGCACACTAATTGTAATAGCGACAAACTAATCTACATGATTACCTGCCCATGTGGTCTCCGCTATGTGGGTATGACCACGCGGAAAATTAAGACACGGATACTCGAACACAAGAGCACCATCCGTTGCAAAAAAGATCCACCAAGATGACAAATCACTTTCTAGACCTTAATCATAGTGAAGAAGATTTACACTGGACAGTTCTAGAGCAACCTTTTATTCCGGCACATGTCACTAATATATCCAAATTTCTGTTCAGACGAGAACAGCGTTGGGTATATAGGATCAGGAGTGACATGCTGGGACTCAATGATGAGATTCCCTGGTTAGCTCTTTGAATATTGATGCACCAATTAGCCTGCTTGAGTACATGTATCGTTGTAGAACTGAATTATCGATCAATTCTGGGCGCGTTTAGATTAGCCTGCTTGCGTAATTGAGCATGTTGGAATTCTAATAGAAGCGGCTACTGGTTTTCTTCACACTCTCTTGTGGCATTCCTGGGTCACTACCTGTTAAGATATACTTAGGCGAAATAATGTACTTTAAAAGCCATTTCTATAAAGTTACATGGGTCAATAGTTGAAAGAGTGCTGTGGCATGTTTACACACATGCGCAGATAACGTCTTTGAAAGAGTGTAACACCTCTCTTTCACACATGCGCGAGTAAACATCTTTGTGAGTAGCGCGCATGCGTGTTCCATTCACATTAGGACACAGGCGTTGCCTTTAGCCAACTAGGGGTCCTCACGCTACATGTGCTGATTTGAAAATACTTGGTTTGGACACTATTTAAAAGCCTCTCTTGCCTCCCGTCGGATACCTCCGGCCGCAGCTTCTGTACCGTGACGGGGTACCGACGGAGAGGTAAGCAGGTTGCAGTGTGTCCTCTAACCTCTTCTGGCTTCAAGACTTTGGTCTTGTAGGCTTCTGTCGGAACAGCTTGTAGGGCTCTTCACACACTTTGTTTAGGTTAGAGATTGAGTCTCCCTTGCCATTTGTGTGTGTGTTCTCACGAGTAGCTATGTCTTTATAAAAGCATTAGATAGTTGTGTATAATCTAGAACAGAGTTTCTCCTGTCAGTTTTGGGTGTTCCTTCACGATGAGTTATGTTTTTAAAACAGCGGTACATAGTTACAATCTTAACGGAGCCTCCCTTGACGTATTTGGGTGTTCCCTTAAGATATGTTATTCTCTTATAACAGTACCACATAGTTTTATAAAATCTTTCTGGCACATTAGATTGTTCCTTTACGCTAGTTGGATCATTACGATAGCGTCTTATTTTCTGATTGTTTTTAGTGAGCCCTTATGCATGTATTTTGGCAATAGTTGATAGACTCTTTAGGCCAGTGTGTTTGCCTGACATACCTGGATTCATTTCTCCAGCCTCGTCTACAATTATCATCGAACTTTAGAGTTTCGTTTCTTTGCTGAAATGTAGCATAAAAACACAACAATCAGGCGACAAAAGTTTTTAGTTTTGCTTAGTGTATTTCCTTTAAAACATTTTTCTTGAAAGCATATTACAACCATTGCCCATTAGACCACTCTTTGGGTACAAAATTGATTTTTATGTAAATTTTTCTCTTTTTATACCTGACCTCTTACAGTGTGCTAGTTTTAACTGTGATGGAATTACTTACGCATTAATCTGTTAGATCAGTGTCTACACTGAGCTGCCATTGTGTGTGACAAGTGATCTTACTTTGATTTTTTGCAGAGCGGGTCCCCCTTCCCTGAGCTGTTGCCAGGTAGAGGTGTGGCTACTTATCCTATACTTTTGGGTAAGTCACTTGTAGAAACTTAGAAGAATTCTTTCTTATATTGAATCTTCTCAATATAACTATGTTTAAATACCGATATGGTATGAGAAGGGATATAGATTTAATCCTTTCAGTTAAGCACGTATGAGCAATACTGGTTGTTTGACTTGTGTATTTTGTCTTCCCCCTTCTTTTGTCTCACGTATACAGATAGTTCCAGTAATACTAAAACAAACAATATACAGGATTACTGGTTGTGTATATTTCATTTTTCTCATTTTGTATTAGCAGCAGCACCAACAATGTCCATCTGGTCCTGAAGAAAGCCGGGATACTTTTGTAGATCGTATTGGCTGAAACATGTTGACCGTTTTTTCAAATTGAGCAGTTTATAATTTATACTGCTCTTTGCACTGCTTTTTAATCCTACCAGTGCTAGCAAGTGAATAAAGCTTCTGTTTTTGCTGACATTAGGTAGTTTTAAACTCACGATTTTCACTCACTTTTTTATTCTGTTGCGCTGCGTCCTCACCCCACCAGATACTTTCCATGTGGGATTTTAGCATCCATAGTAGCGTCGCACTATTCTAGAAAACATCCCAGAGCTCCTTCCTCTCAGTGAAGGAGTTGTAGCCCTCAGTGGGACTAGGTATTCCCACTGGGAGGAGAAACCCATATGATGAAGCATGCCACCATAGGTGGGTGAGGGTATTCGTCCTAAAAGGGATCTCTCCCCCGAGGAGATTTGATGAGATACAACTTGTTCACTTTCAGTTTGCTTTCGTGCGTATATAGACCCAAGGTTATTTTGTGTTATAATTGTGTGGGAAAGGGGATATTTTTCCTTGCAGGTCTCTAAACTCCCTCCCTTGGACCCTCTTCTCCTGTTTTCTGTGTTATGATTCATGTGCGGCCATGGCCGCTGGTCCAATCTTTGGAGTCCAGATACATAGTGGACCTTTTCTTTCCTCCGCTCTTTAGTTTATTTTTGTGGGTGTTCCTCACTTTTTATTGCACATTGTAAAGGTTTGAGCTAAAGCAACTATTTTCTTTAAAATGGCAGAAAGACTAGGGCTGGCTTTTGACGAAGCCATAGCCCGAGATATTCTTATGACACCAAGTATTTTGAATAATGTCCCTAGCACTAGTTCTACTCCAAGTGATGACTGGGCAAAACTATTGGTTTTGAAACGTTCTCACTCGCGCACATACATACATGGCGCAATCATGACCGAATACCTGAGAGCAAACTGTGCACCCACAGGGCTGATTGTAACCAACGCACCGCGTTTGTTCTTAGAAGATAAGATTTTTTTGAAAGACTGGTCCCTTGTCGCCTGGCGGTGTACAAGAGACTGGTTGATACTGATTATTAGCACAGCTAAACGCATTGCTGATACCATCCTAATTGAGATACAGACCTTAGAATCTCAGATTAAATCAGTATTGGTAACATCTGTCTATAAAAGACAAGCAGATGAGACTAATAAGAGTAATAAAGAATTTAAAGATTCAATTCTTGCGACAAAGATAACTAAGTTTAAAAAAGATCTGGCTAAGTTCGCGTTTGAAAAAGTGTATCCCTACACTAGCAATACCTACGTACCTCCTCAGTTCAATCAGAGAGGAAGGAAGTATGGATCAAATTACTCCACCTCCGCGAGTGAGGATGACTCAAATGACTCAGACTCTGAAGAAAATGGGGAAAGAAGATGGAGAGGTACAAACAGAAGGGGTAGAGGTCAGAGAAGAGGCGGCCATTTTGCCCAAGGACCTGCACAATGGTGGCCTCCGACTCCTTACGGCTATCATCAACCGCCATTTCAACCACCAATGTTTCCTTTTCAACCTTACACCAATATGGCCCCTAACCAGCCTTTTTTAGGGTATGGCCAGGGCCGCTCAAGAGGCCGCAGAAGAAATCAACAAACAAATGTCCATTGGAGCCCACAATTGGCATCCACGACAACTCGCAGCATGACGAAACCCCCTGTGCAACCCGGGACCAGCGACGAAGTGATCTGATCGTGAACCTGAGTACTCGAATATTGACAGATGATGAGACAGCAGTCCTAGAGAAGGGACTGGGTTTTGTTCCAACGAACAAAGGAGATACCTTCCAAGTAAGACAAGAGCTGGCTAGTTTCTTTCGGAAAATTCACTTACGCTCCTTTTTTGAGGCTAAGTCTACATCCGACCATGATGAAGAGTCTAAGAACACGGGACTGAGGCCTAGATCAGTTTTTAATCCTCCAGCGCATTTGATTCCAGCACAAATAATTACCTTTGAGAAAGCTGTATTGCATGATGTGACCAATTTATTTGAACAAAACACCAGGCAATATCAGAACTTACCTAAACTCGAACGATTGGCTCTCCAGAAATTAGCTGGAGACGGATCAATCGTCATAAAGCCAGCTGACAAAGGTGGTGCGATCGTGATTTTAGACACTACAATATACAGAGCTGAGTGTCTACGTCAACTGGAGGATAAGCGATCCTACAGACGCTTGAAGATGGATCCTACAAAGCGACTTTCTATGGAAATTAAGAGAATAGTGGATGAAGCCAAGGAAGAAGGGTGGATTACTGATCATGAAGCTTCCTTCTTAGTTACACCTTATCCCACCACCCCCTATTTCTATGTATTGCCAAAGATACATAAAGAGCAGCGACCACCACCAGGGAGACCTATTATCTCTGGAATCGGATCTATCTTAGAGCCTCTGTCAACATTTGTCGACTTCTTTCTTCGACCTTTGGTTCATAAGATGCCCACCTACATACAGGATACAAAAGATCTATTACGACTCCTGGCAGAGACCCCGTTTGATGGTGAAAAGGACTATTTAGTCTCTTTTGACGTGGAGTCTCTGTATACTTCCATACCACAAGATGAAACATTGATGACAGTGGAGACATTACTTAACAGTAACTCTTTGGACAGTATCACCCCAGTACACTTCATCATGTCTTGTGCACGGATAGCCATGAAGGAGAATTTCTTCAAGTTTGAGGATGACCTGTTTTTACAAACGTCTGGGACATCCATGGGCAGTGTTTTTGCCCCAAGTTTGGCTAACCTCTGTGCATCACTTTGAACAGACAGAAATTTTACAACCACACAATCCCTATGAAAAACACATTCGTGTCTGGAAACGTTATATAGACGATGTGTTTGTGATATGGAGAGGCACCCCGGATACAATTGTTTCATTTCATCATTGGCTGAATACGAGAAATGCATTTCTGAAATTCACTTTTGAATTCTCCAATATTAGCCTGCCTTTTCTCGACATACGGGTCTTTCCTGAGGGGAATGGTTTGGGCACAGAATTGTACAGAAAACCAATGGCACGCAACTCGCTTTTGCTCTATCAAAGTTACCATCCGAAATCCCTGCGTGAGAATTTGCCCTTTGGACAGTTTCTCCGTATTAGGAGAAATTGTTCCACTACTGAAAAATACAAAGAACATGCGAGTAACCTTACTCACCAGCTGAAAGAAAGAAAATACCCATTGAACATCATTCGTAAATCCAGGAAGAGAGCTGCTAACAACAACAGAGAGGCGTTGATTGAGGTGACACCTCCTAAGGAGGAACAGTCTAGACTGACCTGTGTTAATACCTTCTGTAGTTATTCAAATGAAATCAAGAAGAGTATCCTTAGACATTGGAAAATTCTGAATATCGGGAAGGAACAACTGCCTCGTCCGCTATTTGCCTTTAAAAGGAGCGCGAACATTAAAGATCAGGTGGCACACACCCGGCCACAGATGAAAAGAACTTCCAGTCATGAATCCCTATGGGGCCTACCCCCAATCAAAGGTAATTTTCCATGTGGGTCCTGTGCTGTGTGTCCACAAACTAAACGTACAACTGAAATTGATATTGGTACTAACATCCCTTGGATACTATCGAAGCACACTAATTGTAATAGCGACAAACTAATCTACATGATTACCTGCCCATGTGGTCTCCGCTATGTGGGTATGACCACGCGGAAAATTAAGACACGGATACTCGAAAACAAGAGCACCATCCGTTGCAAAAAAAGATCCACCAAGATGACAAATCACTTTCTAGACCTTAATCATAGTGAAGAAGATTTACACTGGACAGTTCTAGAGCAACCTTTTATTCCGGCACATGTCACTAATATATCCAAATTTCTGTTCAGACGAGAACAGCGTTGGGTATATAGGATCAGGAGTGACATGCTGGGACTCAATGATGAGATTCCCTGGTTAGCTCTTTGAATATTGATGCACCAATTAGCCTGCTTGAGTACATGTATCGTTGTAGAACTGAATTATCGATCAATTTTGGGCGCGTTTAGATTAGCCTGCTTGCGTAATTGAGCATGTTGGAATTCTAATAGAAGCGGCTACTGGTTTTCTTCACACTCTCTTGTGGCATTCCTGGGTCACTACCTGTTAAGATATACTTAGGCGAAATAATGTACTTTAAAAGCCATTTCTATAAAGTTACATGGGTCAATAGTTGAAAGAGTGCTGTGGCATGTTTACACACATGCGCAGATAACGTCTTTGAAAGAGTGTAACACCTCTCTTTCACACATGCGCGAGTAAACCTCTTTGCGAGTAGCGCGCATGCGTGTTCCATTCACATTAGGACACAGGCGTTGCCTTTAGCCAACTAGGGGTCCTCGCGCTACATGCGCTGATTTGAAAATACTTGGTTTGGACACTATTTAAAAGCCTCTCTTGCCTCCCGTCGGAGACCTCCGGCCGCAGCTTCTGTACCGTGACGGGGTACCGACGGAGAGGTAAGCAGGTTGCAGTGTGTCCTCTAACCTCTTCTGGCTTCAAGACTTTAGTCTTGTAGGCTTCTGTCGGAACGCTTGTAGGGCTCTTCACACACTTTGTTTAGGTTAGAGATTGAGTCTCCCTTGCCATTTGTGTGTGTGTTCTCACGAGTAGCTATGTCTTTATAAAAGCATTAGATAGTTGTGTATAATCTAGAACAGAGTTTCTCCTGTCAGTTTTGGGTGTTCCTTCACGATGAGTTATGTTTTTATAACAGCGGTACATAGTTACAATCTTAACGGAGCCTCCCTTGACGTATTTGGGTGTTCCCTTAAGATATGTTATTCTCTTATAACATTACCACATAGTTTTATAAAATCTTTCTGGCACATTAGATTGTTCCTTTACGCTAGTTGGATCATTACGATAGCGTCTTATTTTCTGATTGTTTTTAGTGAGCCCTTTGCATGTATTTTGGCAATAGTTGATAGACTCTTTAGGCCAGTGTGTTTGCCTGACATACCTGGATTAATTTCTCCAGCCTCGTCTACAATTATCATCGAACTTTAGAGTTTCGTTTCTTTGCTGAAATGTAGCATGAAAACACAACAATCAGGCGACAAAAGTTTTTAGTTTTGCTTAGTGTATTTCCTTTAAAACATTTTTCTTGAAAGCATATTACAACCATTGCCCATTAGACCACTCTTTGGGTACAAAATTGATTTTTATGTCAATTTTTCTCTTTTTATACCTGACCTCTTACAGTGTGCTAGTTTTAACTGTGATGGAATTACTTACGCATTAATCTGTTAGATCAGTGTCTACACTGAGCTGCCATTGTGTGTGACACGTGATCTTACTTTGATTTTTTGCAGAGCGGGGCCCCCTTCCCTGAGCTGTTGCCAGGTAGAGGTGTGGCTACTTATCCTATACTTTTGGGTAAGTCACTTGTAGAAACTTAGAAGAATTCTTTCTTATATTGAATCTTCTCAATATAACTATGTTTAAATACCGATATGGTATGAGAAGGGATATAGATTTAATCCTTTCAGTTAAGCACGTATGAGCAATACTGGTTGTTTGACTTGTGCATTTTGTCTTCCCCCCCTTCTTTTGTCTAACGTATACAGATAGTTCCAGTAATACTAAAACAAACAATATACAGGATTACTGGTTGTGTATATTTCATTTTTCTCATTTTGTATTAGCAGCAGCACCAATATCCATCTGGTCGTGAAGAAAGCCGGGATACTTTTGTAGATCGTATTGGCTGAAACATGTTGACCGTTTTTTCAAATTGAGCAGTTTATAATTTATACTGCTCTTTGCACTGCTTTTTAATCCTACCAGTGCTAGCAAGTGAATAAAGCTTCTGTTTTTGCTGACTTTAGGTAGTTTTAAACTCACGATTTTCACTCACTTTTTTATTCTGTTGCGCTGCGTCCTCACCCCACCAGATACTTTCCATATGGGATTTTAGCATCCATAGTAGCGTCGCACTATTCTAGAAAACATCCCAGAGCTCCTTCCTCTCAGTGAGGGAGTTGTAGCCCTCAGTGGGACTAGGTATTCCCACTGGGAGGAGAAACCCATATGATGAAGCATGCCACCATAGGTGGGTGAGGGTATTCGTCCTAAAAGGGATCTCTCCCCCGAGGAGATTTGATGAGATACAACTTGTTCAGTTTCCTGCACTACCTGAACAGTCACACTTCCTGCGACTTGGCAGGCTTTTTCAATCTCTCAGCAGGCAGGCTGGCTTCCAGGCACTTCATGTCAGAAGTACAGCTCTTTCAGCAAGTAAAGACTCCAGCTGATGTACCCTCTCCTCTGGGAAGCAGGGTGTCACACAGACACCAGTTCTGGTTATTGAACAGCAGTCCTCAAAGTATGCTGCAGAATACTCCCTCCCTTGGTGAAAGGACTTGGAACTGGAGCAACAAGGATGTAAGTAGCTCCCACTTGAATGCAGTCAAAGCAGATAAGGAAAGTGGAGTCTCTGTCTGTAATATCAAAACAGGTCTGCGGCGGTTCTTCTGTCGTGTCCTCACTAGGCAATTCTCTAGACAGAGCCTTTGTGTAGTGATGCTCTTCACAGCAGGGTAGTCTCCAGCCCTGGAAGACTCACAACAGAGGCCCAAAGAGGCGTGACGTTTCTGCAACTGGCTTTTCACCAGCCACACTGAACAGTGATCCGGATGAAGACAAAAGGCTGGCTTCACCTAAAAGATCGCTCTCACCCTGAACAACAAAGATGAGAGTCCTGCCCTGAACCCCTATCAAAACTCATCAGCAGGTCAACTCAGCAAGAGATGCTTAAGTGAATTTTAAAGGAGTTTTGTCGCCTCCCTCTATTTTCAGGAAGGACAACAATACTCTTCCACTGTCTGTGAAAACAATCTCACCTACATCTTGTGCACAGAAGCAGGCTAAGGGCTTCCAAAATGGAACACGCAGGCCTCCATTACTCTGGCTCACTCCTGTACTACACAAGTCACAAATGCACACAAACTTGGATATTAGAACTAGGATCTAGGTTACACATTGATGCAGAACTTTACTCAAGTGGGGCGGGCTACACAGATAGAAGGTCTGATCAGGACTATGGATTCACTAAACACGGTATGCTGCCACCATCGCTGTACATGCTAAACGCATGACAGGGGTGGTAGTCCAGTGTCAACAAAATGAGAGCGACTGGTGCACCCCTCCAGATCACAGGACAGTTGCAGGACTTCATTTGTGTCAGGGGCAGGGGTAGACCTCTGCATATGTTATATTAGTGTGAGCCTGGAGCCAACATCAAAAACTGGGCAACATGACTGCATACCCTACAGGGAACATTCTCAGTCCAAAAGCATGTTCAGGCAATATTCTATTTTTCCTAAATTAATATGGCTTATCTTACGGTCTTTTCACTACATTTATGTTTACTTGGCTCCTGTAAATATGCTATTTTGTGCATACTAAACAAGTGCATATTTGTGTCCGAATGTATAAACATTGTTGTAAATATACATTATTTCCGATCATTGCCTAGCTCTACACAGTGCTCACATGCAGGAATAGCCACTCCCCCCAACTGTTGAGTAGCTTGGATGTTTTGTTTTCTTTTTTTCACAAGAACAATGAGTTAGTAGCAAGGAATGCTGAGTGGAGCCAGTAAGTTAACATTCTTTGTGACCTGGTGGCTGCCACCATCGCTGTACATGCTAAGCTCATGATAGCGGTGGTAGTCCCCTGCCAACAAAATGAGTGTGCACCCCTCCAAGTCACAGGACAGTTGTAGGACTTCATTTGTGTCAGGGACAGGGGTAGACCTCTGCACATGTTATATTTTTGTGAGTCTGGAGCCATAATCAAAAACTGGGCTATAAGTGAGTCACAGTCAAGCACATGGCAACATGACTGCATACCCCACAGGGAACATTCTCTGTCCAAAAGCATGTTCAGGCAAAATTATATTTTTTCTAAATTAATATGGCATATCTTACGGTCTTTTTACTTCATTTATGTTTAATTGACTCCTATAAATATGCTATTGTGTGCATACTAAACAAGTGCATTTTTGTGTCTCAATGTATAATCGTTGTTGTAAATATACATTATTTCAGATCATTGCCCATTTCTACACAGTGCACACATGCAGGAATAGCCACTCCTCCCCCCAACTGGTGAGTAGCTTGCATGTTTTGTTGTCTTTTCTTCACAAGAATGATGATAGCAGCAAGGAATGCTGACTGGAGCCAGTAAGTTAACCTTTTTTGTGACCTGGTGGCTGCCTTGTTCAAGGGAGGCCTGCCCTATGTCCTGGAGAGCTTAACTACATCTTGCAGAGCTGAGAGTAGCCACGAGCCATTAACATGGGGCAGAAGATTTAAATAGAGAACGCTGTTGAGGGGCCTGATGAAAGGCCTCAACTTCATAAACACCTGACAGCACCTAGGTTCACCGCAAAGCATTTCCGGCTGAAAGGGGGCGGAGCTGCACTTCCGCTCGCCCTCCTACTTAGCCCGATGTGTCAGCGTGCGCGCCGCTGGCGCGCCAAAGGTGCGCCTAAGGCAAGCCCGTCTGCGCCCGTCCGCGCCTGGCCGGGATCAGGGGTCAGAACCCCTGCCCCCCCTGAAAAAAACTCAAAGAGCCCTATGCGCTATTCAAGAGAAGCACTTATTGGGTTAGCCTCCCATGCCTCATGTAAACTAACCCTAGGAAATACTGAAGGGCCTTTCTCCTGTATGCGGTGCAAATGGGGCAGCCTAGCCCAGCCCGATCAGTCACAGAGAGAAGTGGATGATCACATGGAATTTAATTGTATCTATTTTAATGCCAGGTCAGTGCCCAAACATGCTTTGGAAATTTGGGACACTATTAAGGAGACAGACCCAGATCTGGTTTTTATTACCGAGACCTGGCTGGGTGAGAGCAACTGCCCAGACATCGCCAACGCCATGCCCCCTGAGTACAAAATACTTAGGCAAGATAGGCAAGGGCGGAAGGGCGGGGGACTAGCTATCCTGTTCAAAGACTACCTTAACTGCTTACCTATCACAGTAGCCCAGCTGGGAGAGCACGAACTACTGCCATTTGAAATATCCAAAGGGAATCATACATTATTCGGGGAGCTGTGATTTATAACCCCCTGGATATCAGGCAGACTTTAGTACCAAACTGCTCACGCAATTATTACCCGCCTGCATAAAATATAAAAATTACTTAGTTATTGGAGACTTTAACGTCCACTTTGAAAAAACCGACAACATGGCGATAACTCATCTTGAGAACGACATGTCTATCCTTCAACTAAAGCAATGGATTAAGGGACCTACACATATCGCAGGGCACACACTGGATTTATTGTTCTCCAATATAGAAGATACTACAGTTAAGGAGATTAAACCAGTCATATGGACTGACCATTCATTAATTAGCTTCACATTTTCCACACATGAGATATCAGCAAGAGTCACCAAACTCATGCACGGGACCTACAGAGCCTGGAAATTAGTTACACCTGATTTATTTAACTACCACCTCGCTTCCAACGGCTTAGCGACTCTGGGAACATTACCCACCAACAGAGGCGCAGTGCACCTTGAAACAGAGATCACTAAGACATTGGACCAATGCGCACCGAAACTTAAATCCAAAGCTAGAAAATCGGTATCCGAAAGGTGGTATACAGCAGAACTTAGGACGCTGAAAAAAAAGTGTAAAACTCTAGAACACAATTGGCGACTGTCTAGATCGGCCACTGATAAATCAGTGTATAAAATAGAACTCAGGGGCTATACCCATGCAATAAAGAAGATCAAAAGGGCATACTTTGCACAACGAATAGATGAGAACACAAATTCGGTAAAAGAACTTTATAAAATAGTGCGCAAGCTATGTAAACCAACCTGCATGTCCCAAACCCTGCTCCCTTCAGCAGAAAGCTGTGAAAAAATCAGCAATTTCTTTACGGACAAAATAGGCACAATTTATTCGTCATTTAACAATACCACTCCAGCGAACTTTGTCAACTGGGAAAATAGAGACCCTCATCCTGATACCCCCGTGCATTTAGACGGCTTCGTCCCTTTTACAGAAAAAGAAGTTGCCAAAGCAATAGGGGAAGTCAAATCAGGATCCCCTCTCGACCCATGTCCACACTTCATTTTTTCACAACTTATACCTACTCTGTGCCCTTACATCACACAGCTGTTTAACCAATCCCTGGAGACAGCTGTCTTTCCAGAGATCTGGAAACAGGCCACAGTAACCCCTCTACTGAAAAAGATAGGATCTGATGTAAACAACCCAGCCAATTATAGACCAATTTCTCAGCTCCCCTATCTTTCCAAGGTACTGGAGAAACTTGTCAACAGACAGTTATCTAATTACCTAGAATCCAATGAGTTGCTTGACCCCTCACAAACAGGTTTCAGGGCCACTAACAGTACGGAGGCAACCCTCTTGGCTGTCCTGGACAATATAAGATCATTGCTGGACCAGGAAAGGCAGTGGCCCTGATCCTGCTGGACCTGTCGGCGGCCTTCGACACTGTCTCCCACCAACTTTTATTGGAAAATTTGCACGAAAAAGGGATACATGCAAAGGCCCTTCAATGGCTCAGCTCATTTTTATGTAACAGAACTCAAACTGTGCAGCTAGGTGTTTTTTTATCTACTCCCAAAAATCTCAGTTGTGGTGTCCCGCAGGGAGCATCCCTGAGCCCCACACTATTTAATGCCTATGTTTCATCCTTGGCAAAAATTGGCACGAAATGGGGCTTTGGAATTTGCTCCTATGCGGTTGATACCCAACTGACAATAGCCATCGGAAATGGGCATGATGACACCAGAGCCAAACTCAACAATTGCCTCACTGAGATGGCAACCTGGATGTCAGTGCACTGTTTAAAACTTAACGCAGAGAAATCTGAAATTCTGCTTCTCGGCGGAGCCAATCATATCTGGGATATATCCTGGTGGCCCCACTCTTTGGGTGCGGCACCAGCACCAAAGCAGTGCGTAAAAACTTGGGCATCATCATCGATAACACCCTATCGATGCAGGACCATGTGCGGACCCTGTGTGGTAGAAGCTTCGCCACACTGAAGCTCCTAAAAGGCTTTTCCGTTGGATCCCACTGGAAAGCAGGAGGACTATCACACAAGCCCTGCTTGTCAGCAGGTTAGATTACGGAAATGCACTCTTTGTTGGCATGCCAGACTACCTTTTAAACGTCTGCAGGTGATACAAAACGCAGCGGCTAAACTGGTGTGCAAGGAGGGCAGATACAGCTCCGCGACAAAATGCCTGAAGCAACTCCACTGGCTGCCCATGCGCCAAAGAGCACGATTTAAACTCTTAGGACATGCACATAGGGCACTTTATCGCACAGGCCCCAAGATTCTCCAGAATAGAATCAAATTCTACGTCCCGCTCAGGTGCTTAAGGTCACGTTCTTTAGCACTAGCGGAGACAAAAAGAATCAGCAAGAGCAGGACAGGTGGACGCACCTTCTCGCACCTGGCAGCACTTTATTGGAACGAGCTTCCGCTGGAACTTCGGCTAACTGCAGAATACATGGCGTTCAGGAAAAACTTAAAACTTATTTGTTTCCTTAATACTGCCGCTGCCACCCTCAATTAGACTAAACTGACTCATCACTCTCCGGATACACTAGCGCCGTGATATCCCAGTGGGATGAATGTTCGCGCTTTATAAATAAATAAATAAATAAATAAATAAATAAACAACAGCTCCGCTAGAAGATTTCAGAGGAGAAAGGGTCCGCCAGTCATAATACTTGAAGTGATAGTACCTTAGAACATCTTGATTCCTTGGCGGTACAGCTGAAGTCTTCCTCACCACTGGCCCTTGCTGTTTGGAAGGCACACCTGCATTACATCTCACCCACCAATTTCACTCTCTTGCATCACTTCCCCTTGCTCAACCACAATTCCAGAAGCTCAATACAGTTTACCAGATAACAAAACAGAAAAACATATACAGTCACTCATCTTTAATCTCATCATGGCTTCATCAATCCTTGATCAATGTTGCAAATGCCTGTGTGCCAGCAGATTCACCTGCAAACTCATGTCCTCATGACTAGCTCTGCAACCAATCCAACCAGAACAGCCAACAACTCAGTGAATATAGGTATTTTCCCAAAGGAACTCCAAATGTCTTACATGAAACCCTATCTTAACCACGCAGACTTTGAGCCACGGGATCCTTCTAACGGCTGTCCATTAACAGACTGTTTTTAGTCAAAAAGATAAAACGATTGAACGATTTGCCTCAAAACGTATACCTGCATTCAAATAAAATAACCTGCTTTCAGATTTCCAAAACATATTTGAGTATGACTGAGGCACAGAAGCAGCAATGATTTCCACAGGGGATGATTTAAAAACAACAGTGAATTAAAACTGGAGTACCTATTACTTGAACTCTCACTTGCCTTTGATACTATTCACTATCCTAAGCTTCTACAGAGACTTGACAACATCAGAGTGCAGGCGCATAACTGAAGCAGATTGAATCTTTTCTATCCGACAGATCATCATCTCACTGCTCCCTTCATTTCACTTCCATTAATTCACAACTAATGTACAAAACATCTTTACCCCCTCTTTAACAGTTACCCTAGCTCAATATTGCACACAATCTCCTCCTTCAATCTTAAGTGTTACTGTTAAGCAGATAATAAACAAATCATACTTAAGTATGAGAACTAATCTGACTTTGACTCGTACATAATTGAACAATATCTCAAAGTCAATAATGGATGATATCTAATCACAGCAAAATAAACACATCACAAATCGAAAAATTCATATGTAGTAAATGGATCAAACACCATCCATCAACAATATGGCCTCAGCAAGTAGGCCTACCACCAAACAACTGAGCCTAAGTGAGGAATCTAGGGATAAATAGGGACTCCAGCCTGTCACTCATAATATGATTGTGTTTGTATAATACGTTTAAACTGCAGTTTGGCACTTCTTTCCCTCATATTGGCTATAAAGCTATCTCTGCCTACGTTGCTTGAAATGCTGGTCCCGCCCCGCTGACTGAAGAGTTAACCCCCCCCCGCCTCCCCAAAAGTCAGGTCTAGTGGAGCTCCTGCTGTGCGGTTACACTAACCTTTGCTTCCCCAGAAGAGGGGAGCAAAAATCCTGTTTGTTTGTTCCAAACCAACTTTCTCCATTTGGTTTGTCCTAGATACCCTGTTCTGTTGTTTGTTCCACAGGTGTGCACAATACCAGATGTTGTCTTCCTTTTCATGCATCTGCTGGTGTTGTGAGTTCCCTTTAAGGCCCACTTAGTTCCCCCTTATTTTAGCGTAACTGCAAGTTGTAGGCTTCTTTGCACATGTTGAACTAAGCACGTTTATTTTTGTGCCATGATATTATTTTAAAAAACACTGCACTTTTTTGTTATTGGTTCTTCTCTCTGTGACTATGTCTGAACATCTCGTACAAGGTCAAACAACACTGCCCTGTTATCTGTGCTCGGTTAGCAACGTAGCTTGGAATTAAAACGCAACATACAGTCACATCTGCTGTTTTAAAAAAGACACCTCGTATCATATACACCAAGACGTGCCATTTGAAAACAAAGAGGGGAATTCTTGCAGAAGAGAGTTCCTGAGATGAACGAGCCAGCCTTACGCAACCTGAGATGAAGATTACCTAACATTAATACAGGTATGGGGTTTGGTTCTAATCCCAGAGATCTATAATATATCACTGTGCCCCCGTAGTGAGGATAGGCTGAGGCAGATATATCTTTAAACATGGTAGGGGGGGCATGGCCAAGCGGTCCATCATGGCGGATGCGGCTTAGCCGAGCTCCCGTAGCCGTTCATTATCCTAAATAATCCTGCCGGCTACGGGTGCCTAAAATATATAATCGCAGACTCCACTGACGCCGCCAGAGCCCGAGATCACGGTACCATCAGAATTGCTGCAGGAGAGGGTGCGAGTCGTGCAATGCGGTGCTGATGACGGGCGGCAGCGAGGCCCGGACCGAATGCGGAGAGGGTCAACATCGCGCTGACGTAGCGCTGGCGGTCTGACGAGCGGGGCCGCTGCGGCGGGAGTCTGCCCCGGCGGTGCGGATCTGAACATCGGCGATGGAGGCTTCACGCGGCGTGTGCCGGATTTGACCCGGGGCGCCATACTGAATACCGGGGGGGTGCAGCTGGGCCTGCTGTCGCGGGGCCCGAAATGCGGATCCTGGCTTAGGAACGCAGCCCAGAGACTACTAAATCCTTCGGGCTGCGCTGAGGACAGACAGTGGTGGGGTCCGTGCCTGTGCGGTAGAGCATGCGACACGCACTCGGCCCGGCGGGCGCCATCGCGGGTCGTGGCCGCTGGGACTGGTGCCCGGCCCGAGGTGTTGCTCTCGATCGAAATAAGCGGAATCAGGGGTCGAGACCGGAGGACAGCGGCTCAGGAGGGGGAGCCGCGGCCGACCTGACTCTGAGATCGGCATGTCACTGTGGGGCTGAGGTATGATGAAGAGCGTGGATTCTGCCGGCCCGCCACACCCAAAACTGGCGAGGCAGGAGGAGACCTCCAACACAGAGATTTCCTATACTGGGCGGGTGACCTTTGCCCCCAGAATGCGACAGCTGATCCCCACCGCCTGCTACAGGTCTCATAAGTCGTCTTCTGCAAACGACATTATTGTTGGGCACCTTTTACAGAAGTAAGTGACTGAATGTAATAGCCCTACTCCTGCAGAGGATCATTGTTGAATCAAAGGGAGTATACAAAAAGAGAGAGAAGGACCCAACCACCAAAGGGGAGGGGTACCAAATACGACAAAAAGTCACAAAGAATCCCCAAGGGGGGATTCTTTGTGACTTTTTGAATCAAAGGGAGTGCCCGTTAGAGGTGAGGGGGTGGTACCTCACCTGCGGAGGTGGCCGGTCTAGGTCCTGGTGCGGCTTGTGGGTGGGGTAAACCCCCTGAACGCTTGATACCTCAGACATCGCACACCATCAGCTAGCGTGAAAAGTCACCCCATTGGTGCCTGAAATTGCGCTACCCACAAGGTGTGGGTCCCTATCATATAGCAATATGTCCAAGGGCTTGACTGCTGGCTCTGCAACGAAACAGAGCACAATGGACAAATTTACCAGCGGCAATGCGAGCTCTATACCCTCAAGTGATAATCTCGTCGCTGGCATGGACGCTGCCGCAATCCTAGCTGCAATTACACAGTCACGAGCTATGCTCGACGCCAAAATAGGTGCTGTAGGCGCAGATGTCATGCTCTTATGACAGGATCTACGTAATGTCGCAGACCGTGTGACGCAGGCGGAGACGTGGATCTCTGGTAAGAAGATACTATCACTACTTTATATACCCTGACAGAATACTTCCTCCTAAATGTGACAACAAATAGCTCTCCCACTATTTTATGGGAGGCCATGAAGCCCACCATTCGCGGCTTCGATATTAGCTATAACACTGGTGCTAAACGGGAAAAACGGCTAACATTAACACAATTAGAAGCCCAAATCCTACAAACTGAGCTGCAGGCGCTAGAACGCACAGGAGACAGTGCCCGTCGACAATTAAGAGCGTTACAACGACAATACCAAAGCATCCAGTTAGATGAGGCTAAACGTATATGGCAAGCCACACAAAGCAGGATATACCAGTGGGAGGATAAGTCGGGGCAGCTTCTACTTAGGTTATGCCAATGTGCCCTAACACCAGTCCATATACCCACTATCACTTCACCGACAGGGGACGTGATCACTGACCCGTCACGTATCGCACAGGTTTTCGCAGAGTATTACCAGGAACTTTACACTAGATATGAAGTCCTAACTGAATCGCATATATAGAGGACTTCTTCAGAGATATCCCGCAAGGGCGCTGCCTATAGCTGCACGTGACGCGCTTGAGGAGCCCATAACACAGGAGAAATTGGCCAAAGCCATAGCAGACATGGCATCAGGTAAATCCCCTGGACCGAATAGATTCCCCATTGAATTCTTTAAAATGCACGCAACAATACTGGACCCTCGATACCTTGCATCCCTTAATGAAGCCCTAGAGAACAAATGCCTACCCCCGGACTGAAGACACGCAGAAATTGTGGTCTTCCTAAAACCAGGACGACCACCGGAATCATGCTCCTCATATCGCCCAATTTCACTCCTAAACATTGAAGCCAAAATTCTTGCTAAAGTATTAGCAAATAGGTTAACACCATTTCTTTCGGATTTAATTCACCCGGATCAGACGGCTTTATGCCTCACAGAGCTACCCGTCATAATATACGCCGCGTACACAATGCAATCGCGGCGGTCGACAGATTGGAGACATCATAAGCTCTTCTCCTTGTAGACATGGACAAAGCTTTTGACTCTGTCAGTTGGTCATACATGTTCACATTACTACGACACATTAATATGGGCCCCAGATTCATTGCATTAGTGCGACTGTTGTACATGGAGCTCACCACCTCCGTTCGTGTGGTGGGGGCCTCGTCGGCACAATTCCCAATACTCAACAGGGGTGCCCTCTATCCCCCATATTATTTGCTCTTGCCATAGAGCCCCTAGCTGTCTGGGTCAGAAAAGACGCACTTATACGAGGCTTTGAGTGGACTCCCGTAATATCCTATCGTATTGCATTGTATGCTGACGACATCCTGTTCTTTTTAACAGATCCCCAAGGTTCAGGCCCTAGAATACTCCAGGTAATGCGTATATTTGGTGAGACGTCGGGTCTCTATATGAATGCCTCTAAATCATTACTATGGCCCATTAGAGGATCCATAGGAAGAGGTCGATGGGTAGAAGGTCTCACAGTAGTGACACACGGCTTCACCTATTTAGGCGTATATATATCTGACAACCAGGCTTCGTCCTGGTACCACAATATAGAGTTAACAACAGAAAAGGTAAAGTCTGAGGTGAGGAGGCGGTCGACGCTCCCCCTATCACTTTATGGCAGATCAGCCATTTTCAAGATGGTGTCTCTACCACATCTATTATACTAACTTCAATCATATCTCCTCCATCTTGTGAGTTGCAGCCTACCTGTAACATGTTCACTTCTCTAATTCCATATTCCACTATACTAATTCACCACTAATCCTTTATGGGTTCCAGAGTAGCGTGCTACTCGCCAACAAAGCGTTTCAACACCTCATCAGGGTTACAAACGCTATATAAATGCAAACCTTTTTCCCTTTTTTACCCCTCCCCAACCCTTCTCAATCCAAATAACTGACTAACATATCCACCACTCAAATGACTTCATATTTCCCTATACTAATTTTCAACACTAATCCTTTATGGGTTCCGGAGTAGCCTGCTACTCGCCCCCAAAAGCGCTTCAACACCCCATCAGGGGTAACAGGCGCTATATGGATGCAAACCTTTCTTTCCCTTCTATCCCTCCGCTATCCTTCTCACTCCAAATAACTGACTAATATCCACCACTCAATTTACTTTCATATTTCACCATACTAATTCACCACTAATCCTTTATGGGTTTCCGGAGTAGCGTGCTACTCACCAAAAAAAAAAGCGCTTTAAACCCCATCAGGGGTAAGAAGCGCTATATAAATACAAACCTTTTTTCCTCTTCTATCCTTCTGCTATCCTTCCGAATCCAAATAACTGACTAACATATCCACCACTTAAAATTTACTTGCATGTTTCACTATACTAATTCAACACTAATCCTCTATGGGTCCCGGAGTAGGGTGCTACTTGCCGAAAACCTTTTTTCCTCTTCTATCCTTCTGCTATCCTTCCGAATCCAAATAACTGACTAACATATCCACCACTTAAAATTTACTTGCATGTTTTACTATACTAATTCAACACTAATCCTCTATGGGTCCCGGAGTAGGGTGCTACTCGCCGAAAAGCGCTTCGACGCCTCGTCAGGGGTAGTAAGCGCTATACAAATGCAATTACAATACAATATCCATATCCGTTTCCAATATCATGGTTCCGTCAAATAAATGCGATCATGGCACATTTTCTATGTGGGGGTAGTACCGCTAGAGTTGCTCTACGCACATGTATGCAATCTACATATTGTGGCGGCATTGCTGCTGCCGACATACAATCATATCAACCCGTTTGCGACCGCAAAAAAAAATGGTGGTGGTATGTACAAAAGCTATTTTGCGAGTCACTGTCTTGCAAAATAGCATTTGCAACTCGCTATTAGGAAGGGGCGTGCCAAGGGCATCCCTTCCTAATAGCAAGTCTAAATGGCATGTACCATTGCTTTGCGACCTCGCAGTTTACAACCTACTTCAAGTAGGTGGTAGACCATTCGCAAACGGGAAGGGGTACCCAGGGGACCCCTTCCCCTTTGTGAGTGCGAAAATATATTTTTTTTAAGAGCAGGCAGTGGTCCCAGGGACCACTTGCCTGCCCTTAAAAAATGAAACTGAAAAGTTTCATTTTTCTTTTTTAAATGCATCCCGTTTTCCTTTAGCGAAAACGGGCTGCATTAAAAAAAAAAAACTGCTTTATTGAAAAAGCAGTCACAGACATGGTGGTCTGCTGACCCCAGCAGACCACCATCCCTGTGAGTGCTAGCCATTCCCAATGGGTTTGCAAATTGTGCTTGCCTCATGAATACTGATGAGGCATGCAATTTGTGACCCCATTGGGAATCGCAAACAGAGTCTGAGACGCTGTTGTACATTCACTTTAGGGAGTCGCAAATTGCGAGTCGCAATTTGGCGCAATTTGCGACTCGCTAAATTGAATGGTCATACATCTGGCCCTTGGTTCCTTGGGGCTCCGCTCATGTACCTACACCTGTACGCTTGGGTCCCCTTAGTAATGATGGGGCGACCTGGCCAGTACAATAGCTGGATATACTCCATACCCTGATGTAGATAATCTCAATCTTGTACAAACACGTGCATTATATCTTGCCTTGGTCACACTATATAGACCCGTGGTACTCCTAGTACGGCCCGCGGGCCGTCAGCGGCCCGGAAGGCCTTCATTGGCGGCCCACGGACCTTGCCTTGCCGTTTCTACGTTTCCAGTGAGGCCGGCAGTAAACACAGAAGATGACCGCAGGAGCATACGTAGTGAATACGTATTAAATAGGTATTCACTACGTATTCTCCTGCGGCCATCTTCTGTGTTTACTGCTGGCCTCTGTGACGTCAGGGCACCGTCGGAAAGCTTCCCAAAAGGCCCTTTAAAAGTCAGCTGTAAGCGCTTTCACAGCTGACTTTTAAAGGGCCTTTTGGGAAGCTTCCTGTTTGGACAGAGACAGATAGAGACAGACAGATAGAGAGAGACAGACAGACAGAGACAGCGAGAGAGAGACAGACAGAGACAGATAGAGACAACAGATAGAGACAGACAGATAGGGACAGAGGCAGATAGAGACAGAGACAGATAGAGACAGAGATAGATACAGAGACAAAGAGACCAGGACAGACAGAGACAGATAGAGACAGATAGAGACAGATAGAGACAGATACAGATAGAGACAGATAGAGACAGAGAGACAGGGACAGACAGAGACAGACAGAGACAGACAGAGAGAGACAGAGAGAGACAGAGACAGATAGAGACAAATACAGATAGAGGCAGAGACAGATAGAGACAAATACAGATAGAGACAGAGAGAGATAGAGACAAATAAAGATAGAGACAGCGACAGATAGAGACAGACGGACAGAGAGAGAGAGAGAGAGATAGAGACAGATAGAGAGAAATTGAGAGAGATGGAGAGAGACAGAGAGACACAGAGAGACAGACAGACAGACACAGACAGAGACAGATAGAGACAGACACAGACAGATAGAGACAGATAGATACAGGGACAGAGAGAGACAGATAGAGACAAATACAGATAGAAACAGATAGAGACAGAGATAAAGACAGAGACAGATAGAGACAAATACAGATAGAGGCAGAGACAGATAGAGACAGATAGAGACAAAGACAGAGATGGAGACAGAGAGAGACAGGGAGAGACAGATAGAGACAGAGACAAATAGAGACAAATACAGATAGAGACAGATAGCGACAGATAGAGACAGAGATAGAGACAGATAGAGACAGACAGAGACAGATAGAGACAGAGACAGATAGAGACAAATACAGGTAGAGACAGCTAGAGACAGAGACAGATAGCGACAAAGACAGATAGAGACAGGGACAGATAGAGACAGAGATAGAGATAGACAGAGATAGTGAGATATATTTATATAGAGAGAGATAGAGAGAGATAGAGAGGAAGATAGAGGAAGATATAGAGAGATGTTTTTTTTTGCTCTAGCCCCCGCCTCCCGCCTGATCCCGCCCCCACTGGTGCGGCCCTCGGCCACAAACCACACTGTAAATTTGGCCCCTGAGAGAATGTTTGTGAGTACCCATGATAGAGACGCTTGACTCAATATGTTTCACGCACTTTGTTGGCTGTGCCACCCCGGCCTAGCCCGATAGGACAAGCCTAGTTGCCTGCAGTGCCTACAGTAAGTCTTGTAATTGTTTATTCAGTTATGGGCAAGGTGCCCACTAATCATGAGGAAATTCCATTTTGTTTTGCCCAGAAAATTGACCAACTTGAAGCTGTGTTTCCTCTTACGGGACCACAGGACAAACACAGAATAATAACTATGTGTTTACCACATGGAATGGTTCCCGAATTAGGTGACTGCAACTCATGGGATTCAGTCTTTGCCTCTGTATATACCATCAGTCATGGCACTCCGTCCATGTCAGTCTTGCTGGACGTGTTAAAACATACAGAACGAGCACGGGGCAGCTGCTGCCCTGGATTTGGGGCTGTAATTAATGGGACACTTTCCTGTGGTGTCCGCAAGGATTCTGTCTAACATTAAGGGCGACGTGGCATCTCTGGCTATACAGCAGAGGCTCGTAGCGGTCGCACAGGCCAACCATGAACGTGAGCTACCTATAATTATTGCTGATGTGTACACATCCTTAGGACGCATTCATTTGGGAATCAAACCTACTAAACCACCTCTTGGCAAACCTAGTACAGACAAGGAAGCAAAGCAAACCCGTGAGTTTGTTAAAAAACCATGGGATAAATCTAAACAAATACAAAAAGGTAAACCTCGCGGAGGTTCTCCACCCCAGAAGCCCTCTGAGAGATGCTACGATTTTCGTGATCGCACTAAAATCAAGGCTCCAGACAGGTATCAGAGTTCTGATACACATTCTCCTCATTCCTTACAGAACTTATCTGAAAGGTAGCACAAGAGAGGAGGGCGAACTGAGCGCAGACAAGAAGAGTATGTGACGCCAAAAAGAGACTCACAACACTCGTCTGATGTAAAGATAAGGAAGGAGGAGAAATCTCCATTTAAAATCACAATTTCAAAAAAAGAAAGTTGCGCCCATCACTGCAAAGTATGCCACAGACACTGAGAACCCTCCTCCTGAACAGGAGTTGGGCAGTGACTCACCTCAACAGCACGACAGAAGTCACCATAGTGCGCTGGATTCTCCAGGAGTTTCTGGCAGCGAAAGCAACTGATAACTTTGTTACAGTTGAAACCCTAGATAGGCGCGTAGCTCCTCCAGATAGGTTATATGACTTCGAAATACAAATTGAGAGTGACATACAGCGCACCATTAAAGTAATCTTCTGGTAGAATTTAATTCTGTCTTGTGACATGCTTTTAGCGAAGGTCGATTGTCCCCCACTTTTTGTCCAAAGATCCCCAAAGGGTGAGGAGTTGATACTTCCTTCATTTTCTGCTCTTGTCCCTGATGAGGTCAAACAAGCTTATGCAGCAGAATGGGATCATGCACAAGCCCCGGCTTTATACCGCAATCATGTTGGCTGGGATAAGGACTCTCCTTATCATATCATACCCATAAGGTCCAGCCCGCAAGTGCAACCACAATATCCCATTAAACGAGATGCTGAGGCACCTGTTAAAGAAATACTCTCACAGTTGGAGTACCAGGGAGTAACTGAACCCTGTATCTCTCAGATGAATAATCCTCTTTTTCCTGTTTTGAAACCGGATCATTCATATTGAATAGTCTTAGACTACAGACATTAAACAGTCATACACACACATTTGCAATACAGAATACACACAGTACGACACTAATTAACCATATAGTACGTAAAAAAATGCAAAACGACCTTGGATATTTCTGTTTTTTTCAGTCATAACCTAGCGCCTGAAAGAAGAGATTCAACAGCCTTCTCAACACTTGGCTTTGAAAGAAGATATGCAAGGCTCCCAATGGGCTATAAGAACAGCCAGGGATTATTTGCTGCACGCATTGTGGCAATTCTACATGATATTAACCCAGACGCATTGTCTTATGTAGATGATATCTACCTGACGGACAATGAGTTAAACTCACACCTGGCCAGAGTGGATCGCATAATTTAAGGATTCACTGCATATAGCTATAAGTTCAACTTTCAGAAATCGCATATCGCATTTCTAAGTGTCCTTTTCTTAGAATACGAACTTACACAGGAGTGTAAGAGTCTTGCCCCTCACTTTTTGGAGAAGTGTGCATAATTACAACCTCCAAATACATTAAAGAAACTACAACCCTTATTAGGATTCCTTAATTTTGCAGAACATGCATTCCTGATTATGCCCTACGCTTTAAATCACTATATGAATTAATTTGTCCTGATTTTTCCAATGCACTTTGGACATCAGAACACATAGATGAACTCAGATCTTTACAATCTGATATGCTTGCCACACGTCGCTTACAAACATGTGTAAATACCAGGAACCTAGTCATCCGTGTTTTACCGGGTGCAAGTGGATTCACCTATATCACCTTAAAATAAGGTGAGACGATGCCGATGGCACATAAATCGCATTTATATTCCAATGCGAAAATGTGTTTTGCCTCCACTGAAAAAATACTGACTGCAGTGCAGATGGCTATTCTTAAAGAGCGGCCACTTGCACAAGGGAAACGCATTATTGCCTTAGAGGCTGTCACAAAGGCTAGCGTTCTGAACTCTAAACCCCTCCATCCTAAAGGGATACAATGGGCAACATCTTTAACTGCTGTTGATGTAGACTTTGTCTTTGACCGTCTTTACAGACACAAGAATACTTGCAGTACGAGCATGTTTATCCCATGACCAATTCGGTCTTACCTCTTGAACAATATAAACAGAATGTTTACACTGATGGTTCAGCCTAACCTGCTATAGGCTCTAAACAGCAGTATTCGGCAGCGTGTGCCACCGTTGCTGGAGTGATCTTGGGCAGAAAATTCCACCCACAAAAAACTTGCACTCAGTCCTTAGGAGACTGCACTGCGCAGTTGGCTGAACTAAAAGCTTTGCTTCTTTCACTCAAACATACGGATCCTGAATTCCCCACACTTATTGTGAGTGACTTGTGCTACTGTGTACAGTGCTTTAATGATAATTTACATTATTGGTGTCAGAATGGATTCAAAGATTCTAAAGGCAACACAATCAAGCATAAAATGCTTTGGGTTAAAGTGGCGTACCTCAGAGATAGGTTGCCACAGGCTCATGTTATACATACATTGAGTCATCAACGTGTGGGAGCACACGTTGTAGGAGTTCTTTGGCTGATGAAGCAGCCAAATCTGCAGTTGAGACTGAGAATAGACTGATATTTTAACTGCTGTTAATGCTAATAAAGACAGCACCCTCTTATCTAAGGGATTTCCATCTAAATATACCTACCACTTGAGTGAACAAAACATCCTTTTGCAACTATTTCAGGAGTTGGTGATCGACTGATTCCCAACCAAGACCGCAGACTAGCTTTAGTGATAGCTGCATACGAAAGTGTTCCTTCTGCACATTCAGCTGTGGCGGCCACAATTTTGCTACTACAGCAACATTATTAGTAGCATGGCTTATATCAACAGGTCAAAAAATATATCCTTTTTTGTGACATTTGTCAACAAATTAAAGCTTCCACCGTGGCTCAGCCACCGCAGACACACCTGCTAATTTCTAACAAACTTTTCGGCTGCATTTATTTTGACCACTGTGGTCCTCTTATTTCGGATACAGCATTTAAATGTATCCTAGTTGCAGTTGGTTCTTGCTCCAGGTTCTTTTGGGTTTGGCCACAGTGTTTGGCTGACGCTCGCACTGTTATTATCCCTTCTGTGCTCTTGATGGAATGGTTCCGTCATGAGCACAAGTGCAAGTGTGCTCATGACAGAACCATTCCGTCATGAGCACACTTGCACAAAATCCCTCTGCTGTAAACAGCAGAGGGATTTCCTTTTTTTTTGCCTTGGGAAGTGGGGAAGAGCTTCCCCAACCTCCCAAGGCCTATTTTTTGTTTTCCTTGTAATTAAGATCACGCGCATGGCGCGCTCACGTCATTATAACAAAACTGAAACTTAGTTTCAGTTTCACAGTTTTGGTGCTCGTAGGGTTATCTCAGCCCCCCGAGCAATGAAAACACATGGGAGAGGTATGGTTGGAAAGGGGAGTATCTCCCCTTTCCAATGGTACCCTTCCCTAGTGGATCCCTGCTTTGGGATCGCCCAAGGAGGGCGATCCCCAAGCAGGGATCCACCCACTAGCCACCAGGGAGGGGGGGAGCCGCTCCTTGGGCAAGGGCCTTTGCTCCCCCCATTTAATTTCGCCACAGCCAGTCTTTCTGCCCCCTCCCCCAGGGGGCAGAAAGCACCCTAGATGCCAGGGATTTTTTTTATAGGCCAAGGGTGGGGGCTGCCCAGAATGGCCCCCACCCTGTCCCCCAAAAAAAGGCAAAAGACTTTCTGCCCCTCCCAGGAGGTAGATGGGGACAATAGCCCCTGATCTGCCCCCCAGGAAGGGCAGAAAGCCCACTAGGCACCAGGGATTTTTTTTTATACGTAGGGGTGGGGGCTGCCTAGAATGGGCATGCCAATGCCCCCACCCCAAAACATAATTCTACAGTCTTTTTGCCCCCCCCCGGAAGGCAGATGGGGCAATAGCCCCTTATCTGCCCCCCCCGGGGGCAGAAAGCCCACTAGGCACCAGGGATTTATTTTTTCAAAGTTCGGGGTGGGGGCTGCCCAGAATGGGCATGCCAATGCCCCCACCCCACCCGCAAAATGCCAGTCTTTCTGCTCCCCCCCCGGAGGCAGATGGGGGCAGTAGCCCCTGATCTGCGCCCGGGGGGAGGCAGAAAGCCCACTATGCACCAGGGATTATTCTTATGTTTTTATACATAGGGGTGGGGGCTGCCCAAAATAGGCATGCAAATGCCCCCAGCCCCAAAAAATTGCCACAGTCTTTCTGCCCCCCCGGAGGCAGAAGGGGGGGCAATACCCCCTTATCTGCCCCCCCCCCCCCCCCCCCGGGGGCAGAAAGCCCACTAGGCACCAGGGACAAAAAAATCCAAATTCAGGGGCGGGGCTGCCCAGAATGGGTATGCCAATGCCCTCACCCCCCAAAAAAGATGCCACAGTCTTTCTACCCCCCCAGGAGGCAGATGGGAGCAGTAGCCCCTGATCTGACCCCCAGGGGGGCAGAAAGCGCACTAGGCATCAGGGATTATAATTTTTTCTAATACATATGGGGTGGGGGCTGCCAAGAATGGGCATGCCAATGCCCCCACCACAAAAAAATTGCCACAGCCTTTCTGCCACCCCCGGGACGCAGATGGGGCAATTGCCCCATATCTGCTCCGGGGGGGGGGCAGAAAGGCCCCTAGGCACCAGGTATTAGTTTTTTTCAAAGTTCAGGGGTGGGGGCTGCCCAGAATGGGCATGCCAATTCCCCCAACCCCCCCTAAAAAATTGCCACGGCCTTTCTGCCCCCCCAGAGGCAGATGGGGGCAATAGCCCCTGATCGAGAGCCCACTAAGCACCAGGGATTACGGTGGCTTTTTTATACTTAGGGTTGGGGGCTGCCCAGAGTGGGCATACCAATGCCCCCCCCCCCAAAAATAGCCACAGTGTTTCTGCCCCCCCCTTGGGGGCATATATGGACAATAGTCCCCGATCTGCCCCCCCCCCATGGCAGCAAAAAGCCCACAAGGCACTGGCCTTTTTTTCGCAATGTGCCTACCTGTGGATTTTGGGCCCTAGTGCAGCCGGCATCTAGGGAAACCTAGCAAACCTGTACATTTTTGAAAACTAGACACCAAGGGGAATCCAGGATGGGGTGATTTGTGTGCCTCTCACCAGGTTCTGTTACCCAGAATCCTTTGCAAACTTAAAACTTAGTTAAAAAAAAAAACACATTTTTCTCATGTTTCTGTGATGGAAAGTTCTGGAATCTAAGGGGAGCAACAAACTTTCACCAACCCAGCATTCTCCCAAGTCTCCTGATAAAAATGGTACCTCATCTGTGTGGGTAGGCCTAGTGCCAGCGACAGAAAACGGCCAAAAACGCAACGTGGACAAATCACATTTTTCCAGTGAAAACTGACCCTTTTTAGGTCTCGCGCGTAGCGTTGCAGTGCGCAGCACTGCTCACGCAGCGCGAGACCTCTAGAAAGGGCTTTAGAAAGCTAACCACGCGCTCGTGCGTGTGGTTTTGCTTTCTGCGGCTGCTATTGGCTTTCGCGTTCTTTTTTAAAAAAAATCAAGCACGCAATTGGGTAAAGGCGGGCGCATGTCCCGCCTTTGCTCCGCCCATTCCCGTCGGTGGCCAGCACGCGCAGCAGCGCGCGTACGTCTCGCTGCCGCTGCCGCGCTCCCTCCCCCGCTCCTCTGTGGTGCGCGAAAATGTTGAGTTCCAAATACACACATTTCCTAAGCTGCAATTTTACATTAAAGGCAGCGTGCGTTCGCTTCGCTGCCGCGCTCCCTCCCCACGCTCCTCTGTGGTGCGCGCGAACCACTGTTTACTACAAAAAAATGTTTTGCAGGAAATACTTACATTTCCTAAGCTGCAATTTTACAATAAAAACATACAAAGTATACTGCTATAGCTCTGCTTACAAGGAACAAACAACATTACGAGTTACACTCAATGTCCAAACCTATGATACAAGTTTCCTTTTTATGAACACATATTTCATTCTGCGTTATTTCTTTGCTTACAGTTCCATCCACTCTTCGCTTCATGCTATTCGTTTACTCTATACTTATACTTTTTAGTCCTTGTTATCCCTTTGCCATTGCAATTCTTTACATTAAATACTCACATTATTAAGTGAAACACCACATATAACATAAATGTATCGTGTGCTACACTTGCACATATTTACATGCAACACCATTTAGATAAGTTTTATTTTTCTTTGTTTTGGCCACTCTGCAAGTGTTTACCACACAAAGAGACACATTACTTAGCCTAAAAATCTACACAGACTACACATTAAATGTCACCAAAAAAATAGCGAGCAATCGGTAAACAACGTACCGAAAAAGAAAGTGAAACTGCCTGAGCTTGCTCATTGTGACAGTCGTTGGATCATTTATTTTGTTTTCCTCGCTTTCCTTATCTCCTCTGTACTCCAGATGTCTCCCATTAACATCCTCCTACCCCGGCCTCCTGCTATTAGTTGTTATCTTCAAAGTTTCACAAGCTCTGGGCTTGTTTTTCGCACATAGATTACTTTACAAAAAATAAACGAACAGCTGGATAGCTATAGTATGCAAACACGTACACTGCTGCCACTCGCTGTACAAGTTACAAATTTAATGGAAAACATATACACATTGCTTACATACAGTAATCGAAAGTTTACAAATGCACTGCAGGGTCTACATTTTAATGTGCAGAGTACTGTGACAAGTTTTCGTAATAGGAATACAGTATTCCTTTTTTTTAGGTCTAGTGTGTTTGTATTTGTATGTGCATCTTTATATGTGCCTCTGTCTTTGTGTGTGCCTCTTTGTCTGTGTGTGTGCCTCTGTCTATATATGTGTATTCTAGCTGTGCATCTTTCACTTTGTATTTCTGTATGCGTGTCTGACAGTGTATCACTGTCTTATATGTGTGGCTGTTTCTAGACATCACTCTCATATGTGAACATTATTGTCTTTGTGTGTGCATTGCCGTCTTTGTATGTGCATTATTGCCTCTGTGTGTGCATCTTTGTTTGTGTGTGTGTATTATTGCCTCTGTCTATCCAGCACTCTTTATATGTGTATGCTTTTGTTTGTGAGTGTGTATCACTGTCTTAGTGTGTATATTTTTTCATCTATATGTGCATCACTGTCTGTGTATGTATCACAATCTCTGTGTCTGCATCGTTATCTCTGTATGTGCATCACGTTCTTTGTATGTGCATCATTGTCTTTGTGTCTGCATCATTGCCTTTGTGTATGCATTATTGATTTGGTATGTGTCTCTATCTCAGTGTATGCATTATTGTTTTCTATGTGCGTCTTTGTTTCAGTATATACATTACTATTTCTATATGTGCATGAATGTCTCTGTGTGTGCATCCCTGTCTCTGTGTGTGCATCTCTATATCTGTATATATGTCATTGTCTATGTGTGAGGAACACTATCTCTGTATGTGCATTACTGTCTTAAAAGTGCATCTTAATTTTAGTATATGCATGATTATCTCAATGTGTGCATCACTGCGTCTGTATGTGTATTTCTGTCTCTGTGTATATATCAATATCTTAGTGTGTGCATCATTGTATCTGTATGTGCATCTCTGTCTCTACTACACGTGTGCATCACTGTCTTTCTAAGTACATCTCTGTCTCTGTGTATGCCTCTATAACTCTGTATGTGCATCTACGTTTATGTTTCTATACATCTATGTCTTTGTCTGTGTATTACTGTTTGTGTGTATGCATCACTGTCTTTGTGTGTGCATCACTTTCGCTGTGTATGCATTATTGTATCTAGCTACGTTACTGTCTGTATATGTGCATTATTGTTTTTGTGTCTGCATTCCTGGTTTTGTATATTCAGTATGGTATCTGTAAGTGCCTCACTGTTTCTGTGTATATATTGTTGCATTTGTATATGCAGCACTGTCTTTGTGTGTGCATCTATGTCTCTGTGTATATATCACTGTCTTTGTGTAGGCATGATTGTCTCTGTGTGTGCATGTCAGTCTCTGTGTGTGCATCTGGGCTTCTGTATGTACATTGTTATGTCTGTATGGCTAGCACTGTCTCTGTATGTGTGAATCTGTCTCTGTTATATGTTATTGCCTCTGTGTGGGCATGACTTACTCTGTGTGGGCGTATATTTTTTTTGCCATTAGTGAAAGTTATTAACGTTAGGCAAAACATTATGTGTTTGTAAAATACCCCTCACACATCAAATGCTCACTTGATGTCATGCTTCATCATTGAGTTCTTCCCTTGCTTGCTACAGGACGGGGCGTGCTGCAACCTACGGAGACGTAGGAGCACTTTTTAGGTGTAACACTATTTGTTTTGCAGTCTTTGTGTGTACATCTCTATATGTACATCATTGTGTTTGTATCTACATTATTGCCTCTATATGTCCATCAAATTCTGTATATGTACATCTATAGGGCATTGAGGTCTCTGTATACGTATGTCTTTCTCTGACTATATGTTATTGCCTCTGTATATGCATTCTTTTCTCTATATGGATATCACTGTCTCTGTGTAGGCATGAGTGTGTATGTCTGAGCATAACTGTCTCTAGGTGTGCATCTCTGTTTCTGTATATATGTGATTGGCTATGTGTAGGCAACACTGTCTCTGTATGTGCATCATTGTATCTCTATATGCGTCTGTACATGTGCATTACTGTTAGTGTGTAAGTATCACTGTCTTTTTATGCATCTCTCTCTATATATGTGCATCTCTGTCTCTTAATATATGTCATCGTCTATGTGTAGGCAACACAATCTGTATATATGTAATTGTCTATGTGTATGCAACACTGTCGCTGTGTGTGCATCACTGTATCTGTATATGCGTCTCTGAATGTGCATTACTGTATGTGTAGCCATTACTGTCTTTGTATATGCATCTCTGTCTATATATGTGCATCTCTCTCTCTTAATATATGCCATTGTCTATCTGTGGACAAGCTAATCTCTGTATGTGCATTACTATCTTAATAAGTGCATCTTAATCTACATCTATCCGTTATTGTTTTAGTGTGTGCATTATTGTCTCTGTGTGTGCATCTTTATATCTCACTATATGTCATTTTCTCTGTGTAGTTATGATTGTCTCTATCTGTACATCACTGTCTTTGTAACTGCATCTTTATTTACGTGTATGCATTCTTGTTTCTATATATACATCATTATCTCTTTAACTGCATCTTTCTCTCTCTACATATGTTACTCTCTCTGTACAGGCATCATTATCTCTATCTGTACATTACTGTCTTTACAACTCCATCTTTATCTATGTGTATGCATTATTGCCTTTTTCTGTGCATTACTGTCTTTTCTATCCATTGTTGTGGTAGTGTATGTGTCTTTGTCTCTATGTATATTACTCTATCTTTGTGTGTGCATCTTTGTTTCTATGTGTGCATTATTGTCTTTGTGTGTACGTCTCTATATGTACATCACTGTGTCTGTGTGTACATTATTACCTCTATATGTGTATTGATTTTTCTATCTGTGCATCTCTAGGGTGTCACTGTCTCTGTAGGTACGGCTTTGTGTCTGTGTGTACATTTATCGTGCATGTTCGCCTATGTATGTGCATCTCTGTTTCTATATGTGTATCACTTATTTATGTGTTCCTTTTTCTATGTACATCATTGTGTATGTGTGGTTATTATTGCCTTTATATATAGATTACTGCCTGTGTGTGTGCATTATAAGTGCATTGCTGTGTCTGTGTGTGCATCTTTGTATCTATGTGTACATTTATCATATATGTAAGTCTCTTTATGTACATCATTGTCTATCAGTGTGCATCACTTTACTTGTGTGTACATCTCTAGTGTGTTTCTCTCACTGTATGTTCATCACTATATCTGTGTAAACGTCTGTACCTCTGTCTGTGTTTGCACGTCTTTGTGTCTGTACTCCTGTTTTATGTGTGCAACATTGTTTCTGGGTATGAATCACTGCCTCTGTGTGCGTGTATCTGTTTCTGTGTGTACGCCTTTGTGTCTGTATGTGCATAACTGTGTTTGTCCATCCATTTCTTTTTGAGTGTGAGCCTCTATGTCTGTATGTGCATCATTAACAGTGTAAGTGCAACTTTGTATGTACGTCACTATCTATTCCATAAACACATCAGTAGTACTTGCATAACAACAAACTTTCATCACTATATTTCTCTTACTTACCTTACATGCTCTACATCTTTAATTCAATATACATGTTTTTACATTTGTTCAAACATAAAGTACAAAAGCTTCTAGTTCAGCACTTATACAATATTTAATATGAAAACAATTACATCGTTTTTGTAAGCCTTACTCTATATTTGCTAAATAAGAAACCCCCCAAAAAAACAAGGTGTATTTACACAACATCTATCTACATAGCTAAATGCTATTAGTATTATAATATTGAATACAGAAACTACTACACTAAAGTGCACAGCACTAAACATTACTAACAAGCTAAAATGAAACCGAAATCAATGCTATTCATGCCTTGCTGGGAAAATATTCCTTGCTCACCTTCTTTGACCTTATCTGTTTTTTTTTTCCAATACTCTTATTGGACCTTGCTATTGGTTACCTCCCTTTACTGCATTTTTATTGCCTTTCCCCTTATTTAACCTCGCCAAAAACATCTGCTGCAAACGCTTCCTTTGTTGCTGTTGCTACAGACGATACATCCTTCACGCCTGTGAATCCCAGACTAACAATTGCGGTAAGATAATTTTCACTTTCAAAGTTTAATTTTAAATAACTATTAGATATTTTACTTGCCTTTAGCTTATATTTCAATTTACTAAACAACGACTTTTACAAAAATGTTTACGTCTTCCGCCATGTAAACAAAAAGAAATAGCTTACAAATAAATCAATGTTGATAGCTTTGCTAACATTGCTTTTCTCTTCAAATTTTTAACACTATTTCTTTTCTAAAATCTACAGGGAAAAAGCTTCCAGCACACAACATTATTGTGCCGGTCTTAATAACATTTGCAAGCACCATACTATTGACAAGATCACAGCTCTGGTAAGTACATTACAGATCAAATGTATTTTACCTACGTAAATATTGCTTTTGCTAAACAAACGGACATTTAAAGTTAATTATTCTGATGCTATACACAGCAGAGATTTTTAAGATATGTTGTACTTTTATTACTCCTTAAATGTAAATTATGATTCCGTTTAAAGGAAGTAACATAATATGTAAACTTAACTACCTTGTTACAGACAACTAGTGCTCAATAAAACACTAGAGTAGTTACTTTATTATTAGTTGCATTGTTTTAAGATCTTGCCTTTTTAAGCAGACGCCCATTTTGTTAACCTTACTCTAGGCTGCATTACGTGTGTTTTATTTTGTTTCCTTGATTGCTCTACAATCTATTCTTATACTCAACAGTAGTCTTTACTATAATTGCTTTAAAATAGTTAATTATACGGGTTAAAAGTGAGGTAGAAAAAAGTAGCAAATTATATTATGCGGCTTAACACAAAATACATATACAATGTATTTCAAATACAATAGCTTATTCTGCGTTAGCTGTATTGTAAATACAGCGTCGTTTGTGCACAAGGAAACGTCCCCATTTTGTCCTATGCTAATCTTCCTATCCTAATATTGCTCGCGACAATTTAGCTTTTTTAACTTAGCAATTTCAATGCTTTTTTAACATTATTTACTTACCCCATCCACCCAGATATTTTGCAGTAACAAACACATTAGGCCTATGCTACACGGTCATACTTGATGCACACGTACCCAGTATAGTATTTCACCTTACTAACTACAAAAACTCAGTAATGCACATATAAAGGCACAAAGTACATAGGGTTGCCGTGTGCAAACATCCCCAAAAACATCCGAATTAGCAGTTTCACAACGCGAAAAATATCGCACTCGTCCTTAACAGCTAATTATCTCTGCATCCTTTGCTGCTACACATTCTAATACAAACACACAGCAAGTATATTCTACAAACCTTTCACGCTTTTCTTTTGTCTCGCTAGTCCTAACATCTTCTCTGCTAACGTCCATTGCAGTATTCACTTCCGGCTCAATACTCCTTCCTGTTTCAACAATTTAGGCCACTCCCCCAAACACGCTGTGTCGCTTACTTCCTCTTTTTCCAACACACACTACTCCATAAGACCTCCTACTAAACATTAGCTCAGCTAACGCTTATACAAAAAATCTCCACTTAAACTAGTCTACCTTTACACTTACACATTCTAATACTTACAATTCTATAAACGATCCTTACATGTCTCCTTATACTAAATAACTACAGGCTATTAAAGCTTTCCTACCGTGCAAATAAACAATACATTATACCTTTCCCTACTAAAAGAACACATTAACTATACAACACACGTTAATCGTACAACCTTGCCTAAAATACACTACAGCAAACATACACCATACTCCACGCAGTACAGTAGCGGTCGCTAATAAGAGTAGCTGCTGCGCAGTGACGTAGGGAAAAACAGGGGCAGGATGGAAGGTAGTAATCTATAGATTAGGAAGGATTACAGGCAAGTACACATATAAATACATACAAAGAATTACCTTGCACACACTGCGTCGCCAAATACGATGTAGTGTGCACAACGATATTCATTTTATTTATATATGTTTACTTACCTACAAGCCGCCATAATCCATACATTACTTTCCCCTACCCTGCCCTTTCTCCTTCTCAACGTTACTGCCCAGCAGCTACTCCCACCACCAATTGCTATTCGCTGCTCTCACAACCGACCGTTACTGTTTACACACACATTAACCCTTAATTACATGCAATAGTATTTAAGTTGTTGCTTTACACAAAAGTGATAGAGTACGTCCGCTACACTTTTATACTAGATTTAAAACAAATACGCGCAGCTGCATGTATAACAAGGCGCAAAGTACAGTACAATATTAAAGTATAGCCCATTAAAAGCTTTGCAGCGCTTACCATACAAAACAAAAATACCACGCACAAAGGAAAATATATAAGACATAAAGATCCCTCGATACAATATATCACTTATCGTATCTAACAACTTTTATAAGTGGTTTAAAATATTTATTAACCACTACTCCTTAGCTATTTGCACTAACATTACATTATCTCTACCTTGCACATTCACACTTTATACACACAAAGATTTAAACTTCTCTCTGTACTAGCTTCAAAAATTCAGTAATGCTTACATTAAAGAAACCAATTACACAGCATTGCTATTTTTCAGATACACTAAACACCATACTAAATAGCACCTTCACAACACATAAATAAACCCCTTATATGAAACTGTTGGTTACTTCACCCAAAAACTTCTAATATGGTTCTAATACAAAATTACCCTTCCAACGAAACAACAAAAGTAACTGTTTTTATTCTTTGTGCAAAATACATACATGCTATTCCAACATGCATATTTTCGCACTTTGGTTCAGGGCAATTTTTTTCAATCAGCTGCGCCTTTTACACTGCTTTTTTTTAAAGACACTAAACCCTATCCTCAAACTAATAAACTTACTTCACAAAAGTACACCACATAAGCTATGCACAACTTCCTACTTTAGTGCTGGCGCTATCTTTTTACATCAGCTGTGCCTTTTAAACAGCGTTTTTGATAAAAGACTCACCCTTACTCTCTAACTAATAAGCTTGCTTGCACAAAAAAGGTACACTACGAAAGCAATACATATCTAACCCATTTACATATTAAACTACATCTTTTTACTAAGCAATACGTAAATTATACTGCACTAGTCACCAATTACCTTAAGAATACTCTGTTCAGTTGCACTCTTCTAATTTTCGCACTAAACAAATTATGCAGCTTTCCAATGCATATTACTGTACTTCAGTTACAACTCAATAGTTATACTTAAAATAACATTTCTGAAGGACAAGCAAACTGAAAACAAAACTACATATTGTGCATACAAAATGTCTATAAGCAAATGCGCAAGACTTACATTAAATACCAACACATAGCCAAAACAATCTATTTGCATTTAACACCTTTACTAATCAGCAACCTATGTATGGAAAGAATTTAAATAAAGCAATCTTATCTTTCTTCACATGTGCTGTTTTATTCTGTCTTACCTGTCTATGCGGGGAGGGAGATCGCTGTGACACTGTAAAAAAAAAACATGCATCAATAAGTACTATAAGAGGAAACATTAACAACCATTCTTACAAACAATAGAAGTACAAGCAATATTATCGAAGCACTCTTACCTTGTTCTTATATCTTCATCCTATTGTTCTCTGCAGCCCTTAAAATATCTTCATAATACTGTAAATAAATGATCACATTAATATATGTTTTTAGAATTTTTTTACATAAAATGTGCAGTGACTTTACAAAGCAGGAACAATATTACACAACGCCTCTAACTCTTACCTTTTTAGCAATGCAATACTGCTGCTTCTATAGTCTCGCCTGTGGAGAAACATTATAAAACATCTATTAATAAGTAGCATCCACAAAAAAACAAACATGCAATCCAAACACGCAAACATACATTTATATTCCTAACAATAAACTTGTAATTTTTCTCTTGTCCTGTTCCTCTAATCATTGTAAAAAAAAATACAGTTATAACATAGAAACACATTTATTTGCTATCACATTTGCTATCGAGCATAGTAAAACAATAGCATCTTTTCTTACTATTCATAATCACATGAAGTTATTTATTTCTGATCACATTTGCTAGCAAACAACATAAAGATACGCAGTAGAAAAAGTAAAGCAATAACAATCTTACCTTACTTTTTATACTCTTTCGTTGTCTGCGCTACATTTTTATACTCTTTCGTTGTCTGCGCTACATTTAGTGAAAGGGAAATTACTACTAGAATAATATAGGGATTAGCAGACTTAGTAAACGAAGCACGTATGTAACTGAATAACATAGAATACAGCCCTTATATACTTAAGCTCGTTATTAATACTGCATTAAAGGATGCAATAAAAAGTAATATGCACACATTATTTATATTACAGATAGTAGAAATACCACAGATCGTAAAACACGCAATGTTTATAAATATTTGCGAACAATTTTTCTGCTAACAAAAAAATTTCACAATACATATACATTCAACACATAGAATATACCCAACATTAGAATTAAACTTAACTTTATTTTAGCACGCTCTTCAGTATTCTCGGCTCCAAGCGATGGGGTATAACATTATAAACATAGCATTGCCGTTACCAGTACCACTATAGAAAAATACTCAAATTAATAAGCAATATTAACACATTAGCTCCATATTAAAAAAAATATTTCCATGTATAATATCCAATCATCGATTTTGTAACAATATCTTTTACAATACATATACATTATGTACATAAACAGCCATTATTACAGAAAAACTTACCTTTCTTTTCGCTTCTTGTAACGTTTTCGCAGCTCAAATTGTTACAGTGAAGCATCACAAAAATAACATGAATATTGTCAGTTGCAGTGAATTACACGCACATATATTAACAAAGAGTATACAACAAAAGTGTAACATTATAAAATACACCATAGTAATAAATAGTTGCAAATACTTTCTTTAGAAATAATAACATTAACAACACATAGCAATAACACATCAAGTACAGCTAACATTTAATAACTAAACTTACCTATCTCTTCGCTCGCTGCTGCGTCTTCTCTGGTACGGTCGGTGGGCAGGGCCACCATCACAAAATTAGCATCAACTTTGTTAGTTTCGATAAGTTACACATACGTATTAACAACCAGTAGAGGGCAAACTCGTAACAGATTAAAATATACAATATTATAAATAGTTACAATTATTTTGTTTTCTAAGAGCAGCAGATACAATACAGAGACATTAAACGTATAGAATAGAGTCAACATTAAATAACAAACGTGCTATTATCTTCGCTCGCTGTTCCGTGTTCTCGGTTTTGGTCGGTTAGGTGGGCCATCACAAAAAATAACAACTACGTTGTCCATTTTATATATTACACGCGCGTATTAGCAATCATTGTAAACAAATTCATAATCTAATAATACGCAATATTACAACAAAATTGCAAATTAAATGTTTTATAACTTACTGTTTACAATTCAAATACATTAAAGTAGTAGATTAAAAGCAACATTAAAGAACACAACTTACTATTATCTTGGCTTGCTACTTTGGGGCCGATTCCGATTCGGGCCGGAAAAAATACCGACCGACTCGGTACGGGAATTTAGTCCGACCGACTCGGACCGGCGCCGTACGACCCGGGTAGTACGATTAAATGCATGTGAAATCCGACCGACTCGGACGGAATACAAAACGACCGACCGAGCCGGACGGAAACAAGCCATCCGGCCGGGAAATCACGCGAAACGAACCGACCGACACGCACTCGGATTGAACCCGAACGAAACGTACCTGCTAACTCCGAGCCGCGTAGTACGATGCTGTGCGTGCAAAACACGACCGACTCGCCCGGAGCACAAGCCGTACGACCGACACGCATACAAAACCCAGCCGAAGCAACCCAATACTATGCGACCGACTCGTACGCCGCATATGAAACCTAGCTGACACACAGCGGGATCGAGTCGGACAAGATCGCACCAGACAACTGCAGCGTCCTACTCGGACACAAGAACGACTCCTACATGCACCAAAAACACCAAGGAAAAATTAGAAAAAAAAAGGCCAAACAAGCAACCACTAAGCCAATAAATACAGGGAGGGAAAAAAAATGGAACAAGGACACACCTCCAACTCCACCTACATAAAGGCCACAAATCCCTACCATGATCCTTTGCAAATTCCACTGACCTGCCAGACAGAACACCATCACACAGCAACCACAGACACACTCCCAGCTCATACATCACACAAGCCACACACCATTACCACACCTACAAATAGCACCCTCACACACACCCAGCTAAACCTACACTCACACCCCCCCCACTTGCACACACACACACATCAATCACCACCACCACCCATCACTATGCCCCCAAAGAAGAACCATAAGTTCCTAGATTGTGAATTGGAAGTCCTGGTAGACGAGATCCTGAGGGTAGAGCCACAGTTGTTTGGTACATTGGTACAACAGACCCCCATGTCGCAGAAAACCAAGATGTGGGTGAGGATTGTCGACAGGGTGAACGCACAATCACCATGTTTGCGCACAAAGGAAGACATCCAGAACAGGTGGTATGATGTGCGCAGGAGGGTCCGGGACCTACTAAAAAGGACTACCTCCTCAGCCAGCACACCGGCAGTGGCCCTCCTGCAAAACCAGTATACCTCAGGCCCTGGGAGGAGAAGGTGCGGGCCATCCTACCACCAGTGAGCGTATACGGACTAACAGACATCCCAGAGCCTGGTGAGTACACAACTAATATACACAATATGTTGTGACAACACACACACATCACAGTCAAGGGGATAGGCAAACCATGCACACTTAGCAAATACACAGCAACCAAAAGATATTCATCCCAAGATGTGAATGCTAGTCAGACAAACACAATACCTGCCATCTCATAGTGATATGTAACTGTGTCATGACATCTACAAACCTAACAACAAATACAGCAAGGCAGTGGCACAAATAGAACCAACAAACACTCCCAGATATTTAACCACCACTAGAACACCACCTCACAGGGAAGCTCACTCAAAGGAAGGAATTCTGTGTATGCATGTCAAGTCAGTGTAGCCAATAGCATGATGGGAGTGGTAGTCACAGATATTGGTCAAACCCACAATTGGCCCATCAACACCACTCTGAACCATGCTCACATCACAGGGAGTGGAAAACAACTGACAAGATGGCTGACACGGGCTACTGCTGTGGGGAGCACAAGGCCCTGCTGGGAACTGGGCACCAACAAACAACAGGACCACACTGTCAGCCATCTTCCCATTGCTGTCACACTCCCACAACTGAAGTCCACTCAAAAGGAAGGAAGGATGGGCATGCTGGGAAGGGGGGTGGAGGCAATAGCATGATGGGAGTGGTAGTCACAGATCAACATCTCACACCCACATGGCCCAGCAAGTTAGCACTGAAGCATGCACACCTCACAGGGAGTCAAAAGCCACTTCAAAGATGTCTGACACTGGCCACAGCTGTGGGGAGCACAAGGCCCTGCTGGGAACTGGGCACCAACAAACAACAGGACCACACTGTCAGCCATCTTCCCATTGCTGTCACACTCACACACAGTGAAGTCCACTCAAAAAGGAAGGAAGTATGGGCATGCTGGGAAGGGGGGTGTAGGCAATAGCAGGATGGGAGTTGTAGGCACAGATATTGGTCACACCCACAATTGGCCCATCAACACCACTCTGAACCATGCTCACATCACAGGGAGTGGAAAACAACTGACAAGATGGCTGACACTGGGTACTGCTGGGGGAGCACAAGGCCCTGCTGGGAACTGTGCAACAACCAACAGCAGAACACCACTGACTGACATCCTGAAAGACAACTTGCACTCCCTGCAATGGAAGCACGTTCCATGGTGGGATATCTGGCTGGGTGGGAAGGTGGACTCACAGCACTGACCATAGTTACAAGCACCTCCCCTCACACACCCCCTCAACACTAACTCCACATAACCCACCTGGGAGAATGCAATGCCTCACATCCTAACTGAAGATCCCACAAAGAACCACCACCCTGGGTTATGCTGTGTGAAGCACAGGGACACTCCTGGGACTTGTAGCCAAACAACTGCCAGGACAACACTCTCAGCCATCCTGTCAGCACAGCCACTCCACCCCACAGGGAAGCAGAGTCAAAAGGAAGGAAGGATGGGCATGCTGGGAAGGGGGGTGGGGGCAATAGCATGATGGGAGTTGTAATCACAGATATTGGTCACCCTCACAATTGGCCCATCAACACCACTCTGAACCATGCTCACATCACAGGGAGTGGAAAAGGACTCACAAGATGGCTGACACTGGGTACTGCTGGGGGGAGCACAAGGCCCTGCTGGGAACTGTGCAACAACCAACAGCAGGACACCACTGACTGACATCCTGAAAGACAACTTGCACTCCCTGCAATGGAAGCACGCTTCATGGTGGGATAACTGGGCTGGGGGGAGAAGGAGGACTCACAGCACTGACCATAGTTACAAGCACCTCCCCTCACACATCCCCTCAACACTAACTCCACATAACCCACCTGGGAGAATGCAATGCCTCACATCCTAACTGAAGATCCCACAAAGAACCACCACCCTGGGTTATGCTGTGTGAAGCACAGGGACACTCTTGGGACTTGTAGCCAAACAACTGCCAGGACAACACTCCCAGCCATCCTGTCAGCACAGGCACCCCACCCCACAGGGAAGCAGAGTCAAAAGGAAGGAAGGATGGGCATGCTGGGAAGGGGGTGGAGGCAATAGCATGATGGGAGTTGTAGGCACAGATATTGCTCACCCTCACAATTGGCCCATCAACACCACTCTGAACCATGCTCACATCACAGGGAGTGGAAAAGGACTCACAAGATGGCTGACACTGGGTACTGCTGGGGGAGCACAAGGCCCTGCTGGGAACTGTGCAACAACCAACAGCAGGACACCACTGACTGACATCCTGAAAGACAACTTGCACTCCCTGCAATGGAAGCACGTTCCATGGTGGGATATCTGGCTGGGTGGGAAGGAGGACTCACAGCACTGACCATAGTTACAAGCACCTCCCCTCACACACCCCCTCAACACTAACTCCACATAACCCACCTGGGAGAATGCAATGCCTCACATCCTAAGTGAAGATCCCACAAAGAACCACCACCCTGGGTTATGCTGTGTGAAGCACAGGGACACTCTTGGGACTTGTAGCCAAACAACTGCCAGGACAACACTCCCAGCCATCCTGTCAGCACAGGCACCCCACCAGGGAAGCAGAGTCAAAAGGAAGGAAGGATGGGCATGCTGGGAAGGGGGTGGAGGCAATAGCATGATGGGAGTTGTAGGCACAGATATTGGTCACCCTCACAATTGGCCCATCAACACCACTCTGAACCATGCTCACATCACAGGGAGTGGAAAAGGACTCACAAGATGGCTGACACTGGGTACTGCTGGGGGAGCACAAGGCCCTGCTGGGAACTGTGCAACAACCAACAGCAGGACACCACTGACTGACATCCTGAAAGACAACTTGCACTCCCTGCAATGGAAGCACGCTTCATGGTGGGATAACTGGGCTGGGGGAGAAGGAGGCCTGGATGGTAACCAAATACCACCAATGCTGGTCATGCACACACCTCAACATTCACATTGACATGCCACAGGTTGGCAGGACAATGTGCTACACCAATATCACTCTCTGACTGTCACAATTTAGGAGAATGCAATGTCCTGGCCCACATCCAGAGGTACAGTCACAACTGTCAGGTGTTTGAACAATTGATGCCAGTAGAAACATAACATACAATCTGTGTCGCTCCCCAAAACAGGTGATGATGGGGACACAGCAGCAGACCAGGATGAGTCCCTGTCCCAGGCTCCGGGGAACACTGAGCTCACTGGTGTGAATCAGCCTCTGCACTCCTCGGATGGCGAAGAACAAGCTGGACCCTCCGGTGTGAGTCATCATGCAGCACCAGCAGGACCAACATCTGCACCCCCTGCACCCACCCCTCCAACAACTGCCAACACACAGGCCACCCCTGCCAACACGGACACACCAAGGACCACAGATGACAACAGCGCAGGGACCCAGGCCCAAACTGGAGCTGGTGACAACGAGCCCAGGAACAACACCCAAGTGGGCCCACGGTCACCTGTGCGTGCCACTGCAGGTCCTGCACGTGTCGCCAGTGGTGGTGGGAGGGGTGGTAGACATAGGTCACTCCTTGCAGAGGGGTCTGGACTGCATGATGACCCACAACTGGCACGCATCGCGGATGCGTACCAGACTAGCACCGGAGAGGTCAGCCAGGTAGTGGGGATCCTCAAGGACATACAACAGCAGCAGGCTGCCCATCATGCCCGCTTGGACTCCCACATGTCCCGTGTCGAGACACACATGTCACGTGTCGAGACACACATGTCTGGCATGGAGTCCAAGTGGGACACATTGGAACAACTGACAGCGGTGCATAGGGACATACTGACATGCCTCCGCCAGATCAGCACCAACATGGCCTCACCTCCCTGTGTGCCCACAACATCTGCTGCTGAAACAACTGCAAATGCCACAGGGAGGGAGGAGGACTCTGGCAGAGAGTCCCCTGCACCGCCGCAGCCTGCACCTGAGGGTCCCCCCCCCCCCAAGAAGAGGGGCCATCTGAGGAGGCCAAACTGAGAGGCCGATGGCCATCTACATCCCCCAGGAAGCCAACACCTGTTCTGGAACTTTTCCTCTGTGTGCAAACTGCACGCCCTGTCGAAGCCAACCCAACTCTCCCACATGACATGGGGAGCTCTAGTTGACCAAATGTATCAGATGACTGTGGACTTTACTCTGGACATTTCAGCTACCAAGACTTCCAATTCACATGGGAACTTTGGATTCCAATTTCTATGTACAGCACCCACCATCCTGTGCACCATCCTCACACCTGTATGTAAATAAACTCACCAATACACCATTTCTGCCTCTGTTGTGATTCCAACGTGGTTTTTGTCATGTAGATGGTGATCTGCTAAATAACACTGTGCATGCTAACTGCTACAGCAAGTCCAACACTGTCATGTCAGTCAGGGCAACGTGACACATATGAGGGAGACACACCACTAGGGCCACAAAACACATACACACCAGGGCCATCAGACTCATCACCTATACTGATGTTGCAACGAAATACAGTGGAATGCACAGACACGCCACCTATTCACAGTCACTGTCAACTAGACTACATGTGCAGTAAGCAAATGTCAGTCAGATGTGTGACTACAGACAACGCACATCCCAAAGTGAAGTACAGGTTTATTACACATTTGCAACATGTTGTTTCCACTACAAATGCAAGCTAATCCAACCTGGCTGTGGCCACAAAGTCAAAAAGTGCAGAAGATAGAAAGTCCAGGGGTGTGTGGCACATCACCTGTAGGGAAACGACTGCTTCCACCTTGGAAGTTGAATCATGGATTCGGGGGATCCAAGTTGATCAGACAACTCCAGCAGCACCCTGTGAAGGACAGACATGACACACAGTCAAAACCACTGAAGAACAGCACAGAACGGCAATACTCATGTCTAATACATGTCACGAGATAACTACACAAAACCAAGTTAGCATGTCAACACTGTTGGGCAGTACAGACCACCTGCAAGGACACATCGCTGCACGCATGCAGTCAAGTAGCACATGGCCACACTCAAACAGCACCAGAGCACCACACACACATATCATGCAAACTCAAATCATTGACATTACAACCCTCTGGAGACTCACATTCAGCTGAAGAAGTTGGTGATGAGCTGTGTGCGGACATCACCATCATCATCATCATCATCTTCACTGGCATCGTGACCCAGGCCAGGATCTTCCACAGGTGGGGGACGTTGGTCATCGTCATCCAGGATGAGAGGCAACTCCTTCCGCACTGCCAGGTTGTGTAGCATGCAGCAGACGATGACAATCTTGCACACCTTTGCTGGGGCATATGGGAGGGCCCCTCCTGTCTTGTCCAGGCAGCGGAAGCGGCTCTTCAGGAGACCAAAGGTCCGCTCAATCACCCTCCTCGTCCGACCATGTGCCTCATTGTAGCGCATCTGGGCTGGTGTCACAGGGTTCCTGAGGGGTGTCAGCAACCACGGCATGTTGGGGTATCCCGAGTCACCTACAGACAGACAATTGCACATTAGCCGATTTGAAAATGTGTGCGGAAAACAACATAGCAGAACACACACAATGGTACAAAGTCAGTACACACCAACAAGCCAGGCACGCAGGTTCGGCATCTGTGACATCATCCTCGGGATGTGACTACTCCTCATCACGTAGGCATCGTGTGCTGAACTGGGGAAACGGGCACACACATGTGTGATGGTCATATCTGCAAGACATACCACCAGAGCATTGATCGAATGGTAATGTTTACGGTTCCGGTATGCCTGCTCATGTGCCTGTGGTGGTATCAAAGCCACATGTGTCCCATCAGTGGAGCCAATTACATGTGGCATCCTCCCCAGGGCATAGAAGTCACTCTTGACATCAGTGAGTCGTTGACGTGTTGGGAAATAGATGTACTGGTTCAGGTATCTCAACATTGCCCCCAATACATCGCGTAGCACACGGCTGAACATAGTCTGTGACATCCCACCAGTAGTTGCCACAGTGTGTTGAAAGCTACCGGTGGCAAAGAAGTGTAGGGCTGCCATCACCTTCACCTTGGGGGTCAGCGCTGTAGGATACGGCCGGCCAGGCTACAAATGTGGGTCCAACCGCACTGCCAAATCCTCAATCAGCTGCCTGTTGAAGCGGTACCGTCGGATGCTGTCACGTTCCACCATCGTTGCCAGGTCTGGGAATGTTCGATGGACAGCAGGAGCCCTGCAGTGCATAGGTGAAGAAAGCAAGATTGTCAGTCACACCACCTATGTGCCGTTCACCATACTCAATTTCACATGATACATCATTAACAAACACAAGTACTTGATGTGTGTGTCGTTCCGTTTGGACATATATGGCACCTACATGGACATCATCTAACATCTCTGTTCAACAAGTGTTGACAACAGGTTCCAGGGTGTGCTATGGGAAACCATTAGGCTGTGTCACAGTACCCATTTACTGCTCTCACGTTCCACACACATACCACAGTGACATGTCTGGACAGATGCTCCACAGGCATCACAGCTCATTGACAGGTAGATTCCCAGGGACCCTGTCTTGCCACATGGACACTGGCATGACATGGCGTATCATGTACACGTCAGAAAAACAAACATGACACCCACAGGTAGTGGCCCCTGTAGCCTCTGCAGGACAGACATGGACGTCTGTGACACACACAACATCAAAGTTCATGCACAAACCACCTTGGATGTGAAGACTGTCTCCCATTGTGCACATGGAGTCAGAGACATGTGATACACAACATGCACACAGACTGTGGAGGCACATCACTATTGTTGGAATGGGCCACCCTGTGACGTACATGCCTTCCCACATGTGAGCCTGGGGGTATGTGACATGTCATACACATACACAACCTGGAAATGTGACCATGAGACATGCTCAGAAATGAAAAGTTGCACACCACAGTGGTCAGGTGCACAACACACAAAGGACCCTGTCCCCATGAACACGTGCACAGCCTGGGTGTGTCTGCCCCCAAGTGCCACCCCAAAAACCACATGTTCACCCCCATACACAGATAAGGTAATGCTGCCACACATGCCTTAGATACAGTGTGGACTGGGCGTGGTGTTGTAGGTGTGCCCCTGAGTCCATGGAAAGTAAATGTGGCTGGCATAGGTTCACCAGTGACCAGCATGGTGACATATGCATGTGACCTGTCCAGGGACGCGTTGTAGAGCAATGGACCGATCGTGTGCCCGGCCGGCCCATTGCATTGTATGTGAGCGGGTACGCGTTGTATCCCGGGTACGCGTTGTACAGCAATGGACCGATCGGTGTGCCCGGCCGGCCCATTGCATTGTATATGTGAGCGGGTATGCGTTGTATCCCGGGTACGCGTTGTAGAGCAATGGACCGATCGGTGTGCCCGGCCGGCCCATTGCATTGTATGTGAGCGGGTACGCGTTGTATCACGGGTACGCGTTGTAGAGCAATAGACCGATCGGTGTGCCCGGCCGGCCCATTGCATTGTATGTGAGCGGGTACGCGTTGTATCCCGAGTACGCGTTGTAGAGCAATGGACCGATCGGTGTGCCCGGCCGGCCCATTGCATTGTATGTGAGCGGGTACGCGTTGTAGAGCAATGGACCGATCAGTGTGCCTGGCCGGCCCATTGCATTGTATGTGAGCGGGTACGCGTTGTATCCCGGGTACGCATTGTAGAGCAATGGACCGATCGGTGTGCCGGCCGGCCCATTGCATTGTATGTGAGCGGGTACGCATTGTATCCCGGGTACGCGTTGTACAGCAATGGACCGATCGGTGTGCCCGGCCGGCCCATTGCATTGTATGTGAGCGGGTACGCGTTGTAGAGCAATGGACCAATCGGTGTGCCCGGCCGGCCCATTGCATTGTATGTGAGCGGGTATGCGTTGTATCCCGGGTACGCGTTGTACAGCAATGGACCGATCGGTGTGCACACATTGGCTGGGGCCTGGCATGGCAACGGACGCGTTTTCGAAGCTCCAACGAGTCTGATGCAGTGAATTCAGTTGGCCAGCCACAACAATGTTGCAAAATCATGGGTGTCATGAAGTTGAAGATTTGAAGGATGCTGTGGGCGTGTATTAGTGCTGCTATTCCATGGATTGGTCAGATTCAGAAGATGCAAACGACTTGGACCTATCACTTTGGACACATGGGACAGTATCTGCCTCTGCAGCACACATATAATGCTGGCTGTTCCCCTGAGAGCTCACTTGCCTGCACTACATGTTCCAGGACGACATCTGCCACCAACACTGCTGCTGTTTATGCATCCTCTGGCTCCTGCAATGGCACGTACTGTGGAGAGAGCCCCAGCCTTCAGCCTTGAGGAGAACCAGGCCCTGCTGGATAGCCTCCTTCCACAGTACAGCAAGCTGTATGGGAAACCAGGGGAGCAGGTGAGTGTGCTGTCCACTGCCTCACTAATTGTGCATGTTGTCTGACTAGCAGGACTTTCAGTGTGCACACCTCTGGCTAGCATGCCCACTGAGTAGTTGTCACACCCCAAAGTGTGTAGTTACATGCACTGAACTGGTACAGTGCAGTAACAGTGCATTCCAACTAGGTTTACTTCCCATGCAATGATACCATGTAGTGACTGCTGGCAAACTGTTCATAGCCATTGTTGCACTGCCTGTGTACATCATATGCCCCTGTGATTGAGACATGTATATCCAACTGTGTGATGCACGTATATGTTGCATGTGTAGTAATGGCCTTTTCACTTTGTCATCCTCACAGGTTGATGCCCACCAGAAGCAGGAAATATTGCTGACCATCGCCCGGAAAGTAAGATCCGTGGGGGTCTACAGGCGCAGGATCCACAACTGCCAGAAGAGGTGGCAGGACCTTCGTGGCTGGACCCGGAGGATCGCAAGGGTCCAGCTGAAGCTGTCGCCTCCTCGCAGGAGGGACGGACACCGGACCCTGACCCCCCACATGCTCCGGATCCTGGCGGTGGTCTTCCCTGACCTGGATGGGCAGCTGAAGGACAGACAGCAGCAAGGAGGGGGTGAGTCCATGACTGCACTGTGCACTTTGTCTGACATGCTATGTGCCCTCCTCTGGCCTGATTAAACTTCCACAGTACATCAGTCATGTCGTCCAGGACCCATGTCCCTCATTTGTGACATGCCCACTTCTCCTCTGATACGTATATGTGTGGCCCTTATAGTCAGGAAATTGTGTCATTTGGGGACTGTGTCATTGCATTTAGCTTTGCTCAAGCTGGGGGACAGCATTTGTTCCCGTGACTATGTTGTGCGATTCATGGGTGGGTCAATTGCTTACACAATGCCTAAGTTCTGACATGTAATCTGGGTGTAACTTTGATATGTGGTCCGCTTGCTGCTCTGACTCACCACATGTCCCTGGGGAATTTGGCACACACCCATGCTGCTGGTGGGAACAATGTTTGGGCCTCAGGAGTATGTGTATCCAGTGTGTCACACATGCTTAGCCACCTGCCTACTGTCCAGGACTCATCCCTCTTACAGGTGGAGCTGGACAGTAATGCCTACTCCAGGTCATGCAATGCACTCTGTACTCCCACTCCCGTGTATCATCTGGCATGTTGTGATCAGTGTAATGTACCCTCAGGTGTCTGCCTCTGTCTCATTGTGCTGTGTCTTCGTTGTCAGGACTACTGGTATGTTTATCGGTTAGGGCTCAGCATGCCATCTGAGATGTGACCATGATAGACGATACTTCTGTGACTTATAGGTGTCTGATCACTTGACTGTGCACACAGGTGTTTGCGACTGTGACTTTCAGGCAGCTGTATTGTCATTCACAGCACACTGTGAGGTGCTCATGTTCAGAGAGTTGTGTTTCATGTCCCCCATATGTCCAGTTGGTATGACGTGGACAAATAGTAGTACAGATGATGTGGTATTTGGGGGATGGACATGTGCACTTGTCAGTCACATACCTTGCATTCCCCATGCCCTCGGATTGTGACATAGTGCAGACTGTTGTTGGCTGGCTGCCATGGCCATGTGACTTGAGACAGTAATGTATGACTTTGCACACATTCCTGTGTCATGGCATTAAACTTCCTGAGACTGATCCTGCAGGGGAGTGACATGTGCAACATGCACCCCATTGTGGCATTGACTATACGGACATGGGTGCATCATGGTGTCTGGTGCTGGTATGCATCACATGCATTTCTATTTAGACTCTGGCCATCCCTTAATCCGGACACCTGCACTGACTCAGTGACAAGAGATGTGATGTATGCATGGTCACATACTTCACCGTGTTCCCTGCAATGTCCAACAACTGTGTAGGTGGTGCATGTGTCCACACTGGGGTCTTACCATCAGACAGGCACCAGGCAGATGGGTGCAAGGGCAGGAGGGGTGTGAGTCCCATGGTTGACCATCAGACTGACAATTGGCTTCCCCGAATCTGTGTGAGGACTTTAGGCAATGTTCAACTAAGGATGCCAGGGATTGCTCTGTAATGTGCTGTACTTACTGTGGTGTGTGCGGTCAGTGCAGGTGACTGATGTTTGTCTGTTTCCCTAATTGTTTGCAGATACATCCATGGCCACAGGAGGGGACAGCTCCACGGACCAGGAGGAGCAGCGGAGCCAGACTGGGTCAGCATCGGACGAGTGGTCAGAGGGACCCAGTGGCACGGAGGGCGAGGGGAGCCACACCGAGGAGTCCTCAGCACCATCCACCTCAGCTGAGGACCACAGCAGCTCAGAGGATGACTCCCTTGTGGAGGCGGGTGTCAGCAGCCACCAAAGGCCAGCTAGTCTGTCTGGCCCCGCCACCAGCACCACCACCACCGCCCTCCCATTGGCTCCCATTCCTGAGGTCCGTGGAGGCTCCCGTACTCGGGAGCGTGTCTCTTTCGTGCCAGGCACCGCAGCCCCTGCCCCTGTGTCCCCTGCTGCCCTGAGTGAGGAGTCTGTGTACCTCCTTCGGCAGCTCCATGTAGGGCAGGCAGCAATGCTGAGTCTCCTCCATGCACACCCCACTCTGTTGACACAGCTGGTGTCGTTCATGGAGGGCATCTCGACGGGTATGTCTGCCCTACAGAGGTCCATGGACTCCTCCCTGACGGCAGCAGTGTCCCTCCTCCAACAGTCCCTCACCCCTCCCACCTCTGCCCCATCCACACTTCCTGCCCCCCTACCTGTCCAAAGCACATGCACACCTGCACAGTCACCCAAACACACAGACACGAGCAGCACAGACACACCCAAGAGAAAGGCAAGACGTGCACACAAGCATCCTCAGGGGACTGATACCACAGACACAGGGGACGGGGAACAAGCACACACACAGGCATCCACATTAACTCCGCAGTCCTCCAAATCCTCTCCCTCCAAGACCCCTTCCCTTGCCTCGCCTGCTACCACACCTACACAGCAGATCTTCCTGTGTGACCTCGGCCTCTTCCCCTCCAATCCTGCTGATCCAGCATACCGGGGGAAGAGGAAGTCCACCCACACAGAGGGGAGTGCCCCTCGCCCCCGGACACCCTCCCCCAGGCGCAGGCAGAGTGAGCCCCCCACCCGCAAGTCCCCCGGTCCCGTAAGAGCAAGACCCCGCCACCGCCCTGCAAGTCAACCACCCAGTCTCTCACCTCCATCCCCCAGGCCACCACTCCACAGGTTCCACCGCCACACCCTGCCCCAGGTTCCCCCACACACCGATACCGCATCCCCAGACTGCTTAGGCCCTCCCCCCTGCCACTTGCTCTTCCACCCCCAAACCAGACACTCTGCCTGTTTGTGCCACTGGTGTGGAGACCGTGTCCCCCACCTCTGTCCTGCCCAGCTCTTCTGCCCCCCCTTCCACTACCTTGGAGTCATGCACTGCGGTGGAGTCTACAACAACCCCATCTGACTCGGGCACTGCATTGGGGACCCAGTCCACTCCATCTGACCAGCCCACTGCAGTGGTTGCAGCACCAACACCATCAGACTTGAGCCCTGCGGTGGAGCCAGCCCCCCGAGTCAGACACCTCCACTGCAGTTGCTGGTGACACTCCTGCACCCACCTCCCCTTCACTGCCTCCTTCTGGCATCCCCCTGATCCTGTCCCTGCGGTGCCTGGCCTGCCCCTCGTATGCCCCTCCAAGGGGGATGTCCCCTGTCCGTACCTGTGCAGGCAAGCAATTGTTGACAAGTTGTCACACATCACCCTGTTGGGACTGTATATTTGGACTGGCCATTGGCCTTAGTTTATTTTGGACTTTTGATTTGAGTTGCACACTTGCTGAATAAAGCCTCTTTTTGTTTACTTGTGTTTAATCTTTGGAGGTCCATGATGTAGATGTGTAGAATCATGCATTTGCTGTTGTAATAGTGTTCAGATCAGGTAAATGAAGTTTTGCTGTGATGGGCTCCATGTGGTCCATGGGATATGTGTCCTAATCTAGTCTTGATCTATAGCATCCTTTGCTGCAGTCTGAGGGTGTAATGTTCAGCATTTGACACAGGGATGTACGTTTAGCTTTTGTAGATTACCATCTTTGTCCTACAATGATGCACATCTGGTGGGCTTACCACTGTCCAATGTTCCTAGTACCCTGACTGTGTGCCCGTCTCCAATGGACATGCAGTTTAGCACATCAAATTTGGAGGACTCATCTGTGTACACAGTGCAAGTTGCTTGACACGTGTCTTGGGTGTATGCAGATGACTGACGTGACACTCCCGTGCCCAGGCTGATATGAGTAGAGCCTTCAGTGTGTTGTAGTTGTTGACTCACTGACCGAGTGTTCTGCTGACATGTTTGAGTCGTGCACAGACAAGGTTTGGCACAGCTGAGCTTCCACAGGAGTGGAGTGCCCTCATGGCAGTGCGTGATTCCGTGATATAGGCTGTGCCCGTGTTGTGTGTTGTGTAGGCATGTCTGTGCGTGTACCCTTCTCCTTTTCCTACACAGGCTGTGTCCCTACGGATGTTCCTGTTTGTGATGCTTGCTGAGTTGTTCTGTGTTCATCCAGCATCTTGGACCTGGTTTCTCCGGGATGTGGGTGCATGGCAAACTAATGTTAATGAGGTTGTCATCCCTGGTTGTCTTTGTTGTCAGGGCTGGGGATGTGGGCAAACGCAGATGGGACACATTCAAGATTCCTCTTGGCACTTGTTGGTTACACGAGTAATGTGATTTTCTGTTTGTGTATGCTTTAAGTGATTGTGACACATTGTGTGTGTGACTGCTGCCACTCCTCAGGGTCAGAGCTGCAATGTTAGAAGTTGTCTATGTGTGTCCTTTGTGGGTCAGCTTGGCTTCTTCATTGGTGTGTGACTATGGCCAGGATCCCATTGTTTGTGGTGGATTTCACGTCATGCCCATGTACGGCATACTGTGCAGTGTGTCAGACATTCACAAGTATTGTTGACTGGCCATGTGTGATGGGTTTATGCACCTTATTTCCCCCACCACCCCTGGGATTGTCATGGGTGCATGTGCAATGTCAGCAGTCCATGTGAGCTTCACTGCTGCACATTGGTGGAGTTCAAGGTGTGTGGCATTGAGTGTGTGCAAATGTGAGTTGTTGCACGGCTGGGGCACTACCTCCATATTGTCCTTGGCTGGCAGGCCATGCTGAGTGCTTTGTGCTTGTATAGGTGTGATGGTAGTTTGTTGCTCAGGACACATGGCTGTGGTTCACAGTGTGGATGACATCTACCTTTGCCATCACAGTGTGATTGTCGCAGGCTAGTGTCACCACAATGTGGGGTCCCTGGGGGGAGTGCTGTGGTGGTTCTGTCTCTTGCTGTGTTTGTTGCTGTTCCTACAAGCTTGTGTGACATGTGTAATTTGGGCTCCCTCCCATCTCACAATGCCTGTTTGCCCACATAGGGGAATCCAATCCCTGAGTTAGTTTTGTATGTGAATTTGTTGACATCTGTGTATTAGTGAATCTGGCCTCCTCATGTGTTGTGTGTTTGCCTGGGGACACTGGCACACAACCCCCCTCATCTGTTGTGTATGATATGCAGTGTGAGTCTGCCTGTTTGTGTTTGTGCATTTGCACCACTGCATTTGCATATCTTTAGTTTGCCATTGGCTGTATGTTGTTTGTTGGCTTTCCCCTGCTGGCCCTGGGACTGCTAGGTCATCAGTCAGCACATTGATCATGGTTAGTATGTCCCATTGCTGCCATGGTATGGTATTTGTTCACATGACATCTACAGTCTCCACAGGATATCTACATTTGTGTGTCCATTGCTGCAGATATGTGGGTCTGCATTATGATGCTCACTTCTGTCATTGTGTTATTTGTGAATGTGGACAATGTGGGCCCCCCATGGCTGATGTTTGTGTGCACATGGCTAGAACGATGTGTCATTGGCACTGCACTGCTTGCCTCACACAATCTATGTTGCTATGGGACACAGGCACTACAATGCCACTGTAGTGTTTGGTGTTGTGTGGCCAGGAATTATCCCTGCATTTTTGGTTTAGCAGCTTTTACCAGGACTACACTTACCTTTTGGGCACTGTGGTGATGGGGCTTAGGGCCCCATTGCCACACTGTTCAAAATGTGCTTCAGCTATGGTGCACACACTTACCTTTTGGGCACTGTGGTGATGTGGCTTAGGGCCCCATTGCCACACTGTTCAAAATGTGCTTCAGCTATGGTGCACACACTTACCTTTTGGGCACTGTGGTGATGGGGCTTAGGGCCCCATTGCCACACTGTTCAAAATGTGCTTCAGCTATGGTGCACACACTTACCTTTTGGGCACTGTGGTGATGGGGCTTTGGGCCCCATTGCCACAGTGGTCATGGTCTGCTTGCATTGTGTAGGCCACACACACAATTATGTGTGACACATGTGTTAGGGGTCACATTGTATGTTCAATGTCATGTTCAGTGCTGTATGCATTTGACACAGACCACACACGCTTGTCATGGTGTTGGGGGTGGGATGTAATTTACAGACAGTCCTTATGTGGAAGTATGCTAGTTGTGTCATGCATTACCAGTCCTATGAGTAGGGGTGGTTGTAGTGACAGGCATCCTGCCCTCCATGAGTGGGGATGGTAGTAGTGACAGGCATCCAGCCCCCCATGAGTGGGGGTGGTGTTAGTGGTAGGCATCCATCCCCCTATGGGTGGGGATGGCAGTAGTGGCAGGCATTCATCCCCCTATGGGTGGGGATGGCAGTAGTGGCAGGCATCCATCCCCCCATGAGTGGGGATGACAGTAGTGACAGGCATCACGCCCCCCATGAGTGGGGATGGTAGTAGTGGCAGCCATCCAGCCCCCCATGAGTGGGGGTGGTGGTGGTGGCAGGCATCTAGCCACCCATGAGTAGGGGTAGTTGTAGGGTGGTGTTGGTGGTAGGCATCCATCCCCCTATGGGTGGGGATGGCAGTAGTGGTAGGCATCCAGCCCCCCATGAGTGGGGATGGCAGTAGTGGCAGGCATCCATCCCCCCATGAGTGGGGATGGCAGTAGTGACAGGCATCCAGCCCCCCATGAGTGGGGATGGTAGTAGTGGTAGGCATCCAGCCCCCCATGAGTGGGGATGGCAGTAGTGACAGGCATCCAGCCCCCCATGAGTGGGGATGGTAGTAGTGGCAGCCATCCAGCCCCCCATGAGTGGGGGTGGTGGTGGTGGCAGGCATCTAGCCACCCATGAGTAGGGGTAGTTGTAGGGTGGTGTTGGTGGTAGGCATCCATCCCCCTATGGGTGGGGATGGCAGTAGTGGCAGGCATCCATCCCCCCATGAGT